>CAMAPE010000054.1:8287500-8777500 GCA_945859875.1 Cuscuta europaea | reverse complement strand
TATATACTCCCTCCGTCCCTCAAAAAGGTTCCCGTGAACGGTTTACGATGCTTGACTGACGATAAAGCAACTTAATCCCTGCTCACACTCTGATTATTTTTAGTAAATAAAACTAACATATTCAGGAACTACATTAAAACTGCTACAAAGCCTGATAAAAAAATGCAAATTTGATAAAAATTTGATTTATAAAGTAAAGGATTAAAAATGATTTAAGTTGACCATGAGAATAGTGGACGGGAACCTTCTAATGGGACGGAGGTAGTATTATACTCCAGCCAATTCAAACAGGAGTTCATAATTTTTAGCAAAATAATCTAATATAGCCGATTTGAGTATTACCAAACGGGTCTTAGTATAAAACCAAAACAATTCAAGCTGATCTAAATAATTTTTTTAATAGTTTAATGATCAACCACAACACCATGGGTGGCCCAAGAGGGCAGGGAGTAGAGATATCTTAGCCATAAATTAATTAATTTTCGGGTAGAACTTTTTGAGGTGCTTCAAGGTGGATTTTTTGATGCAAATATATGAACATGTTCTCTATGAAGTTTAGATTATATGTACAAAATTTCAATTTAAAATTCAATCTAGAAGTCAGTTAAATAAATTATTGAAAAACATTGTGTTCTTTATGCATATTTTGGCGCAACGTTTTTCAATAATTTATTTAACTGACTTCCGATTGATTTTTAACCTGAAAGGTTTATGGACATTATCTACACTTGATGAAAAACATGCTCACAAATTTTCCTAAAAAAATCCAAATGGAAGTAGATTAGTTTGATTTGATTATTTGATTAGTTTATTAATTGATTTCATTAATAGTTGGTGGTTTGATTTCTAAATTGTTGGTTGTTATCTATTGAATGTTGGTGTTATAATTTGTTGATTTTGTTAGACAAACAAAAATCGATTATAATTAAATTCATAAATTTAATTAATTTCAAGATGTAATAAAAATGATTAAATCTGTGTATGATAAAGAAAAATAGGAGAAGATTAGACAAAGCAGCACTAAGTAACAAATGTCCAATAGAAAATTTTATGTGTAAAAAATCAAAATATGAATGTCCTCAAGATGAGATCTTAGAGAAGAATAATGATTTATCTACCGAAAATGAAACGATTCATAATGATCACATCATTGGAGGGGGTAATTTAGGAGTTGACAACAATAGAGTTAATTCTTGGAATCTGATTACAACAATGGTAAAATGCACAAATATGAATACTATTGTTTCCTTCCTAAATAAGAACCACCAACACTATAATATTATTGGTTTAGACAGAAGAAGGTTTTACAATTATTTTTATAAATGTCTTGAAATAATATTTGTATTATAATGCATGTTACTTTGAACAAAAAAGTGGTTTACATTTTCCTTAAATTTTCTTTAAATTAGGCCCATTTTAATTCTCCGTCCATAGGCCTTCAAACATACCGAACCGGCCCCGAAGAACACATAACATCTAACCATATATATATATCACAGATATAGTACAAAAATGATAAGAAACCATAACAGAAAGCAACGTAGAAAAACACACTACATAATAAATTCATTTATATTTCTAGCATCAAATGACCCTGATTTCACCGCACTGATCAAGTGAGCCTGACCTTCACCATACTAATCATGTGCACTCAACAACAATCTGTTGGAAAAATGTGTTAAAAATTGCACTAAATGGTCATTTTGGGGCAAATATTTGAGTGGGGTCTACTTCCTATTTGGGTCAGGTCAAAGTGGTTTTGGATTGTCCTTGTTAAGGGCTACAATTCGATATATGGTACGCTCAAAACGGATAACGGGTGAATGAGAAATTGATTCTCGAAGTTCACTTGTTGAAATAGAAAAACTGAAAAGATGATGGGTTTCTAGTGTGTTTTATACCACACCGGAAAACTCAAGGGATTTTCACCCCCTTATAAAGGGAAGCCTCTTTTGAGGAGTTATGATTCCTAAAGGTAAAGGCTCTCTCTTGCGAGCAGGTGGGGTGCGGATCAAATCCCAAAAACGGAGATGGTCTCTGTTGGCTTCGGGACCAGAAGACCTTGAGGTTTTCTGGTGGCTTCCGGACAGAACACCTCGAGGTGTTCTGTTGAGGTCTTCTGGTGAGGTGTTCTGTTGGGGTCTTCTGTCGCATCAGAAGTGCTCCAACTCTGATGCTCGCACCAGAAGTGCTCGACGTATTCTGGTCCGTTACAGCAATAAATGTCCAACGTTTTTGTCTTTTAATGCTGCATTAAATGGACAGTTTATGAACGATTCAATTCCCAACGGACTGGTCATTGATGTCCAACATTCAGGTCCATTAACACTACATTTAACACACAACAAATCCTCTTATAAATAGCTGGCAGGTGCTTTGCAACAAACACACGTTCTTACACGTTCACTAGCAATCTGCACGTAGTTTTTAGCTCTAAAAATACTTCCAGCTACTCCGAAAATTCCTGAGTGTTCTCCTTTGTTCCCGTTCGCCGGAACTCTCGTTTGTGTGCTCAAACGTTAGTTCGTTAGCCACCGTATCCTGGGAAACGGTCATTGCAACGCTCCTAGCACCGTGGGAGGCGACGAATACGTTTTAAGGACATCGTGCGTAGCACGAGCTCTGGCTAAACTCTGTCCCATCTCTTTTCTGTTTTTCTTTGGCTATTTAATTAATTAATTATTTTTATTAATTAATATTTCTTCGTTTTTCCGAGACACACCCAATAATCTTAAAACGTATTTTGCTAAGCTTGTATCATACGGATACAATCTTAAAACGTACTCGGTGATTGTTCTACTCCGGTAAACAATCTTAAAATCGTAGTTTGTCAGTTTGGTGAATGAACTTATTTTTTTGTGCTTTCGGAAAACGTTAGAAAACGTTAAAATGGCTTCTCAAGAAATTCAGAATGTTGGTGGACAAAACGTGCCAAACGACACTCACTCTGAAAGTGGAGCACTGGTGAACAATGGTTCACAACGCGGTGCATCTACTTTGGGCAACCAAGGGGCAATCCCTATGGTTACCGTGCCAAGCAACTCTGTGGAGAAACCCGAAAAATTTATTGGGTTATACTTCAAGAGGTGGCAGCAATAGATGCTCTTTTATCTCACTACTCTCGGTCTTGCGAGGTTCTTGACCGAGGATGCGCCGGTAGCAACCGGGGGTGAGGTGGATGCGCAATCTTTCAACGCAGTTGAAGCATGGAAGCATTTTGACTTCCTTTGCCGAAACTATGTGTTGAACGGGCTGCATGATGCTTTGTACGACGTGTATAGCAAATTAGCTACGGCTAAGGAGCTATGGAATGCTTTGGACCTCAAATATATAAGCGAGGATGTCGGCGCAAAGAAATTTGTTATTGGTCGATTCCTTGATTTTAAAATGGTGGATTCGAAGACGGTCTTGAGTCAAGTTGAGGAAATGCAAATGATCTTCAACGAAATTCGAGATTAAGGAATGACAGTTAGTGAGTCTTTCCAAGTGGCGTCAATTATCCATTTATTATCGTCAGCTTGGAAGGATTTCAAAAACTACCTTAAGCATAAGCGAAAGGAAATGAACTTGGAGCAACTGATCCTCCGTCTGCGGATTGAAGAGGATAACCGGAAGAACGATGGGAAACTCCCAATCGTTAACGGCGCCAAGGCCAACGTAGTGGAGCATGCAAAAGGCTCCAAAAACAAGAACAATGGGAAGAGCAAGCTCGGTCCCAAGGGAGGCATTTCCAAAACGAAGTTCAATGGAAAATGCATCAATTGCAACAAGAACGGACACAAGCCCTCGGATTGCAAGGCATCAAGGAGGAAGAAAGATTCTCACGTCAACTTGGTGCAAGGTGGGCAAAAGGATGAAGACATTATCCTTACGGCTGTGGTGATCTAGGTCAACCTCATTGGATCCAATTCCAAGGAGTGGGTTGTGGACACTGGTGCTACCCGACATATTTGCTCTAACCGGAAGTTATTCACTACTTTTGAGCCATCAAATGGTGATAAGGTGTGGATGGGAAACTCGGCTCATTCCGCGGTGGAAGGCGTGGGAAAGGTGGTCCTGAAGATGACTTCGGGCAAGGAGCTAACTCTCAACCAAGTGCTGTTCGTTCCGGAGATACGTAAAAACCTGATCTCCGGCTCGTTTTTCAAAAATCATGGCTTCCGCATGGTATTTGAGTCGGACAAACTGGTTTTGTCTAAATCGGGAATGTATGTGGGCAACGGGTATGCAGTTGATGGGCTGTTTAATAATAATAATAATGATGATGATGATGATGATGATGATGATGATGGTGCTGCTGCTGCTGATGATGATGATGATAATGATGATGATGATGATGATGATGATATTATAGTAATAGTAATAATAATTATAATAATAATAATAATAATAATAAAATATCTTCTGCTTACTTGCTTGAGTCTTCCAATGTGTGGCATGGTAACATGGAAGACATTCCTAAATTCACAATTGATGTGAAGCACAAATGTGAAGTTTGTGTAGAGGCAAAACTAACGAAAACGTCTTTCAAATCGGTTGAAAGAAAAACGGAACCACTTGAATTAATTCATAGTGACGTTTGTGATTTTAAATCAATACAAACACGTGGCGGTAATAGATATTTTATTACTTTTATCAATGATAACACTCGATATAGCTAGGTTTATTTATTAAAAAATAAACACGAAGCAATCGATAAATTCATTCTTTATAAGAATGAAGTGGAAAACCAACTTAATCAACGGATAAGATCGAGGTGGTGAGTATGAAGCACCAATTGGTGAGTTTTGCGCGAGCGTGGGTATAGTACATGAACGTACTGCACTCTATTCACCTCAATCAAACGGTGTCGCCGAACGGAAGAATCGCACATTGAAAGATATGATGAATGTGATGCTAGTAAGTTCAGGCCTACCACAAAATATGTGGGGCGAAACAGTCTTGTCAAGCAATTACCTTTTAAATAAGGTTCCCCGGAAAAAATATGATAAGACTTCGTACGAGTTGTGGAAAGGCAGACGGTCTTCCTATCAATATTTAAAAGTGTGGGGGTGTCTGGCAAAAGAGCTTGTACCAACACATAAGAAAATAAAAATAGGTCCAAAAACAGTGGATTGTATTTTTATTGGATATGCACAAAATAGTAGTGCTTGTCGGTTTTTAGTGTACGATTCAAATAATCTGGATGTACATAAAAACACAATTATTGAATCAAAGAATGCTTCATTCTTTGAAGACGTATTTCCATGCAAGTCCAACGAAGGACCAAGCACGTACGTCAAAACGAACATTTGACGTAGCTATGAGAAATAATAGCGAGGGGTCCAGAGAAGAATCCGAACCCAAACGTAGCAAACGTGCTAGAATTGAAAAATCCTTCGGACCGGATTTTCTCACCTACCTGGTAGAATTTGACTCGGATATTCTAACATGTATGGTAGAAAATGAACCGGATTTTCTAACATGTTTGGTAGAAAATGAGCCACAGACTTATACGGAAGCCATGAAGTCTACCAAAGGTCCTATGTGGAAAGAAGTCATCAAAAGTATGGTGGATTCTATCCTTAAAAATCACACATGGGAATTGGTTGATCTTCCTCCGGGAAATAAACCTTTGGGATCCAAGTGGATTTTTAAACGGAAAATGAAACCTCACGGTTCCATCGATAAGTACAAGGCCAGACTTGTAATCAAGGGATACAAGCAACATGAGGGCCATGATTACTTTGACACTTATTCTCCTGTGACGGGAATAAATTCCATTAGGATGATACTAGCAATTGCCGCATTGCGAAAATTAGAAGTTCACCAAATGGACGTAAAAACCGCTTTTCTAAATGGCGATATAGACGAAGAAATCTATATGGAACAGCCCGAAGGATTTCGTGTTCCTGGCCAAGAAAGGAAAGTGTGTAAATTAATTAAATCATTGTATGGATTGAAACAAGCCCCTAAACAGTGGCACGGAAAGTTCGATCATGCAATGTTAATTAATGGATTTAAAATAAACGAAAGTGACAAATTCGTCTATGTGAATAGCACGGTAGATGGTTATGTCATTTTATGTTTATACGTGGATGATATACTCATCGTGGGTAGCAATAATCTAATGATTAATTCTACCAAAAGCATGTTAAATTCTAAATTTGACATGAAGGATATGGGGCTGGCCGATTTAATCCTTGGGATCAAAATAATTAGGGGACGGGATGGTCTTACGCTAAGCGAATCCCATTACGTTGATAAACTCCTTATGAAATTTAATAAGAATGATTATCAAGAGGCAATGACTCCATTAGATAAAATCGTACACCTTACCAAAAATCGTGGAGAATGTATTTCTCAAGTAGAATACTCTAGGATTATTGGAAGCTTGATGTATCTAATGAGTTGTAACAGGCCTGATATTGCCTTTGTGGTTAGCAAGTTGAGTAGATATACAAGCAACCCCGGTGACGAACACTGGAAGGCAATAGTACGGGTTTTGAGGTATTTACGTAAAACCCAAAACCTTGGACTACACTATGGAAGATATCCAGCTGTACATGAAGGGTATAGCGACGCTAGTTGGATATCCGACATTAAGGACTCAAATTCCACAAGTGGATATGTTTTCATTTTGGGAGGTGCAGCCGTGTCATGGAAATCCTCAAAACAAATGTTGATAGCTAGATCCACGATGGAGTCTAAGCTAATAGCCTTGGATAAGTGCATTGAAGAGGCTCAATGGCTACACCATTTTCTCGAGGATATTCCGAGTTGGGAAAAGCCTAGACAATATGTACAATGGTAAGTCTAGACACGTTCGTCGTAGACATAACACCATTAAATAACTCCTCACAACGGGTGTTATCACTGTTGACTACGTGAAGTCAAAGGATAACATAGCGGATCCGCTAACCAAGGCATTGGATAGAGAATTGTTGGAGAAGTTGTCACGAGGAATGGGACTAAAGCCCGTAAATTGAAAAGTTCTATAGTGGATACCCAACCTAGTTGGTCCTAGGTTCAAAAGGGACAACTAAATTATAGAGCGAAGGATGGTCATTGTGGGGGTCCCGGACTCCTACCCAGTACTCCTCGTTTAAAACAGTGACTCCCGCACGAGGTTAGCAAAAATGTTTGCTTTATTGATTCTAAAATGTTGATCTACTCGATAACATTGAAAGAGTATGCGGGATACTCGTGAAAGAATCACCTATGTGAGAGAGAAGAGGGCCGCTTCAAAGGATAACATAAAGTTATGTTATCACCATTACTATTTATTTTTTATTCAAAAATGTAAACTTATGGTGTTAAGCACATGTTTTAAAATAGTTAAACATTTATAGAGATGTAGTTAAAGCATCATAAATATACATTATTGTGAAAGAAAAAACATATTTTCATGGTACTAATATTACTTTTTATATAAAGTTTGGAATATAAATATTACATATGAAAGTTTAGGGTGTTTACAACACACATCTTCAAAGGTTGGGGTAATTAAATTATTTTCCCCTTATATAATAGATATCTTATGTCTTAAACAATGGGTTGTACTATTGTTTATTCATTCAAGTTAAGTAAATAATTTTAGATGTTACTTTTTGGAAGAACTATTTTCTCGAACTTTCATAAAAAGTGCAAATAAGCTCTTTAATAAGAGACGGGTTCCAGTGGAATTTTTTGATCAGCTAATTAGGCCCAGCTAATGTAATTACGCACAAAAGCTTTCTCTATGTAATTACTCCATTGTGAAAAGGACTTGAACTATCCAACATATTGAACTCTTTAATCTTAAAATTTCGCCAACGTCTAATAAATCACGTCAAAACAAGTTAATTGGATAAGGGCAACGTTACAAGGCCAATAAACCACGTGAAGAAAAATGAATAAGACAAGGGCTTCGTAACTGGGCTGACAGACTGGCCTAATGAATGAGAAGAATAAAGAATTGGACTAGAAATTGGATAGGGGCCGCGCGAACGCAGGCCCCCACTACCACAAATTATGACGTAGACTCCACCACTTGGGTAGATCTTAGGATGAAGCCCTTCCAAAGTGCAATGGAAGTCGACAACCTAGGCCATGGGCCTTCTTGATCGCCCATGGACCCCGTCCAGGTAAGTATGTTAAACAGGCTGCCCAGGCCTTTATTTATAATCCCTTGCTCGGCTTCTCAGCTTCTCTGCTTCCGGTGTGAGACGAATTCAAATCCATTCACACGCTGCTGCCTTGGCCATTTCGTCTTGCATTTTGCCCCAATTTTGCTTGCAAATACAAACGACCGCGGTATACTTATATGTGCCTTCTATGCCTAAGAGCTATACTATTAACTATTGTCCCCCACGCATCATTTTTGCCCCAATTTTGAATGTATCAGATTTTTGCATTCCAATCTTTATCCATATTCCACTTGCAAGCTAAGCTATGAATAGGAGTATAAGTATTTCAGTATTTATGTCAATCATGTTAAACCCTCTATAATCTGAACAAACAAGAATATATAAATCTAGAAATATTAAGAATCTTAGATAGCTCAATGTTGAGTTCTTTTAGTTTATTAGCTTGTTGGTGCTACTGGAATTGACTGAATCGGCTGATTCTACTGAAATCGATGAAGTTTTGACGGAAGTGGTTGAATTGGTTTAATATGCCGAATTATGAAATAATATATTTTATTGATAACATAAAGAAAAAATTATATGAAAATGGTTAAAAGTTCATCTACAGTCATTTCAATCAATTCAACTAAAAATCTTAGTGGACGGACTAAAAAAGAAAGATGCACAATCTTAATGGGACGGAAGGAGTACTATTGAAGTCATTCTTGTCATAGTGATCATCTTCACACGGAGTATAAGATATTTGGGCGTGTCTAACGATTGTATTTAGACGCAAATTATACTGTGAGATCGGCCCACCTTCCGCATCGTGTGCCGATCCCACTTTTGGAAGTTAGTATGTTACTTCCTTTCTCCATGGAGCTTCTTCATCCTTTTTTTCTTTTGCTTTTCAATTCTTCTCCTTTTCCATCAAATTAAAATATTAAAAATTTAATTGCCATTTTACTTTTCATTCTCTTCAACTTAAATTATAATTGACTCTATTTTTTTATTCTTTATCAATACATAACAAAAAATTTATTGATCTAAATAAAAAAAGTATATTGCGTTTCATTTTCATACCTTATTTTTACTTCTATAATATTTTTTATATTCACACACCATTTTTGTAATATCTTTTTTATATTCATACATTTTTTTGTAATAAACTTTTATATGCATGCACTCTTTCTATAATTTTTTTTTATCGATTTTATGTGTTCTTAGAGGTTTCTGACATTGAGTTTGTTTATTTTGATTATTGGAGTTACATTTGATAATATGCAAAGTTACATCTTCTTATGCTCGAGTGACATGTTATTATGCGTGCTTTATATCTTGTTATGCGTAAGTGACATCTCTTTTCGTGAGTTACATACTTTTATGCGCAAGTTACATCTAATATGTGAGTTACATATAATTGTTTGTGATTTTTTACTTATCTTTATCTGTAACTAATTAAATTACAACTGGATTATTTTTTTCATTACCAATTTATTACAAAATTTTATTAATGCACATAAAATTATTTCATAATCCCAAAATAAAACCCGTGTATTGAATAACAAAAACCTTTTGCAATAAAAAAATGATTTTTTGGGAATAATGATTTCTTTAAAACATTTTGTGGTCTTAATATTAAAAAAACAACACATTCACTGTTTAGGTAAAGTAAGTAAGAAATTAGACTCCTTTTTTATTTGTTTACATTGAAACCATTGTTTTAGTCAAGTTAAATTTCGACTTGCCTGCACTAATATTTCTTATTAACGTGAGTTACATTTCTTTACACACGAGTTACATCATTCATGCTATTGGAACAAAAGGAAAAAAAGTTATTGTATACGTGTATACTGTTCACGCGATTGTTTTTTAAATTGCTCAAAATTGCGTCGTTTTTTAGTCTGGAGCATGGTGCTCACCGTGGGATGATCCCACGGTATACGAACTGGTATTTAGGGGTATTTGTCCATTGTCGTAGGCCCAAATTTCTTTTTTGAATTACTATACATTAGGTATTTTTTATAATAACATGTAAAGTTCATAAAGCTCATATAATATTTGTTTTTATTATTTATATATGCAATCATTTGGTTTGATTTATACCGAGTATATTTTTATTTTGATCAATAAATGTTTCAAAAAATCATATACTGGCACTAGCTTTTAAAATGATCATTCAGTTGTTCCTAAAGGTGGAATCTCCCACCCCAGAAGCTCCCCACACCCCGATCCCGACAGGATTTTTGGGAAGATGTAAGTTACGGTGGCTCAGTCGGCCCGATGATGGTAGGCCTTTTACCTGTATGCACCAGAGGTCAAGCCCAACACACATGAGATGTAACCTCCACACGGCCGTTGCGGGTTTCAAACTTTGCTCATTGTTCCAAATTTCTCACCACTGAACCAACTGAGCTACCCGAGCGAGTTAAAAACCGAACATTCAGGACACTAGAAATAGGAAGGAAATGCTGAGCTGATAGGTATTCGGGAAGCTTTGAGTTGGGTCGAAGATAATGGTTGGGATCTTGTGGATGTGGAATCGGATTCCTTGGGGGCTGTTTCAGAGATTATGCGGGAGTCGAACAATGCTTTAGCGGGGATTATTGGTGGTGATATTCGAGAGATTAATCGAGTTTTACTGACATCTCTTTTTCTCACGTAAAACGATCAGCGAACAGGGCGGCTCATGAATTGGCTAGAGCTGCATGTTCTTTGTCTGATTGTGTTTGTTGGATTGGTTCTCCTCCTAGATTTATTTCTCATGTACTTCTATAATATTTTTATATTCACACACCATTTTTGTAATATCTTTTTTATATTCATACATTTTTTTGTAATAAACTTTTATATGCATGCACTCTTTCTATAATTTTTTTTTATCGATTTTATGTGTTCTTAGAGGTTTCTGACATTGAGTTTGTTTATTTTGATTATTGGAGTTACATTTGATAATATGCAAAGTTACATCTTCTTATGCTCGAGTGACATGTTATTATGCGTGCTTTATATCTTGTTATGCGTAAGTGACATCTTTTTTCGTGAGTTACATACTTTTATGCGCAAGTTACATCTAATATGTGAGTTACATATAATTGTTTGTGATTTTTTACTTATCTTTATCTGTAACTAATTAAATTACAACTGAATTATTTTTTTTCATTACCAATTTATTACAAAATTTTATTAATGCACATAAAATTATTTCATAATCCCAAAATAAAACCCGTGTATTGAATAACAAAAACCTTTTGCAATAAAAAAATGATTTTTTGGGAATAATGATTTCTTTAAAACATTTTGTGGTCTTAATATTAAAAAAACAACACATTCACTGTTTAGGTAAAGTAAATAAGAAATCAGACTCCTTTTTTATTTGTTTACATTGAAACCATTGTTTTAGTCAAGTTAATTGGTGATGGCTATTTATTTTTTGCATTAAAATCTGAATCCATATTTTCAATTTGTGAGCCAAATTGTGATTACTGTGAACACTTATTCCAACCATAAAATACAAACGTATCAAGTTAATACCTATATAATCAGAACGTAAATATATAAATTCGGAAACATTAAGTAAGATAGCCTAATGTTGAATTCTCTTACTTTATATGTATTGATAAATAATTTTCTCATATTATGATGATAAAATGTACACTCTCAATGTTAACGTCTAAAATCTATACAAGTTCCACACCTTCTTTGAGTTGTAATGTGAAATACAACTTATTTTTATATATATATGAATTTGGTTCAAGTGAAAAATAAGAATAAATTTCAATCATTGAATTTTATGATGTTGCGGTGCAAATTGCTTCATGTTGCACTACCATTTGACGAAGTTTCACTAAAATAGTTTTATATTGCACCAGAGAGGTGTAAGATGATTTTTTAAAAGTATTTACATAAATGAAACCGCACATTGTTGCATTTTTCCAATACAACATAAATCTCTTTTGCTACATTATAGTCAAATTTAATGACTGGTATTCATTCTCACATCTCACCTAACACTTGATACTCTATGATTTTTATATTTATTGACTCATAAATGCATTCAAGAATCTTCTTTTCAGATCAACTATTAATTCATTAAATTTAATTTACAAAATGTAGCTTCATGTGAAAAATTGAGTAACCAAATGACAAGTATATGAGACTACCAGGAAAACAATGAATAAAGCCGGACATCCTACAGTTTGAGTTTTAGTGACTCATAAATGCATTCAAAACATTTTTTTTATAATTAACTACTATATAATTTTTACAACATTCTAAAACACTTCGCAGTTTTTAGTCAAATATATAACTTAGATCTTATGCAACATATTCATTCTTACTTTAAATGGGAAGAGGTTTTTTTATTCGATCCAAAATCTATATTTTGATCTGAGTAGCTTGTAATTGATATGAAATTTATAGGCACCCTTCCTAAATTTTGATGTAATGACTACACAAATTTTCAATATGAGATTCCAAAAAAATACTACATCCGTTTTATTTTATGTGTTCTACTTTGGTTTGATACAAGTATTAATAAAGTGATTTGAAAAGGTAAACATTGTAGTTGAAATTTAAGTATAATAAAGTGAAATGTTATATGCAACATATTTTTTTTTTCAGAAAATAAAATAAGACGGTTATTTTGGGGCAATCCAAAAATGAAAGTACGAAAAGTAAAATGGGATCGAGGGGAGTAGTATATTTTTTAAATATGAATAATTATAGTCAGATTTATTATTATGATATTGGTATTTGATTTGTTGTGCTTCTTTTTACAATAATGTTCTCCGTTTTAGAATTTTTTACTTTCCTCGTCCCGTTAAAATTTAATCTTTTCTTTAAATTTGTCCCATTAAAATAGTCATGTATCCAATTTGATAATATTTGTGTGATTCTAAATAATTTTTAGTTTATTCGCACTTTATAAATTCAATACTCGTCATATAAACTTCCTCCTCATATAAACTTCTCTTGTACCAGTAGACAAGAGCAATCCTCCGTATTTTTTTTTTGAGAATAAAAGGGCGGCTTTTTATATTAAAATCGAGTAACCATAAAAGACAACATCCAGACAGTCATGACAGATTCGATCGTCAACCCTAGGAATAGACATAGAATCAGCCACCTCGTAAAAAGCAACCTGGTTCGCTAGACACAAAACTGGCAATTTTAAGCCTAAAACGATCGGATCCGAAACACCGCCTATCAAGCGTACTCCAAAAATCCAAACTAAAAGTGCTCAAAAAATAAAAACAAGTGCCACTGAAAGAAAAATAAAATTGAATCAAAGTGTTTCCATAATACTCTTCTTGACATGGAGGTGGTTCTAGAGGAGGGCAAGCTCTATGGATGTCTATGCACTCCAAAAGAAGACAAGCTGAAACCTTTGACCTCACGATGCTGGCCAGTACAACAAAACAACTCCCCACATTGAGAGAGACAAACCACCCCGGAGCGCCAGTGCCCGGGAAAGAACCGCTACAAAACAAAACAAACACAACCAGAAAAGAAGAAGAGTCTAGTTGGATCATATCCCTACCAAGAATCTTCGAGAGTTGATATCAAAACATCCTCCAACCTCCACGATCAGCCCTTACTCTTCCTTGGACGTTGCTTCGGATCGGCAAAGCAATCTCGCCGCCCTAAGAATCCACGGGTTGACGCACAGTTCCTAGGCTAGCCTAGGGTTTTCCTCCGTATTATTTTTAGTCTTGCTTTGTGTGATGAAATTTGAGTAATGGAGATTAGAGAGTACTAAATTGTTCCTTTTGTCATCTTGCATTAATAAAAAAGGGTAAATAGACACATTCAAGTGACCCATATACTTTAACGCCATTGTGATTAGTGGCGGACCCAGAAAGTCGGAGCCACAGGGTCCCAACCTTATATATCTTTAATCTCTAATTAATATAAAACTAATAAAAAATTATTAAAGAAACATAACACTTCAAAGTTAATGTACACCATCAGAACATTAACAAATTATAAAGCAAAAAAGGCGGTTTCAGGCTTCTCAATGCAACTAAGGTTTCTTTAGTTTTTACTAGAGATATAGTATGGCCCTTATTATACATACTCCCTCTAAATAATCTTGACTAATGATATCTTTGCACATTTTTAATGCACCAAAGATTTCATTTTAGCTTACTCCATGCGTGATCTTATATTTTTTTTCTTTGGATATTAATTTTCTTCAACTTTTATTCGGTTTATATTTATGCAAATACACACACACACACACACACACATATTCTTATGCCTCAGACATACGCCTCATTGCGCAATGAGGCTTATGCAATATGCAATCCTAAATAAACGCCGTGACTATGCAATACACAATTTTGAACCTTGAATACAACTCAAAATTCTTTTAGCTAGATTCAAGAGAATGCTTAAACCACGCAGTGTGCTATATATACTATATCAGATTCAATTCTTTAAATTTCGGTACAACATCAAAATATCTTTTCATCCTAAATCATATAAAATTGAAAATAACATTTATATATACATGAATTTATTAATTTAATCTAACATTAAAAAAGATATGCAAAGAAATGCAGTTAAAAATGACTTAGTTTTGGTCTATTTAATTTAAGCATAGAAATTGAAATCCCTAAGTTTTGAGCATAAAGAAAATCGGACTAAAAAGCTTGAGAAACGCCATTAATGGAGAAAAGAAGAGAAGAATACCTTGGTTGATGATGAAAAGGGAGAGAGGGATGTGTTCGCCGGTGGTCATCAGCCGATCGTGGTGTTAGCAGCCTAGCAGGTGGAGGGAGGGTTCGCACTTCGCAACTCGCAAGTCTTGGTCGACATCGCAGTTGGGATTTGGGAGAATTGTCGTGCGTTGTTCTGTGGTCGTGCTTCGAGTGTCAAAAGAAAAGAGGGGGCTGGGTTGGGTTTTTTGTTTGTTTTGGGCCTGGGTTCCAACGAGTTGCATCCACTTTCTTCTACAGGCACGACCGTGCCTAAGGGCCAGTCATGACCGTGCCTTCCCTAAAAATAGTAAAAACGCGGAAAACAAAAAAAGGAACCCAGAGGAATTTGAACTTGATACCTCCCGCAACATAGAAACTTTCAATCCCGCATGTGCTCCCATTCCCCTGCTCCGTTCTTTTGATTCTAAGGTCTTTTTTTGAAAATATACATTGAATATTTAATTTTATATAATATATATAATATATATGTATTTTTTTCTGGGGTGCACAGGGTCCCGGGACCCCGTGGGACCCTTAGTGGGTCCGCCTCTGATTGTGATGCATGAGCGAGTCACGTGTTATGCGAGGTAGCTAGGGATTGGACACCTTGTGAATTTTCTTTTACACCAAAATCTTCACGAGCCTTTTGTTCCATTTTGGAATTTGGATACTCTCTTCATCTTGCCAAAACATATGCTAATTTTTGGCGCATATTGTAGTGGCGTTAATACGATATCGTTTCTAAAAACACAGGCCTGTTTTTGTTTTAAATCAAATAACTAATTTATTATATAAATAATAGTAAATATACAAACGAATGAATAGTCTAAGGCTATAATTGGATGAGACATAAAACAAAAAATTTAATAAATCCTTTCAGATCGCTAACTCCGCTATAATGTAGTTTACTCTAACAGTCTTGTTACTTTTCTTGCTATTCCAAAGAGAAAATAAAAAATTACAACTAAAGGATTTGGCATCACCAGCCACCGGAAAGGGAGAATTGGTTTGACCATCAATCAACAAAGGAAATTGAATTGAGCAGAAAGTTTTCGAATCATCGGTTTGACCAGCCACCGAAAAGGAGATCTAGTTGAGCGATATCTTTTTTTCAAAGTGAGGTGGTGGTTCAGGGGGTGGGCGAGTAGTTGGAGCTTCTGGAAAACTAATTTGAGCATGTCTTGCTGTCAACCATGAATAATGAGCCACTAGATCGATACACTAACGAGGAAGACACACCACACCCTATAGACATTGCTAGGAGAAGAACAAAACTCACGCTCTCCTAAAGCGGACATAACGCTCGACCATACAAGAAGTCAGACCAAAACCAAAACCTTAAAAGGTAGAAATAAAAAAAAGCAACAACATAAGCAAATATTTGATTCGTTACTTCCCAGAGAACGTCGCCATCATCGAAGACTGTTTATCGGAGAAAGAGAAAGCTAGGAGACTAGATTCGTCCCGCAGTTTGCCACCTAGGGTTTCCTAGGGTCGGCTCTAGCCCTCAAAGCTTTCGCATAACTCAAAATGGGACTGAATCGACGGGCAAAGAAGATGGAAACAAACGAATCACCAATCAAGCCATGTGATAGACCAAGCTCCTAGCTGATGCGGCACAAGAGTGCGTCCATGCACTGCTCTCAATGAGAAACCGGGTATTACCATAACACATGACTGTTTATTAACATGAATATTTTCTGATTTCTAGAAAACTGGAGAAAATAAAAAATTGGAAAACATATTTATATGTTATTCTCCAAAAATGAAAACATAGGCATGTCTACAATCGGGGTTTTCTAAAATGAAAATATGCAGCGCTACACTACGTGTTGCATTTGTTTTGCGTTCGGGTATCCAATCGGGGTAACCATTTTAAACTACATATGTTTTTGAGATCTATGCAAGGATGTATGTTGAATAATATATTTCCTTTAATAAATTAGGAAAATCTATTTTCACGTTGTTAGTGTTTTGTAACTTACTTTTAGCTATCATAATTTCCCACTAACATAAATAAGTTTCTAATATTATCTCTGATTCGTAGATCATGAAAAAACATGTGGCTTTTAAAAAAGAAATAATGACAAATATATGACCAAAATAAAGAGAGTGGACAAAAATATGACTTAGTGGCTATCATTCTAACTTTAGTGACAATGATTGTATTGAACTATATATCTTTATAGTGACTATGCATGATAACTATAGTAATATTTTTGTCCATTAGGTATATTTCAGTAATATTAAGGAAAAACCTCTTAAAAAATTACCCTAATTGAACATATGAACTTAAAATAAAGAATGTATAAAATTTCGAAAAGGTATCAGTTTTAATTTGATGTGGTTATAACCAAAACAAAAATATAATTTTCAACTTAAAAACTATAAAAGTCTTTATTCGCTTGTTAGGCGTTGTTTGTGAAAATGAAACTGCCCGATTTCATATGTCTCAACAACCACAAATGCATGACGTTCAATCTTAGTAGACGGACTTAGAAACAAAAAAAAAACTTTACCAAATTTTGTATGTGACAATCTTAGAAGATATACTAAAAAAGAATGATGCACAATCTTAACGGGACGGAGGGGGTAATATTGAAGTTATTCTTGTTAGAGTGATCATCTTCACACGGAGTATAAGATATATACAAATGCTAAAGGTACCCCCAAAATGTACCCCATTTTTACCTCCACCCCCTAATGTGTGGCCATAAATGAGCCAATTCATTTAAGTTGGGCAACACTTAAATGAATTGGTCCATTTATGACCACACATATGGGGTGGGGTAAAAAATGGGGTACACTTTGGAGTACCTCTAGCAAACTCTAAGATATTTGGGCATGTCTATCGATTGTATTTAGGGGTATTGACTATTGTAGGCCCAATTTTCATTTTTGAATTACTGTAAGTTGGGTATTTTTTATGACAACATGTAAAGTTCATAAAGCTTAGGTAATATTTGTTTTTTTTGTATATAAGCAATCATATGGTTCGATTTATATATTTTTATTTTGATCGAGAAATGTTTCAAAAAATCATATACTGGCACTAGCTTTTAAAACGAACATTCAGGACACTAGATAGTAGATATAGGAAGGAAATAAAGTGTGATGGAGTATATGGGTCTGAGCCCCAGGACCCACATACTCGGAAGAACAGAGCACAAGACAGAGTGGCGCCCTCGTCGGCCAAACGCCCTCGTCGGCCGAGAGGAAGCCAACCCGGATTATGATCCCGAGTCCAAGGAACCCGGGTGCCCCCCGTCGGCCGTGCCCTCGTCGGCCGTGCCCTCGTCGGCCGTGCCCTCGTCGGCCACGACCTCGTCGGCCGAGAGGAAGCCAACCCGGATTATGATCCCGAGTCCAAGGAACCCGGGTGCCCCCGTCGGCCGTGCCCTCGTCAGCCGTGCCCTCGTCGGCCACGACCTCGTCGGCCACGAGGACCTCCCAGAATCGGATCCTACACTTACTCACTTGTACAACCCATTAGTGGCTTTGTATTCGGCCCAGTAGCGGTCCAGTTGTAAATGGGCCTCCCAAGCCCAAGGCTTGGGAGCCCAACCCTAATTTTCTCTATAAATACTCCCCTTGGGAGTAGTTATAGGGGTTACGAAATCATTCTATTGAAGCATATTATTGCACTTCTCTCTCTAGCTCTCACTTCTCTCTAGATATACTCTATCATTTGGTGCTCTCGTTGAGAGCTAGAACAATCAAGTTAGCACCCTTCGTCGCTACCAAGCACAGCTAACCACTGATCATGGGGAGAACTAAGTCAAACCGCAACCTCGTCAGCAAAGCCATCCCTGAGGACCAAGAGCCCAGGGAGCACGATGAGGACGCCACGGCCGACCAGGTCGGTGGAGGGGACCTCTTCCAGGAGGCCTTCAACCTCACGACGGACCTCCGCAACCAACTCAACGGCGGAGTCCCCGACGCCCGCCTCGGCCTGGAAAAGAAACGAGCTGAGAAAGCGGACCACGCCCCGGCCCAGCCTATGGCCGCGGCCTCTCCGTCCGTAGATCCTCAGGTCCAGGCCGCACTATCGGCTATCATCGCCAGCTTGGCTCAGAATCCCACCGTCCTCAGCGCACTCTTGCCAAGAACCGGGGGAAACGTCACTCCACCTCCTCATCCCCAACCCCTGGCTGACCAGATAGGCAACAATAAGGGGGTTGTGGCCCAGGACACGGCGTCGTCCCACTCCCACCCTGCTTCCCCTCTTCGGCCCGGGCAGACCCCAGCGCGTGGAAAAGCCTCTGCCTTCAATAGGCTAGGTGACACGCGCCGTCGTCCGGTTTCGGAGAGGATGGCGGGACGGATTGGTGATCCTCGTCCTGGCTCGCCAAGGGAGAGTTTGGGGTCTGTGTCCCGGACAGCGGACCAGCCCCGCCCGGACAAGGGCAAGGGGAAGTTGCACGAGGATGACGTGCGTCACCAGATCAACGCGGCTCACAACGAGCGCCGGAGGAACCAGCCGGGTGCCGTCGCGGCCGACGGGGACCCCCGGGACGAGGTCATCGCCCAGCTGGAAAGGAGGTTGGCTCAGATGGAGGCCAAGCAGTCGGCCAACGTCCCTAAGGCCGGCGCCTCCAACGACCCCGGCCTCAACGCGCTCATGAACAAAGTCAGCGCCCTGGAGAGGGAGCTGGCCGAAGGTCGGGGTGACCCCATCATCCAGGTCAGGACTAGGACCCCTTTCACCAACAGGGTCCTCTCGGCCCCCATCCCTGAGAAGTACAGGGGAAATGCCATCAAGTCCTACGATGGCCGATCAGACCCCCAGGAGCACTTCAGCCGTTATCAAAACAACATGCTGATGGTGAACGCGTCCGACGAATACCTCTGCCGTTGGTTCCTCTCTACTCTCGAGGGGCCAGCGTACGAGTGGTTCAACGGGCTGCCGGAGGGAAGCATTGACTCATGGCAAGATCTCGCCCAGCGCTTCCTCACTCACTTTGCCGGGAGGAAGCGCGCCAAGAAGTATTTCACCCACCTCCTCTCCGTCAAACAGCAGCACGAGGAGTCCCTCCGGTCATTCATCGACCGGTGGACGAGGGAGACCGAGGAGGTCGAGGGGGCCGATGAGCGCACCCTCCTCGCCTTGTACCAGGGAGCCCTCCGCAGCTCCCCGTACGCCAGGAGCCTCATCACTGACCCCCCGAGGTCGTACGCCAAGGCGCTCCAACGCGGAGGATTGTATGCCGACGCCGACGAGCTCCACAATCACAAGAGAGAGGGGGGCCATCCCCCCAAGAAGACAAATCCTTCGCCGGCCTCGGGTCCGTCCCCGGCCGGCCAGGGTGCCCAGGGCCGCCACGGCTCTGGTGGACAAAGTAAGAAAGACCGCCACTGGCGGCCGAGGCTGGAATGGCCGGGGGTAGCCCTCACCCACCCGGTCGGCACCATCCTCGATTATGCCGAGAAGCACGGCCTCATCGAGCAGGCTCCTCGGCCGGCCGAGGAGGTCCTGGCCATCCAACAGGGCGGCACGTATTGCCGGTTCCACAAGAACTCGTCGCACAACACCGACGATTGCATCACATTAAAGAAGGCCATCGAGCGTCTTATTCGCCAGGGGGAACTCTCCCTGTTTGTCAAAGGTGGCCCACGTCACAACACTTGGGTAAACACCGGCAAACGTGGGGGCGAACCCTCTGCGAAGAAGCGCGAGATTGGTAGACTCAGCGACGACGAGGACTTCGAGGAGCCTCCGCCGAAGAAGAATCACATCCACCTCATCGTGGGCGGGAACACTGGGGGGGACTCCGCCACTCAGAGGAAGAAATGGGCCCAATCCCTTTACATTGGAGAGGTGTCCCACGTTCCCCCCCAGCCGAAGAAGCAGCGAACGGAGGCGATCACCTTCACCAACAAGGATCTGCCTCCGGGTACGGAGTCACACAGGGACGCCCTCGTCATCCGATGTGAGATCGGTGACTCCATCATCCACCGCACTTACATCGATACGGGGAGCTCCGTCAACGTGATGTACCTAGACACCTTCAAGCAGCTGAAGCTGGACAGAGCTCTGCTGAAGCCGATCAAGACCCCGTTATCCGGCTTCACCGGGGACTCTATCGACGCCGAGGGCACGATAGTCCTCCCCGTGGAAGTCGGTGACGCCCCCCACCATGCCAAAATTGACATGGAGTTCATGGTGGTCAACCTCCAGTGCGCCCACAACTTGATTTTGGGCCGGCCAGCGCTGGAGGACTTGGAGGCCATCATCTCCATGAAGCACCTATGCTTGAAGTTCCCCACCAATGACGGCATCGGCTACGCCAGAGGAAATCAGAGGATAGCCAGAGCTTGCTACCTCAAGCTGACGAGGCCGGCCGAAAGGGAAGGACAGCGGATAGATACCATCACGGCCGCCGCCGCCATGGACGAGGAGAGGCCACATGCGGAGCCGGCCGAGGAGGTCGAGGAAATCCCTCTGGATACCTCCCGGCCGGAGCGGGTTCTCAGGGTCGGAAAGCAACTCCCCCAGGACCAGCGAGACGCCATCCTCCTCGTCCTACGGTCATTCGCCGTTGTTTTCGCGTGGGGCCCGGACGATATGCCTGGCATCAGCCGCCAGGTGATCACTCACCGGCTGACCGTCGATCCGGCCTCCGCGCCCGTCAAACAGAAGCGGCGCTACTTGTCCGCTGACAGGCGGGACTTCGTCAAAGGGGAGGTCGCCATGCTCCTATCAATCAAACATATCAAAGAGGTGAAGTACCCAACATGGTTGGCCAACGTCGTCCTCGCACAGAAGCCGCCGACGTTCAGAATGTGTGTTGACTACACTGACCTGAACAAGGCGTGCCCCATGGACCCGTTCCCTCTCCCCAACATCGATCAGCTGGTGGACGAGACGGCGGGGTGCGAGTTGATGTCGTTCCTCGACGGTTTCAGAGGGTACCACCAGATCTCCATGCATGAAGGGGACGCCGAGAAGACGGCATTCATGACCCCAGAGGGAATCTTTTGCTACCTCGTCATGGCCTTCGGACTCAAAAACTCCGGCGCCACCTACACTAGGATGGTGGCCAAGATCTTCAGGGCGGTCCTTGGCCGGACGATGGAGGCGTACGTCGACGACATGATCGTCAAAAGCAGGCAGGCCACCTCCCACGCCGACGACCTCCGGGAAATCTTTGAGATAATGAAGGAATTCAGGCTCCGCCTCAACCCCAAGAAATGCGCCTTCGGCGTCCAGGGTGGCAAGTTCCTCGGCTCCATGGTCAGCCGGAGAGGCATCGAGATAAACCCGGAAAAGACGCAGGCCATCATCAACATGGAGCCGCCCCGCAACGTCAAGGAGGTACAACGACTGACAGGGCGCCTGGCGGCCTTGAACCGTTTCCTCTCCAGGTCAGCTGAGAGGGCACTCCCCTTCTTCCAGATCATGCGCAAGGCAACCAGCTTCAGGTGGACGACGGAGTGCCAGGGAGCATTCGACGAATTGAAGAGGTACCTGTCGTCCCCACCCATACTCTCCAAGCCCAAAGCCGGCGAAACCCTCTTCCTGTACTTAGGGGTGAGCACGTCGGCCATCAGCTCCGTGCTCATCCGTGAGGACGAAGGGGTGCAGAAGGCCATCTTCTACATCAGCAAGACACTTAGGGAGGCCGAGCTCAGGTACTCCCCCATTGAGAAGACGGTACTGGCCATCGTCCACACCGTGAAGAAGCTGGGGCACTATTTCCAAGCCCACATCGTCCATGTGCTGACCCAGCAGCCTCTCGGCGCGCTCATGAGGAGCCCCACTAGCTCCTCGAGGATGGTGAAGTGGGCGATCTTCCTCAGTCAGTTTCAAATTGAGATCAAGCCAAGGCCATCTATCAAAGGGCAAGCCTTGGCCGACTTCGTCATTGAATGCACAGCAAGGGAGACGGCCGTCGCCAACCCCGGGCCGGAGCCGGACGACACGTGGACCCTGTTCACCGACGGCTCGTCGGCCGCGAAATCATGCGGCGGCGGCGTTGTCCTCATATCCCCTGAAGGATTCAGAGCCTACTATGCCATCCGCTTCAACTTCAGGGTGTCCAACAACGAAGCCGAGTATGAGGCCCTCCTCAGCGGTCTCAGACTCGCCGCCGGACTCAAGGCCAAGCACCTCAGAATCAAGTGCGATTCCAAACTAGTAGTGGGCCAGGTGGAGGGATCGTACGAAGCAAAGGAAGGCCGAATGAGGCAGTACAAACAAGCGACGGAGGAATTGCTGAAAGCGTTTGAAACCCATGAGATCACTCAGATCCCAAGGGCCGAGAACGCCGAAGCCGACATCCTCTCCAAGCTCAGCTCGGACACCCCGGAGCACATCTCCCAATTGGCCAAGATCGAGGAGTTGAGCATGTCCAGTATCCATGCCAGCCCCGTCTTGTGCGTCCACCAGCGACCAGAGGACTGGATCTCCGACATAGCCACCTTCATCACAACGGGGGAGTTGCCCCCGAACGAGGAGAGGGCCAAACTCGCCAAACTCAGGGCCCCAAGCTACACCATCGAAGATGGCAAACTCTACAAACGGTCCTATAATGGCACTCTCCTACGGTGCCTGCACCAGGACGAGGCCGACACAGCCATGGAAGAAGTACATTGCGGCGTCTGCTCCTCGCACCAGGGCTCTTTCAGCATGTCCCGGCGTCTCGTCGTCCAGGGCTTTTTCTGGCCGACGATGGCACGCGACTGCGCTGACCTGGCCAGGAAATGCACCACATGCCAGGTACTCCAGAAGGCCCCTGGTCGGCCAGCTGTCAATTATGCCCCTGTCAGCACCGCAATTCCATTCTCCAGATGGGGGATTGACCTGGTCGGCCCCCTGCCCAGAGCCGCCGGGAATAACCGCTACATCATCGTCGCCGTCGACTACTTCACCAAGTGGGTTGAGGCGGAACCCTTGGCCAGCATCACGGGGGCCAGATGCCAAAGATTTGTTTACAAGAACATCATTACACGCTTTGGCGTCCCCCAGGAGATTATATCAAACAACGGCACCCAATTCGAGGCAGCCCCTTTTCAGGAGCTCCTCCAGGAGTTTGGGGTGAGGCACCGCTTCTCCTCCGTTGCCTATCCTCAGGGCAACGGGCAGGTCGAGAACGCCAACAGAACAATAATGGAGGGGCTGAAGAAGAACCTCCAGGCCGCCGGAGGTAGTTGGGTCGACGAGCTCCCCAACATCCTGTGGTGCTACAGAACCACGCCGAGGAGGGCGACAGGCGAAACACCTTTCGCCCTATGCTACGGCTTTGAGGCAAAGGCGCCCACGGAGGTAGCCATCCCCAGCCGGCGAGTGGAGCAATATGAGCCTGACACCAACGAAGAGAACATGAAGATTGACCTACACCTGGTTGATGAGAGGCGTGAGCAAGCTTACGTCCGAGCAGAGAACTACCGGCGTCAAGTGAAATCATACTATGACGCCAAGGTACGTTCCCGGGAATTTCAGGTGGGGGACTACGTCCTCCGCCGAAGGGAAGCAAGCCAGCCGACAGAGGGTGGCAAGCTAGCATTGAAGTACGAAGGGCCCTACATCGTCAGTGCCGTGGTCAAACCCGGCACCTACAAACTTAAACGACCGAATGGGTCCAATGTACCACGAACATGGAATGTACATCATCTGGTGAAGTTTTATCAGTAATCCGAAGGAGGTGTAGACGGCGAAGCCCTCACCCCTTAACGGGTTACTGATTGAACGCCACCCTCGGCCTCGAGCCACTTATGAATAAAATCATGTTCTGATTTTTTCTCTGGAATTTAAAGTAAAAACATTAGCAGGTGCCCTCGTCGGCTACCTTAGAGCGAAAGGCTCAGGTCTGGCCGACATGGCCCCTTGCATTTGCAGCCTACGAGCGACAAGCTCAGGCACTCCATTGTACTTTGTATCAGCGAAGGGCTCAGGCCTAGCTGAGAGAGCACATCGTCCTGGCCCCGTAAACCTAGAAGTGAAACGCTCAGGTATGGCCGACGATGTCCCCAGGACGAGGGGCCCGCAAACGGCCCACGTCTTGAAACGGGAAGCTCACCGCGTCGTCCACGCGCCAGAACGCAGGACGACAGGCCTGAAATCATGGCCGAGGTGACAAAATCCCAAAACTCAGGGATGGGCAACGACAGCCGTTGAAAACCGACCAAAAGTCTAGCCCGCGTCATAAATAGGCGACGGGACCCGCCCTGAGACCACGGACATTATAAACGAAGTCCGAACCGGCCGAAGGACGAGCACACCCTTTGGTCGAAGCCTGAAAGAAGGATACCCCCGAAACAAAAAAAAAAAACATACAAGGGAAAAAGAGGGAAGCCGACGGCCGCGCACACTTGCCGGCCTCGAGCAATGAAAAAATAAAATCCCCAAAATTCAGGCCCATTTCGGCCAAGTACATATCAGTTGAACACAAGTTTAGTACCACTGACAGGCAGCATGGACGACACGTCCACGCACCACGAGGGAACAATCAAGGCCGATACACACGCCTTTAAAAACCCTAACCACATCGGTTGGGTGACACGCGAGAGGTGACCTTCATCGGCCATGGACCTTTGAGGCACCAACGCTGGGTATGAACCAAGGCATCGCAATCCTGAGGATGACCGGGACGAAGCGGGCACAGCACCTTGGATGGCCGACACAGGCACTGGAACCATAGCTAGCCGAAGAATACAGGACCATCTCCTTGGACAAGCTATTTCTTGCCCAGCACCCTCATCGGCCACAAGCCAGACCTCGGCCGGCAGTGGCACCGCGAAGAAGCAAACGCCTAACATTTATACTTGGGAAATTATCTAAGTACTAAAATGGAGAAACTCTGGCCGAAGCGGGTACCAGTATACTACAAAGCCGTTAGCCACCTACACCTTCACATGTGTACTTGTGAAAAATTCAAAGTCCACGAGACTATGGTGAAGGTGCCCTTATCGGCCAGAACACAGGGATACAAGCCGCCAACGGCCATGGCCAGATGTATCCAAGGCCAGGACGATGAGGACGCCAACGCTAAAACAGAACGGACACTACGGTCAAGGCTACAAACGGAAGCACCTAAAAGGAATCCAAAACACTTAGGAAATTGTCTGAAAAAATCCAAAGTGTTATGATGACAAAGGAACACTGGTCAAGCCGACAAGGCCACCAGGCCGAAAGGAAAGCACCTAAGTGGATCCCAAAACACTTAGGAAATTTTTGAAAAATTCCTAAGTGTTATGAAACTACGTCCAAGCCGACGAAGCCACTAGGCCGTAAAGACGGGATCTACATGGACCCAAAAACACTTGGGGAATTTTTTCCCAAGTGTTATGACAGTAAATCAAAAAGGCATAGGCCGACCAGACTACTGGACGGGAAGGCCAACCTCACGGACGTAGCGGACACTCGCGGGTGACCCAAGTTATGACTTGATACTTAGACAATTTACAGAATTAAAATGACACAGTAAACAAGCACACAAAGGATTCAAGGCCGAAAGGACAGCAAAAATTTCCTCGATTGATAAAATTCATTACAAGTGGAGGGCACTACGGCCATTACATAATTGGGCAAAAAACAAAATGAAAAGCTAACTACAATAGGGACTAGCCGATCAAGCCTCTGGGGCTGGCTCTTCAATCTCGTCGGCCCCCTCCTCATCGGCCTCAGCTTCCTGGCCGGCAGCGGCGCTGGTGGCATCATCCAAGAAATCGAACTCGGTATAGTCCGGCTCGCCGAGGCCGGAGCTTTCTATGGGGGACTCCCGCTCCGACAGCGGAAGCGCGGCCTGCCCTTCGGGATCCTTCATCAGCTTTGGGAGCTTCAGGTTTCGTCTAGCCCATCCGGCCGTGTAATTCATGGCCTTCAACGCCCGGGATAGCCGCCGGTACAGGAGCCTTTGCATCCGCTCCTGCCCCAGGTTGTAGTAAACAGACATCTCCTGGCTGAAATACTCCCGGCCGGCAGGGGAGTTCATCCCCCAATTCTCCAGCCTGGCGGCCACCACCTCGTAACACCAGGGGAGCCTCTCATCGGCCTTCCACCCTTCGGCCAAGAACTTCTCAACAGCCTCATCGGCAGCCCTCACAACGGCGGCTTCGGCCTCAGCTTTCGCCTTGGCGGCCTCCTCGCTCCTGCGCTTCTCGGCCTCAAGCGCTCTACGGGACTCCTCAAGCTCCCTTCTGCTCTCTTCGAGCTTGACCAGGGCATCGTCCCTGGCCGCGACGGCCTCATCAGCCTTGGCCTGAAGCGCCTTGGCATCCTCCCAGAGCCGGTCAAGGCAAGCTACCGCCTCGTCGGCCGAGGCGGCCTTCTGCTCCAGCGCTTGCAGGCGGACTATCTCCCAGTACTGCCTCTTATGGTTTTCCATAAGCATGAAGGCACTCTACATAAGAAAAACAAAGGTCAGGCAAAAACTCTACATAAGACGAAGAGAGACAAGAGTATAAGGACAATCACTTACTTGGACGAGAAGATCCATGCCGCCCTCATAGATCTTCGGATCCTCGAGCTTCTTCAAATGAGCCCGATCTTTGGCCGGCATGGCCTTGGCAAGGACGACGTGGCCGGGGACGAGCTCATTAAACACGCCCCCGCCGACGGGGTACTCTATCACTTTCTGATAGGTAGCACCGGCAACCTCTTTGCCGGCCCTCTGCGTCCGTGGTTCCTGGACGAGAGGAAGCGCTGGGGCGGCACCATCAGCAACAGTAAGGTCCACGACGGGACCACCATCGCCCACGCTGGGGACGGTAAGCGTACCGGCCTCACTGGCAGGAGAAGGGGAAGGAGCCCTCTTCGTCTTCTTAGAGACGCTCACGCCGGCCTCGGTCAACTTCTTCTGGCCGTCAGTGGCCGGTCTCTTTTTCTTGGACGGGGCAGGCTTTGGGGCCGCATCTGCATTAGCCCCGCCCACACCGGCCGCGGCACGCCTGGCCGCTTCGGCCGCCTTAGCAGCAATCTCCTCGGCCGCTTTGGCCTTCGCAATCGCCATCATAGAACGGCGGTCCATGACAAAATCTACAAGGGAAAAGCACAAACAGATTAGTAAGGCAAAGGACAAAACGTAAAGACACAAAGCCGAAGAAGAATTACCATTGGCCTCAGCGGGAATGCCCAAAGGCGGGCCATCGGCCTCCTCAAAGTTGGTGGTCATCCTCGGCCAGAGTTGGAGGTCATCCTCCTTATCTCCATACAGGTGATATCTGAAGAAGCCGAGGGCCGTCATCTTGTATTCAGTGACGTAATCTTTCACGCTCCTCGGCCCCCCTTCCAGGAAAGCCTCCACCTGAGCGTCCAGAATAGAGCTCTTCGGCGGGTCATGAAGGTTGAACCTCCCGGTGTGGCCGAGGGAGGGGAACTCGGTGCCACTCTCACCAATGGACACAAACACGAACTTGCTCTTCCACCCATGAATGGACGTAGGCAAATCCGTGAAGCTCCTCTTCCTCGGCAGCTGTTGAAGAGTGGCATAGGCCGCACAGTTCTTGTGGCTTCCTCGGCCGATCTGGTACAAGTTCATGAATAAGGCCGTGGTCGGCCTGTAGCCCAACTCCTCACACCGAAGCAAGAAACCCACTATCAAGGAATAACTGTTCGGCGTCAGCAGGGCCGGAGGAAGCCCCACCATGTCCAGATACTCGGTGACGAAGGGGTGAAGGGGGAACCTCAGCCCCTTAGCAAAACTCATCGGGTATACTCCAAAGTATCCCGGTGGCGGAAGTAGAACATGGTCCGTCGCCCTGGGTGCCCTAACCCGCCCGAACGGCCCCACGTACATCTGGGCGACAAGATAGTCGGCCTCACTGCTCTCCGGCTTAATCAGGAATATGTTGGTAAGGTCCAAGTAGGAGAGACCCGGCCCATTCTTCGGCCTCCTCACTCTCTTCGGCTTCGATGCGCCCTTCACGGCAGATACCGGCTTCGGGCACGGAACGGCAGCAGAGGTGGACGCCCCGTCCACCGCTCGGGACGCACCTACGTCCTCACCCTCTGAAGAGGAGGCGGACTCCTCGTCCTCGATCTCCTCGTCCATTAGCTCTACGGATTCGTAGGGGCTCAAACGCTCTATCTCCTCTTCAAACTCCTCGAGCACCTCGTAGTCAAGGGACCTCGTGGAGGGCTGGTCGTCGTAGGGGTAGTAGTCCTCGTTCAAACTCTTCATTACTACTACGGGCTTAAGGAGAACTTACGATCTAAGGGTGTTTAGATGCCTAACACTAGATCCAACTACTTACGGAACAAAATATGAAAAGTGAGGAAGATCGTGATGAACACTAACCTCAAACAATGAAGAACACGAAGAACAGGCTTGGGAGTTTCTCTCTCTAGAAAATCGGCCAGCACTTCGACAAATTCAGAATGCAAATGTGATTCTTCGTCGGAGGGGAAGGGGTATTTATAGACCCCCCCCACCAACGGTCACTACACGTGGCACTCACCAAATGGCCACATCAACGGCCACCACTGGGGGGCCACCACGTCACCAGCGGGCTAGGACCAACCCATATCAACGGCCCACTGGCAAATCAGACTCTACGGCCTACACACGCTCAACGGCCTTACAACTGCCAGCAAGCGCCCTCAACGTCCCATTTGCTCACCAATATCACAAATGCCAAACAATAAGAGGATGGCAACGGCCAGGTACGTAACGGCCAAAGAACAAAGGGAACAAATAGCCCACAGCCTTCGGCTCCTCGTAATAACCCTTGACGATAACTCTCTACAAGCGATCTGCGCACAAGGGTTCTCCCACAGGGTTACCTTGGCCAGAAAATCGCCATGAGAGTTGGATTCAGGGGGACTACGGCGAGACCGCTTCGGCCAAGGACTCAGGCAACTCCTTCACCCCTCACTCTCTTCGGCCTGAAGCAGTGGGGGACTGGGGGACTACACCGGCCTCAACGAAACAAAGGTATAAACAAGGTAACCACAAAACATGGCCACATCACCCGTACAGCACAACAGAACCTCATCGGCCAAAGGCCCATAACGTCACTAGCAACGGCCAACAAGCCACTAGAGGCAAGGACACTCATCGTCCTCCGCCAACAATTAATCTTGACGGGCTCTTCGGCCAAAGACACAAAGGAACAACCTCAACGGCCTCATCGGCCCAAACGTAAACTTCAAACACCAACGGCCAGGAAAGGGAAAGCGCGCCCTCAACGGCCACCATTGAAGGAAGGACACTCATCGTCCCAAAACACATTAAGGAAATGACGACCTCCCCGCCCACAGCAAGGAACAGGTAACGGCCAAAGCACAGAATAGGATCACCAGAGAGGAAACAACGCCCGCGTCGGCCAAAAGCAACAAAGCACAGAAATCTACTCTCCTTCACTTCGTCTACGTCTCAGCTTAGAGAGTGGGGGACTCCTGATGGAGTATATGGGTCTGAGCCCCAGGACCCACATACTCGGAAGAACAGAGCACAAGACAGAGTGGCGCCCTCGTCGGCCAAACGCCCTCGTCGGCCGAGAGGAAGCCAACCCGGATTATGATCCCGAGTCCAAGGAACCCGGGTGCCCCCCGTCGGCCGTGCCCTCGTCGGCCGTGCCCTCGTCGGCCACGACCTCGTCGGCCGAGAGGAAGCCAACCCGGATTATGATCCCGAGTCCAAGGAACCCGGGTGCCCCCGTCGGCCGTGCCCTCGTCAGCCGTGCCCTCGTCGGCCACGACCTCGTCGGCCACGAGGACCTCCCAGAATCGGATCCTACACTTACTCACTTGTACAGCCCATTAGTGGCTTTGTATTCGGCCCAGTAGCGGACCAGTTGTAAATGGGCCTCCCAAGCCCAAGGCTTGGGAGCCCAACCCTAATTTTCTCTATAAATACTCCCCTTGGGAGTAGTTATAGGGGTTACGAAATCATTCTATTGAAGCATATTATTGCACTTCTCTCTCTAGCTCTCACTTCTCTCTAGATATACTCTATCAAAGTGGTTGATAGATTTTCGGGAAGTCTTGATATCATAACTTTTTGGATGTCAATGCAATTGATATTTATATTTACTTTGATAGCCTAGTAGCTTGTTTCTATTACACTTAAAAATAAATTGTGAAAAATAGGACAAACTATCAAAGTTGGGAAAGTATAAAAGGACTTAAAATAACTTCAGATACAGAAAACGTGAATCTTACTTAATACGTATATAGGGTTAACAAGTTATTTATCATAAAAAGGGGATAAAGCTTCTTTACTGGGCTGATAAAATTAAGCATGGCAATGGGTCGGGGTGTGTACTACAAGACCCAGACCCGCCCCATCAAGTCACGGGTCTAAATTTGTTAACTCATGACCCGCCCCGCCCTACCGTAAACTAATTATCTAGTATGTATTTTTATTTGTGAGAAGTTAACAATTGAATCTACATAAAGTTGTTACTTTGTTACCAAAGGTACGTAGTATAACTTTGTGTGACAAGTTCTACTTTTAGTTTGTTAAAAATGAAAGTTGTTCCCAAAGGTACGTAGTATAAACAATATATCAACAAGAGAGTACTGTTTGAGCAGTTAATTAGTCCCAGCTAATGTAATTAAGCACAAACACAGACGCATCTTAAATACCATCTTAAACCATAGTTTACGCCCTATCAAACATAATCCATTGTGAAAAGACTTGAAATTTTCAGGCACCAAAGGCATGAATTAAACATGGGCTTTCGTTATAGGGCAAATGAACGAGAAGAATAAAGAATTGGACAAGAAATTGGACAGGGGCCGCGCGAACGCAGGCCCCCACTACCACAAATTATGACGTAGACTCCACCACTTGGGTAGATCTTAGGATGACGCCCTTCCAAAGTGCAATGGAAGTCGACAACCTAGGCCATGGGCCTTCTTGATCGCCCATTGACCCCGTCCAGGTAAGTATGTTATAAAGGCTGCCCGGGCCTTTATTTATAGCCTCATGCTCCGCTCCTGCACTTATCTGTATCCGGTGTGGGACTAAAGGAAATCCCTTTTTCTCTATTCCTTGGCTTCCGTTTCCCAACCTTTAGAATTGAAAAGCCTTTGCCATTTCGTCTTCCGTGCTTTCAAATAAAAACCAGATAGAGGCATAGATCTATTATCCCCCACGCATCATTTCGAAAATAAATCTCAATGTGCTGATTTCATCCTTATTTTAACTTGTCAAAACTGGTATTTAAAACTAATGTGATCCCAAAAAAAAAACTCATGTGATCCCAATACATAATTGTTGATGGCTATTTATTTTTTGCATTAAAATCTGAATCCATATTTTCAATTTGTGAGCCAAATTGTGATTACTATGAACACTTATTCCAACCATAAAATACAAACGTATCAAATTCAAACCTATATAATCAGAACGTAAATATATAAATTCGGAAACATTAATGTTGTTTTTACTTGGACTGTAATTCGTCCCAGACCAGACCAGACCAGACCAGAATAAACAAATCAGACCAGACCATATTTTATTATTATTATTATTATTATTATTATTATTATTATTATTATTATTGTTGTTGTTGTTGTTATTGCTATTGTTATTGTTATTGTTATATATTGTTATTGTTATTGTTATTATTATTGTTCGATCCGATTCCTGTTTTTCCGGTCTGATTCGGTCTGGTTTTCCGGTTTATACCAGATAGTGCACACCCCTAATTATTATTATTATTATTATTATTATTATTATTATTAGGGGTGTGCACCGGTTCAAAACAGGACCGGACAGTATCGAACCGGACCGGATATCATTCCGGTTTGATCCGGTTCCGGTTTTTTCCGGTCCGGTTCGGTCCGGTTTTCCGGTTTAAACCGGCTAGTGCACACCCCTTATTATTATTATTAGGGGTGTACACCGGTTCAAAACCGGACCGGACCATACCGAACCGGACCGGATATCATTCAGGTTCGATCCGGTTCCAGTTTTTCCGGTCCGATTTGGCCCGGTTTTGTGGTTTAAACCGGATAGTTAACACCCCTAATTATTATTATTATTGTTGTTATTATCAGTGGCGGACCCAGAAACTCAGAATCACGGGATCCCTACTGTAATGTAACTCTAATTAATAAAAAGAAGAAGTAAAATATTAAAATAGCATAATGTTTCATAGTTAGCGTATACACCAATTTTAAAGATATTCCAAAATCTTAAAGAAATGTCTACTATCAACTAGAGCCCGTTTGGTAACATTGAAATCGGCTGAATCGGCTTATTCTACTGAAATTTATGAAATTCTGACCGAAGTGGCTGTATTGGCTGTTTCTGTTGATTATGAAAAATTATATTTAAAATATATTATATTAATAAAATAAAGAAGAAATGATATGAAAAAATAGATAAAATGGTCAACTACAACAACTTCAGTCAATACACCCTGAAAAGTAAATTCAACCTTATTTTTCTTATTATTACATAATTCAGCGCACAAAATCAAAAGTTACATGTTTGGTTAAAAAGTTGGTTGATAAGCCGAAAAATAGAGTCACTAAACGAGCATTGAAATTTTATAAAGTTGATGTCCTCTATCAACTAAAAATAATGGGCATGCATATGAGAAATCAAATTTCAAAAGCCTACATTTGGAAAATTTGATCCAATTACTTCGCAATATTTTATTTGATTTTTTATTTAAAATATATTCATTAGCTTTGTTTCTATTTTAATTTAATACAATTACTAATTTATTTGTTTAACTTTAAGGACTTTAATTTGTTATTGGACCGATTTTTGTCTTAGATCAAACCACATCAAGCCAAATTATGCGATTATGGCTCAAGCGACTGAATCTGCTATATTAAGAAAGAATGATATTTAAATTATATGTTATAAGATATGAAAAAAGTCATATGAAAAAGTGACTAAGATGATGCTCTTACGGTAACTTCAGTCATCTCGCCGAAAAAATGTTTTTATCTTGCTTATTTTAATCATTACAAATTTAGTGTGTGAATTCAAGAATTACGTGTTTCATGACCAAATTAATTTATAAAACAGATAAGTTGAAATTCGGGGATACATATTGGCTTTGTAGTAGTATTTGTTATGAAAAAAATTGGGCAATAGGATAACAATAGGTACGCACGTAAAAAATGTGACCATAATTTTATTTTAAAAAAATTGAACATCTGGGGGAATCGATCGTTCGACCTTTGCACGTACAAAGCCTTGACATTGGGCCTCCTACCATTGCTCTAGCTCCTTATTTGTGTTCTTTGCTAGTTTTGATTGTATAAATACTTATTCCTTAATTTTATATAAAATATATACAAATATATATAGGTATTTTTTTTGGAGGTCCATGGGGTCCCGGGACCCCGTGGGACCCTTAGTGGGTCCGCCACTGGTTATTATTGTTGTTGTTGTTGTTATTGTTATTGTTATTGTTATTTGTAATTCTAAATGAAGAAAATATAATTATTTATGGATTATAATATATATAAAAAATAAAATCTTCATGCAAAAAATATATAAAAAATCATTCGGACCAGATCAGACCAGACCAAAACAGACCAGATCAGACCAGACCAAACCAGACCACACCAGCAAATTACAATCCAAGTATAAACATCCTAAGTAAGGTTGTTTTTACTTGGACTGTAATTCGTCCCAGACCAGACCAAAACAGACAAGACCAGACTTAAGTTGTTTTTACTTGCACTGTAATTCGTCCCAGACCAGACCAACCCAGACCAGACTAGACCAAAATAGACCAGACCAAACCAGACAAGACCAGACCATATTTTATTATTATTATTATTGTTGTTGTTGTTGTTATTGTTATTGTTGCTGTTGTTGTTGTTATTATTATCATTATTATTATTAGTAGTAGTACATTACTACTATTACTATTACTACTATTATTACTATTATTACTATTGTTATTATTACTACTACTACTATTATTATTAGTAGTAGCAGTAGTAGTAGTATTGTTGTTGTTATTATTATTATTATTACTTGTATTCTTTTATTATTGTTCTGTATTCGTCTCATTTACCCAACACAAGTCCCCCGGTGAGGACGCTCTTCCCAGTTGGCTTCGCCTATGGGGACGTTCGTCCCAAAAACAACGGCCGTCCTCTGTCTCCTATCATCCTCTGGGCCTTGGGCTATGGGGACGTTCGTCCCGGGTGGCTTGGGCTATGGGGACGTTCGTCCCATACACAACGGCCATCCTGTGTCGCCTACCGTCCTCTGGTATGTCTCTGAACATTAAAAAATTTGATATGCGAAATACAATAGTTAAAAAATTGGCATTCTATCACTAAATATCTAAGATGAGATTGGGCTTGGAGGTATGCCTTGATATTGACTCTATGAAATGTATTTATTATTTAACTATTTTACTTTGTCTAGATGTCATTGGTTTGGTTGTATCGAAGAAAGGTGTCAAAGATAAAATATTGAATGGCTGCCCTCTACAAACTCCTTGAAATTGTTATCCAAGATGAGGAGTATGATGTTTTATTTTGATTTGAAACTATTTCTATTTGAGTTTTTTATTTTTGATATTCTTATATTGATATCATGTAATATCAATATAAGAATAATGTTTAGATTGTGAGAAGCTGGATTAATCTTAATATTTCAGGATGAATTTTTGTTTGGCTATGAATGATATGAAACTTTTGGATTGTGAACTTTATGTCCACGATTCTGGTGGAGGTTCTATGTATGTTTTGTTATGACATTGCGGTATTTGTGAAGCTTTTGTTTAGCTTCAACATGATATCACTAAACTTCCAGTGTTTTTTTGCGTAATGTGAATTTTATTATTAGGTTTAACTTTCGGTATGTGTGATTTCATGTGTTTTGGATTGACAACAACTTCGTTTATTGTTGTGGTTATTATTTCTTTTTTTTATGTGTATGGAAAATTGTCTATTTCAATGTCCATTTTTACTACATGCTATGAAAAGGTAATAAAAGAGAAAATATTCTTATTTGTTTAATTTTTATGCATCTTTGTATAATAATGACTAATTATTGATTCTATTTATGCAGGCATACGATATGTTTTTTTTGGGGATGGCTACGCTACACAATTATTAGGAGATGGTCTTTTTCAAGATGGCTACCAGGAGCTATTAAAGGGTGTTAGAACAATTGATGGTGTTTTATTTTTGTACATCTAAACAAACTGAAATATACATTCCAGCAGTTGAAAGATAGATATTATACTGTTGCTATTTTTGTACTTCTAATCAGTATGAAGTGCTATGTTTGTAATAATAAAGACGTTATGTCAGGATCAAGCAGCAAGTCAAAATTGTGAGTCACTTTGAAAATTGATTTTTGTTAGATATTTCTATACAAAAAAAAAAATTAAAGTGTTATAATGAGATCTAGAGAAATAGGAGTTATTATCCAGGGTATCATTCAGTTAAAAAATAATCAAAGTTCTTTTTGCATTAACGCTAATTTAGTTGGAAAATAAATTTCAGACTTTATTTGAAAGTTATAATAAGAATTGTCAATCACTATCATTTGAAAAAGTCTTTCTTTATTTCAGATAATATTGTGTTTCGTAACATACGGTGTATCTAAAATTTTGGTTTTACTTTTATGTCAAAATCTGGACATCACTTTAAATCATTTTTTTAATGTGAAAATAGGAAATTTTAAAAATGCAAAAATTGCAGAACAAACGTAAAGGATCTTCAGTTAACTTTTAGGACCACCAAAAGTCTCTGGCTTGAGTAATTGATGTTAATCATCACTAATTAGTTGGTTAATATACTTTGTCAATACAATCGAGTAGTGTTATTTATGTGGTTAATAGCTGAAGTGAGCTATTAAACTATTTATTATAATCATTACTTTTCTATTAATTTAATACTTTTGTGGCTTTTAGAATCCTAGATAACGAAGTAGGTGGAAATTAGTTGCAATTAATAAATTAAGTGAGTTTATTAAGTGTCTTTTGAGTTTCCCGTTATATGACTGTTTGAATAAACGAGAACAAGTAAGAATATTGTTTATGATGTTGCTGTACTTGACTGCATAGAAGCTGAATGGATTTTATCCATTTCATAATACATTTACAAAAAAGAAGTTTTAGAAAATAAATTGTACTCTCTGTTCGTTGGCAATAATGCTAACAGAGAAATACTGATGATGAGTTTACTCATGCACAATGAATTGCTTATAATAGGGGATATGTAGGGTATGTTTACACCAACTAGCCTAAGTACGCCCAATGGGCGAGAGTTTGGTGCCCAATTTAAGCACGGTTAAAATACATATGGGTACGTTCGTCTCATTTATGGGGACTCCACAAAATACTTATGGGCGAAAGAAATGCACACTCCATTAAAATCCTTATGGAGACGTTCGTCTCATTTACCCAACACAAGTCCCCCGGTGAGGACGCTCTTCCCGGTTGGCTTGGGCTATGGGGACATTTGTCTTGGTTGGCTTGGGCTATGGGGACGTTCGTCCCAAAAATAACGACCTTCCTCTGTCGCCTATCGTCCTCTGGGCCTTGGGCTATGGGGACGTTCGTCCCGGTTGGCTTGGTCTATGGGGACATTCGTCCCATAGATATGAAAAGGTGTTAATACCAAGGATGTCTTTGACATCACTAGATTTGAGATTGTCTTTCAAGTTTCAAAGAAGACAATTTCCTCTTATTGTGTCTCATATGCAATGACAATAAACAAGAGTCAGGGACAATCTTTATCTAATGTTGGGTTGGTTTTACGCAAACCTGTTTGATGGAGTATATGGCCCGGGAACCCCCGGCCCACAGACTCCTACTACACCAATAAAGGCCCAACCGACCCAGGAAACACAGTAGGCTCAAATTACGGCGCCCCCAAGCACTTAGCAGCCCACAGCGCGCACTGGGGAGCCTTCGGCCCCTGGCCGAAGGCTCAAAACTCTCACAGAACGTGTTTTTCAAGCAAACTAAGAAACGGGGAGAAAAACGACAGAAAACAGTAGCCCTCGGCACCCAGGGGGTCCCCGGCACTCAGAGCCCTCGGCTAGTCCTCTGCAGCCGAGGGCACCTCTCCCGACATAATATCCGCGCCACATGCGTTCAGATCACCGTACCCTGTACAACGTCCCATCCAACAGCCGCATTAAATGCGGCCACATGCGGCTGCCAGCGCCAACCAGTTGAGGTGACCTCTCGGCCAATGGACGCTTGACACGTGTCCCTGTCCGGCATTTATTGCTACTATAAATAGCACCCCATTTCCCCGTTTGTAACCAAGTCACAAGTCATAAACGCTGCATACTTTCTGAATACACTTTCTCTCTCTATACTTACTTGCTCTGACTTCTCTCTTGTTATTCCCCGCAATAACCCCCCGGATAAGCTACCCCCCGGGTACACTGTCCATCATTTGGTGCTCTCGTTGAGAGGTCGAACAATCAAGTAAGAAACCCTCCCCCTTCGCCAAACACTAGCCCTCTACCAAAATGGTGAGAACTACATGTGCCAACTCCAAAAACGTAGAAGACAAGAACCTGGCCCTCGGCGACGTCAACGCCCCCGAAGCCTCTCACAGGGCTCCCGAGGGCGGTGTCATCGCTGGGCTGGAACAGGCGGCTGTCGACCTACGCCTTCAGATCCAGCAGAATGCCCCCGATGCCCGCCTCGGCATCGAGGCCAAGAAGAAGAACCGGAGCGATGACCAAGTCAGCCCTCCGGTTCTCACCATCGACGTTCATTCGGCGCTCTCCGCCTTCATCCAGACGCTCACTCAGAACCCAGGTGCCTTCGGCACCCTGGCTCGGCTCGGCTCAACCCCAGGTTGGGGAGAACATCATACTTCCCCCTCTGCCACACCCCTTCGGAAACCCCATCCCTCGGATTAGGAATGACGAAGGGGTAGTGGCCCAAGATACGGCCTCCCAGGAAGTTCAGTCCCGGGACCGCCACAATGACAACAGAGAAAGGCCCCGCACTTCCGCCCTCAACCGGCTCGGAGGGGGGCAAGACCGCCGAGGGGTCCAAGACCGCCTCGGAGGAAAGGCACTCCAAAGGCCCCAGGAAAGCGGAGGGTCTGTCTCGAGGGCAGACGAGGAGCGTCCTCCTCGGGACAAAGGCAAGGCACCCCTTCATGCCGACGATGCTCGCCACCAAATCAACCAGGCCCACTCGGCCCGGGTTCGTTCGCAGGGGGCGGAGACCCTCCCGAAGGACCCCCGGGACGAAATTATTGCGGCCCTCCAACGCCGACTTGATGAAATGGAGGCCAACAAAGCTCACGCCACCACCTCCACCCCTCATTCAGACCTCAAATACGAGGCCATGATGGCCAAAATGGAGGAATTGCAGAAGAAGGTAGCCGAGGGCTCCGGGGAACCCATCATCCAGCTCCGGACCCGGACGCCATTTACCCCAAGGGTATTGGCGGCCCGGATCCCGAACAAATATCGAGGGCAACACATACAGCCCTACAACGGGAGGACGGACCCCCAGGAACACTACAGCAAATATCAGAATAGCATGATGATGGTAGGGGCGTCGGACGAATATTTGTGTCGTTGGTTCCTCTCCACCTTAGAGGGGCCGGCATACGAATGGTTCAACCGGTTGCCCGAAGGCTGCATTGATTCGTGGCAAGAACTCGCCCAGCGATTCTTGACGCAATTTGCCGGGAGACGTCGCACGAGGAAGCACTTCTCCCACCTCCTAACCATACGTCAGAAGAGGGATGAGACCCTTCGGGACTTCCTGGAGCGCTGGAGAACGGAAGTCGACAAAGTCGACGGTGCTGACGACGGGACCCTCCTGGCCCTCCTACAAACCGTCCTCCGCACCGGCAATTTTTCAAGGAGCCTCATCATTGAACTCCCACGCGACTACATAAGGGCCTTGCAGCGGGGGGACCGATATGCTGAGGCCGAGGAGGTGGAGAAATACCACCAGCATCCAGATCAGCAACCCCCGAAGGCTGACAACAAGAACAACCGGGGGCCGGGGGCTCCTCCAAATCAACCCAAGGCTTCGGGACCCTCTGATGACCGCCCTCGGCAAGGCCAAGCCAAGCCCGGGGGAGGTTATAAGAACAACCCTAAGACTTGGGCACAGCCCATTCTCCTGGACCGCCCCCGGACACCATTGACGCACCCCGTCAGCATCATCCTTGATTTCGCCGAGGAGAGGGGCCTCGTTGAGCGCGATTCTCGCGCGCCCTCGGAGGTACATGCTATCAACCCTCAGTTCCCCTACTGTCGTTTCCATCGGCATCAGGGGCACAGAACCGATGACTGCCATCAGCTAAAGACGGCCATCGAGAGATTGATACAAGCGGGCCATCTGTCCCAATTTATCCAGAGCCCTCGGCAGGAGGGACCTCCTCATCAGGGACCTCCCCGAGGGCACCACACGAAGGTGAACGCTTGGGTGAACCCGAACACCATCCCCCTCGGCAAGAAGAGGGAGATCGGAAACTTGGAGGAGGAAGAGGAGGAGTACCCCCACTACCAGGAGAAAAAACGCCACATCCTCATGATCACCGGTGGCAATACAGGGGGCGATTCCACCAGCCAGCGGAAAAAAGTGGGCTCAATCGCTTTACGTGGGGGAAGTCACTCATATGTCCCCGGTAAAGCGGCTGAGGGAGGAAACCATCACCTTCACCAACGCAGATCTCCCTCCTACTTCTTCTCCTCACAGGGATGCCTTGGTGATTCGGACTGAAATAAACAATACCATCATTCACCGAACATACATTGACACGGGCAGCTCCGTCAATGTAATGTACCTCAGCACCTTTAGAGAGCTGCATCTGGAGAGGGGGTCCCTTCGGCCCATTAAGACCCATCTTGCCGGTTTCACCGGCGATACTATTGATTCCGAGGGGGTAATAACCCTTCCGGTAATATTCGGCGACGGGCTCCATAGAGCCCAGCTCGAAGTGGAGTTCGTCGTCGTCAACATCGACTGCGCCCACAACATCATCCTCGGCCGGCCAGCCCTCGAGGACCTCGAGGCCGTCATCTCCATGAGGCACCTCTGCCTCAAGTTCCCCGCCGAGGGGGGCATTGGCTACTCCCGGGGGAATCAGAAAATTGCCCGCGCTTGCTATCTTCAAGTCACGAAGAGAGTAAGTAAGACGGAATTCCGTGTTGACACCATCACCGGAACCATCGACGAAGAAGAAAAGAGGCTGAGGGCTGAACCAGCCGAGGACGTAGAAGACTTTGCGCTCGATCCGGCCAAGCCGGAGAGAGTCGTGAAGATTGGAGCCCAGCTCCCTGAAGATCTGAAGACCGGTATCACCGACGCCCTCCGCGCCTACTCCACTGTCTTTGCATGGGGGCATGCCGGGAATAAGCCGAAGGGTCATCACCCACCGCCTCTCGGTGGACCCCTCAGCAAAAGCAGTACAGCAACGAAGAAGAACCCTCTCCGCCGAAAGGAGGGAATTTGTGAAGAAGGAGGTTGCCATGCTCCTTTCTATTAAGCACATCAAGGAGGTAAAATACCCCTCATGGCTGGCAAACGTAGTCCTCGCACAGAAGCCTCCTACCTTCCGCATGTGCGTGGACTACACGGATCTCAACAAGGCGTGTCCTATGGACCCTTTTCCTTTGCCCAATATCGATCAACTTGTAGATGAGACCGCGGGGTGTGAAATCATGTCATTCCTCGACGCATTCCGCGGGTATCATCAGATCTTCATGCATGAGGAAGACGCCGAAAAAACAGCCTTCATGACTCCCGAGGGCATCTTCTGCTACCTAGTGATGGCCTTCGGCCTAAAGAACTCAGGGGCCACTTACACCCGGATGGTGGCCCGAGTCTTTCAAGCCATCCTAGGGCGCACCATGGAGGCCTATGTTGACGACATGATCGTCAAGAGCAAACAATCTTCCAGCCACGCCGACGACCTCCGGGAAATCTTCGTCATTATGCAAAAGTTCAACCTTCGGCTAAACCCGAAGAAGTGAACCTTCGGCGTCCAAGGGGGCAAATTCTTAGGATACATGGTGAGCCGAAGGGGTATTGAGGCCAATCCCGAGAAGATCCGGGCCATCATCAACATGGAGCCCCCACGCAATGTGAAGGAAGTTCAACGGTTGACGGGCCGCCTGGCAGCCCTCAACCGCTTTCTATCTAAATCAGCGGAGAAGTCTTTACCTTTCTTCCAGATCATGAGGAAGACGGCTGGATTTCAATGGACTTCCGAATGCCAGGAGGCTTTCGACGAGCTCAAACGGTACCTATCTTCACCCCCTGTGCTCTCCAAACCAAAGGTAGGGGAGACCCTCTACCTCTACCTTGGGGTCAGCCCGGCAGCCATCAGCTCTGTGCTCATCCGGGAGGAAGACGCCATCCAACACGCCATCTTCTATGTAAGCAAGACCCTAAGGGAGGCCGAGCTCAGGTACTCCCCTGTGGAGAAAACGGTATTGGCCATCGTTTCGACCGTCAAGAAGTTGGGCCACTACTTTCAGGCCCACCCGGTTCAAGTCCTCACTCATCAACCCCTCGGCGCCCTCATGAGGAGCCCCACCAGCTCCTCCCGCATGGTGAAATGGGCTATCTTCTTGATCCAATACAACATTGACATCCGTCCGAGGCCTGCCATCAAGGGCCAAGCCCTGGCGGACTTTGTGATGGAGTGTACCGCAAGGGCAGCCACGGACGGGGAGCCCTCGGCTACCTCGGACGACTGGTGGACCCTCTACACCGACGGCTCCTCTGCAACCAAAGCATGCGGGGGAGGGGTAGTCCTCATTACTCCCGAGGGCTTCAAGGCCTACTATGCAATCCGCTTCTCCTTCAAAGTCTCCAACAACGAGGCTGAGTATGAGGCCCTCCTATGTGGCCTTCGGCTGGCTGCCAACATGAAGGCTTGGCAGATCCATATCAAATGCGGCTCCAAGTTGGTCGTTGGCCAAATCTCCGAGGAGTATGAGGCCAAGGAGGGAAGGATGAAACAGTACAAGGAGGCGGCCAAGGAGTTGCTAAAGGTATTTGAGGCACACTCTCTCACTCAAATACCGAGGGCTCAGAACTTCGAGGCCGACATACTATCTAAGCTCTCGGCCGACTCCCCCGAGCACATCTCTAAGATTGCTAAAATTGAGGAACTCAGTCTCTCGAGCATCCATGCGAGCCCCATCATGAACATACAACAACGCCAAGAGGACTGGATCTCAGATATCATCACATTCATCTCCACAGGGCAGCTACCCGAAAATGAGACCCGCGCTAAACTAGCAAAGCTGAGGGCTCCTAGCTACACCATCGAAGACGGAAGGCTCTACAAACGGTCTTACAACGGCACGCTACTTCGGTGCCTTCATCAAGACGAAGCCGAGGTCGCAATGGAGGAAGTGCACAGTGGCACTTGCTCAGCTCACCAGGGGCCCTTCTCCATGTCCCGAAGGCTCATTCTCCAGGGCTACTTCTGGCCAACCATGGCCAGGGATTGTGCTGACCTTGCCCGAAGGTGCACCGCATGCCAACATTTCCAGAAAGCCCCCGGCAGGCCAGCGGTCAACTATGCCCCCATCAGCACATCCGTCCCCTTCGCTCGATGGGGCATAGACCTTGTGGGCCCACTGCCGAGGGGTACCTCCAACAACAGGTACATCATTGTGGCCATCGACTACTTTACCAAGTGGGTGGAGGCTGAGCCCCTCGCCAGCATCACAGAGGCGAAGTGCCGTCACTTCGTCCTCAAGAACATCCTCACAAGGTTTGGCGTCCCCCAGCAGATCATCTCCGACAATGGAACACAATTTGAGGCAGCCCCCTTCTGTGCCCTTCTGGAGGAATGGGGCATCAAAAACACCTTCTCCTCCGTTGCCTACCCTCAAGGCAACGGGCAAGTAGAGAACGCCAACCGGACCTTGCTCGAGGGCCTCAAAAAGAAGCTGGAAGCCGAGGGCGGTGGCTGGGTAGAAGAACTCCACAACATCCTTTGGGCCTACCGCACCACCCCTCGGCGAGCAACAGGTGAAACACCCTTCTCCCTCTGCTACGGGTTTGAAGCCAAAGCTCCTACGGAAGTCACCCTTCCCACCCGGAGGGTGATCCAATATGACCCCGAGGTCAACGACAACAACATGGCCCTCGACCTCCACCTCCTTTCAGAACGCCGGGAGCAAGCCTTCATCCGGGCTGAAAATTACCGAAGGCAAGTCAAAGGCTACATCGACGCCAAGGTTCGCACCCGAGAATTCCAAGTGGGGGACTATGTCCTCCGGAGGAGGGAAGCCAACCAACCGACCGAGGGAGGCAAAATGGCACCAAAGTTCAAAGGCCCCTACATCATAGCAGCCATCATCAAACCTGGGACTTACAAGCTCAAACGCCCCAACGGGAAAGAGGTCCCTAGGCACTGGAATGTACACCACTTAGTTAAATTTTATCAATAATGTAAGAGTGGCCAAACCCTCATGACTAGTGAATGTACTATCCTATGGCCCAAGGCCTCCAATTTTGAAGAATGAAGACACATTCAAGACACTAAGGACAACCACAAGACACTTATGAGCGGCCAAGCCCTCATACCAACTACAGGCCCAAGACCTCACCACTAGAAGAACCCCCTCCGGCACCAAGTGCCGAGGGCGGACACCACCAACACCTACAACAACAATGAAAACACCAAGTGTTTCGAACAAGACCCCTCGGTACCAAGTACCGAAGGTGGGGACTCCCATCACCGGCAACAGGAAACACCAAGTGTTTCATTTCAAGACCCTTCGGCACCCAGTGCCGGGGGTACACATCTCCACCATCAACATAAAAAAGAAGAACACCAAGTGTTCCTACAGAAGACCCCTCGGTACCAAGTACCGGGGGTACACATCTCCACCATCAACATCAAATAGAAGAAGAACACTAAGTGTTCCTACAGAAGACCCCTCACTACCAAGTACCGGGGGGCTACATATCAAAACTAACACCAAGTGTTGTTTCTAAAGCCGTACCCCACGAGGACGCATATACCGAAGGCGCCACCATCGGTGCCGGCGGCACGTAGTGCCCCCGGCCATTTGCAACTAGTGTGCAAATGAAAACCCTTCCTTGAAACGCTTTCCGCGTCACTACCCCCAGGGTATGATAGGCATGAGAAATGCCCAGGATTCGACTTTCAAAAACGGAACGCTTTCCGCGTCATCACCCCAAGGGTATGACAGGCACGAGAAATGCCCAGGATTCGACTTCCAAACCGAAACGCTCCCCGCGCTACCACCCCAAGGGTGTGGCAGGCCACGGACTATGTCTAGCGCCGAGGGGACGACTTTCAAAACTGAGGCGCTTTTCGCGCCATCCCCCAAGGGGAGGCAGGTTACAGACCACCATATCTTGTGCCCAGGAAACGACCCTCGATCCCCTCGGAACTCGGAAGGTTAACCCGAGGGAGGAGAGCCATTGGTGTATTCTGATGGTCTCCTGATAGGCCCAGCCTTCCCAAGAAACCAAGATTCTTGATGCCTTCCCTTCACCACCAACCAAAAACAAAAAAAAAACAGAGGGGGTGAAGGGGAGTAGACTCATCGAGAAATCAGTGAGTACAACACTCCAACAAATCACAACATACCGAGGGCTCCCTGCGGGAACACCCCCGGTAACTGAAGGCACCTATTTCCCGAAGGTTACTACTCAACAATACAAAGGGATTGGACTGTCTCAAGTACACTAAACGGCTAAGTTCACTTCAAATAAGTGTCGAGGGCACCTACCATCGGTCATCCATTGCTACCAAGGGGTCCTATCCTGTAAAAGGGGATGCAACTGACTAAGGCAGCTCAACGACCCTTCAAGTGAATGCCGAGGGCACCTATATCCCACCAGCATTCACTACAACATCAATGTCCTACAAATTTTCCTAAGTCCACGCTTTTGAAAAAATGACAACAGCCGGAGGCTCATATATCACCCAAAAACCGAGGGCATCTATTACAAATCATCAAAGGCCAACCATGGGGGAATATTCCAAAATAATGTCGCCCTCGGGAAATCTTAATTGGAAAACACTGCTAACCGAAGGCTACACTGGGAAGCAACACTTAGAAAATTTTCTAAGTCCTGAAGATTGAGCCCCCGGCCTGATCAATATTTCAACTGAGGGACCATGATAGCCGAAGGCTACGTGATGCAACAGCACTTAGAAGATTTTCTAAGTCCTACATATTTTTCCCTCGGTCAACAGCTACTTATACATCAAGGAGAAGGATATCACCCCGGAGGCTTCCAATGGGAAACCACACTTAGGAATTTTTCCAAGTCCCAAAGATTGGATCCTCAACCTGATCATCAGATAACTAAGGAGATGCGGTGGCCGAGGGCTACTTGACACCATGCATTTGGAAGTAAGGCTAAGTCCTAAATATTTGGCCCTCGACCAAATATCCACGCAACAGGAAGGTTCACCCAATGATTCGAGGGCTCCTATCAGGACCACTCGGGGGCTCAACATCTGACTCCTCACTGACCGAAGGTTCAACATCTACAACACACTTAGAAAATTTTCTAAGTCCTACATATTGGACCCTCGGTCCAATATTCACACATCAGGAAGGAGGCTACCAGCCGAGGGCTTCCAATGGGAAACTACACTTAGAAATTTTTCTAAGTCCTAAGGATTGGGTTCTCAACCTAATCATCTCACAGCAATTGAACTACAAACACCCGAAGGCCCAACAGATGAACAAACACTTGGAATATATTCTAAGTCCTAAACATACATTCAGGAAAGCGAAGGCACCCATTCAAAGAAGGGCGAAGGTATACATTCAAAAGAAAACGACAGCATACATTCAAGATGAAATAAATTAAAGAAAGCAGGTCAAATACGCAAGGCCCGAGGGCTAACATTCATCAATCATCAAAAGAAGAGTAAATGTGATTGTTACAACGACGGCCAAGGCCGAGAGCACACAGATGTTCATTACAAAAAAGTATTCAAGGATTATCTAAGTACAAGTCCCCTCAGGAACTTCAGCAGTGTTGCCCCCGGAAGCATCCCCTGCAGCGGGCTTCGAAGAGACCTCTACTCCGACCTCCACGGTGTCCCCCTCGGCTTCTTTCATCAACTCAGTATCCTCCAAGTCGGGCCGCGTGGCGCCCGAGGGGAGGGGTTCACGAACATCCGGTTGTAGGGGGAAGACCATACGCCGAGGGATCGAAGTCTTTCGGCTCAATGTTCAGGTGCCGGGCCATCCTTCGATAGATGAGGGCCTGAGTAAAAAACTCGCCCCCATCGAAATATTCCTTGCCCTTTCGGGCCATCCATTCCTCACCTGGGCCCTCGCACCACTCATCAATTGAGGCCTCCACAACCGAGGACAGCCACTCCTTGTGTCCCTCGGCCTTCCACCCCCCATCTAGGAACCCGGAGATGGCCTCCTCCCGGGCTGTGACGACAGCCTTCGCTCTGACGGCCTCGGCCTCCTCGGCGGCTTTCTTTGCGGCCTCCGCAGCAGCCTCCTCAGCTTTGGCTTTCTCCTCCCTAAGCCTTTCGGCCTCCGCTCTCACAAGCTGGAGGTCCTCTTCGAGCTGGGCCATCAGCTTCGTGGCCTTGGAGTCCTTGAGAATGAGCTCCTTCATCTTTGCGTCTTGCCCAGCTTTGTGGAGACGTCATTCCTCCAGCCGTCGGGCCTGTTCGCCGAGGGCAAGGCAAGCTTGCAAATCAACAACGCAAACTTTCAGGACAACCACGCAAGATAATCTGAGGAAGGAGGGAAGGAAGCGCGAGGGAACTCACGGTCAAAGAAGATCGGAGGATCTGGTCCTCAAGCGCCACGTCATCCAAAGATCCGAAGGTGGCCACATCTGTTTCCGGGGTAATGCCCCTCAGGAGCACCCTCGGGTTGACCGTGTTGTTGGTCACGGCTGTTCCCCTCGGGAGGGAAACCTGCAGGACCTCGGGGGGCATCTCCTCCGTCCCCGTCGGCTTTCCGACCGTCGGCACATCCACGACCGGCCCGGAGGCTGAAGGCTCATCCACAATCACCACCGAGGGGTCCTTCTTCGTGGTGTCCCCCTTCTTCGATCTCTTGCTAGCCGGGGGGGATTCCTTTGCCGTTGTTTTCCTCTTCGCGGCAGCAGCATCGCCCTCGGGCTTCTTAAAAAACGCACCAACGGGCTTTTGACCGCCCGCGTCCGGCCCCTTCAGATCCTTGGTCGGCTTGTTCTTGAATCGAGCAAGGCCTTTCACGTTCATCTTCGAGACGGGAATACCTGCAAAACAGCGAAGGGTTAGGCCGACGGGTCAACAACCATGGAGCAATAACATCAAGGTACAAAAGAAAAAAAAACGGGATACTAAGTACAAGACTAAGGGCCCTCGTAGACTACCTCCTGCTCCCCCGAAGGCCTCAGCAAAAACGGGATACTTCTCGTCCGTTTCCCCGATGAAGCGGTATCTCCGGAAGCCGAGGGCGAAGAGTTCCTTGTCAGCAGTATAATCCTTAATGGACACTTGCTTCGTGCGACCCGCCGGGATCTCGGCTATTTTTAAGCCATCCTTCTCGAGAGCGGCGGTTCCAACCTTCGGATGCCGACGAAAGCGATCCCGAAGTTCCGTCGGAAATGGGCTTTCGGCAACCCTGACATAGCACCATCGCTCCTTCCAGCCCTTATTGGACGAGGGCGCCTCTGTAAATAGCTTCCACCTAGCTATCTGCTGCAGGTTGGCGAAGCCCTCGGCATTCGCGTGACCCCCTCGGCAGAGGTTAAAGCTCTGAAAAAACAAATCCAGGCTGGGGGTCACCCCTCGGTCCCGGCAGAGGCTCAAAAAACCCGCCACGTAGGAGTGGCTGTTAGGTGTCAGCTGGCAGGGGACCAAGCCAACGAACCTAAGGTACTCCCGGAGGAAGGGGTGCAGAGGGAACCTGAGGCCCATGGAGACCGAAAGTATGTGCACTGCAATGCACCCCTCGGGCGCCCGGGACAGCACATCATCAACTCCCGACTCGACGACCACGACCAAAGGCCCTACGTGCAGCTGCGTGACGTAGAAATCCGCCTTTTCCGCCTTCGACTTTATCTCGAGGGCCTCGGTGTTCAGCCAAGAATACCCCTCGGGCATATCAACGGGCTTCCCTTGGTCGGCGGCCCTGACCTTCTTCTAGTTGCAGCTTTCGCCTTCCTCTCCTTCGATCCGGGGGCTACTCTTAAGGGCGTCGGGTTCAGTGGCCTCGAGCTGCTTGCTTCACCTGAACCGCGGGGGGGAAGGACAGCCACTGTCACCCTCGTCCTCTCCTTTGCTTCCTCCTCCTCTGCAACCTGCACGGCGAGGGCCAGCTCTTCGTCTTCCACCTCCTGCTCGAAGCCCTCGGCTTCAACTTCAGCCAACAGCTCCTTCTGCACTTCTACCGCCATCGCAACATCCTCCTGGGCCGAGGACTGTTCGTTTGAGGACTCCACATCCGAGAGGACTTCATCCTCCATCGAGGGCGCCCCCGAGATGTTGTGAGAATCACTCTGTGAAGACATTGCTATACTACGTCGAGGGTTCGGAGATGCTAAGTGCTCTAAGCTACACACCTAATCTAAGGCCACAGAGACAGCTAGCTAAGAGGTGAAGTGCGAATGGAGAACTGACCTTAGAATTTGATCGAGGGTTGCTGTTTCTCTCTCTAGAAAATTTGGCAGAGCTTCGCTATAAGGATTTCGCACAAGGGGAAGGAAGCCCGGCCATGGGTATTTATAGGCGCCCAGATCCGGGCTTGGGCCCAAAAACCGGGCCCCCGGTGACAAAATCATCATTACACGCCGTGTCTTCGCCCAACCGGTGACGCCGCCCACGGGCAGCCAACCCGCACGCACCACGTGGAAGCCCCCCCCAACGACTATATTTGACGTTAGGTATTCCATCGGATATATTCACAACAGCCATATTTCCGGGAGCCCCCGGCTATATTTGGCAGACCACTTCTTCATCAACCAGGAAACTAGCCCCCGGGTTTCTTACTCCACTACACTTCATCAGGGAAAGCCTCCGGGTACACTTACCCAGAGACGCTCCCGGGTTGTGCCCCACACAGTACATAACAGACGCCTTCGGGATCACTCCTTCAGAAGCCCAAGGCTTCATATCAGGCCACCCCTCGGGGATTCCCCCTCAGCACTGTAAGGGCCGGGTAGCCCCCGGGGAGTATGCTTCATTGACGGATAGCCTACGGCATACAGGTAACGAAAACCCTCGGATATCCTCATCGTCAACTACTCAACAACCAGGAGACACCCCGGTAACACTTCAACTACTGCCATCATCCACTACGCCCTCGATCCCCAGATTGAGGGACACGCCTTCGGCACCTCCCAGGACATCAACAACAACCCTCCGGCTAATCAACACAGGAGCCCTCGGAACAAGGAGAGCCTTCGGCATTACCATTATTCTCCATTTTGAGCCAAGGTTTCACATTTTCGATTCATCATTGGGGGAATTCGGTGCACTCTTTTTCCCTCATTAGGATTTTTCCCACATGGTTTTTCCTAATGAGGTTTTTAACGAGGCATCCCCCCAAAATGAAACGAAAAGCGTCAGCCTTCGGCCCGCAACAGCAACACAACTACTTCACTCCTTTTCACCACTCTACAAATGCCTCAAGGAGTGGGGGACTGGAGGACCCCCTCGGGAAAATCATTAAATTACAAAATGGTGAAAAATTCCAACAAACGGCAAAGCAATCCCTCAAGTCCCGACATGTGGGTAACTGAGGGACTGCCTTCGGCAGGGACATGAAAGCAACAACTCCTCACCAACTTCAGAGATTACAACGGGACAACATCAAAGGGCAAGCACAAATTACTCCTTTTCCCTCAAGTACCTTTCGGCAAAAGGAGTGAGGGACTCCAGATGGAGTATATGGCCCGGGAACCCCCGGCCCACAGACTCCTACTACACCAATAAAGGCCCAACTGGCCCAGGAAGCACAACAGGCCCAAATTACGGCGCCCCCAAGCACTTAGCAGCCCACAGCGCGCACTGGGGAGCCTTCGGCCCCTGGCCGAAGGCTCAAAACTCTCACAGAACGGGGTTTTCAAGCAAACTAAGAAACGGGGAGAAAAACGACAGAAAACAGTAGCTCTCGGCACCTGGAGCCCTCGGCACCCAGGGGGTCCCCGGCACTCAGAGCCCTCGGCTAGTCCTCTGCAGCCGAGGGCACCTCTCCCGACATAATATCCGCGCCACATGCGTTCAGATCACCGTACCCTGTACAACGTCCCATCCAACAGCCGCATTAAATGCGGCAACATGCGGCTGCCAGCGCCAACCAGTTGAGGTGACCTCTCGGCCAATGGACGCTTGACACGTGTCCCTGTCCGGCATTTATTGCTACTATAAATAGCACCCCATTTCCCCGTTTGTAACCAAGTCACAAGTCATAAACGCTGCATACTTTCTGAATACACTTTCTCTCTCTATACTTACTTGCTATGACTTCTCTCTTGTTATTCCCCGCAATAACCCTCCGGATAAGCTACCCCCCGGGTACACTGTCCATCACTGTTTTTAGTCATGGACAAATGTTTGTGGCTCTTTCCCGTGTTACTAATCCCCATGGTTTAAAGATTCTTATACATGACAAAGAAGGTCGAAGTACCAATATAACAACAAATGTTGTTTCTAAAGAAGTGTTTCGAAATTTGTAACCATTAATAACATTCATTTGGTGATTCACTATCAAATTAGTAATGTTTCTCTTACTTATAATATGATATATTTTAACTTTCATTTAATAATTAGTATTATTAAATTACATGAAATGTACTCTTATATACCAAATTACTACGTACTACGTAGTATATTAGACGTGTGATTCATATTATTTAAAAATCTATTCTTTAAGATGTTGTAAAAAAATTCCCGTGCGACGCACAGGTATAATACTAGTTATAGTGACTATGCATGATAGCTATAATAATATTTTTGTCCATGAGTTATATTTCAGTAATATTAAGGGAAAACGTCTTAAAAAATTACCCTGATTGAACATATGAACTTAAAATAAAGAATGTATAAAATTTTGAAAAGGTATCAGTTTAAATTTGATGTGGTTGTAGCTATAACCACAACAAAAATACAATTTTCAACTTAAAAACTATAAAAGTACTTATTCGCTTGTTAAGCTTTGTTTGTGAAAATGAAACTACCCAATTTCATATGTCTCAACAACCACAAATGCGTGACGTTCAATAAACTATTGCGAATGCAATTTGACCAATAACTATAATGTTTGAGACGTCAAAATATTACTACCTCCGTCCCGCTATGATTATCCTATTTTACCTTATCGGTCCATCCCACTAAGATTGTCTCATACCAAATTTGGTAAAGTTTGTGTAGCTCTAAATCATTCTTACTTTATTCTTACTTTATCAATTCAATATCAAGCACATAAACCACTTTTTATTAATTTGCGTGACACTCCCTCTTGTTCCATTGTTAACGGGATGGGGGGGGGGGGGGGGGGGGGTACTAAAAAGTGGTAGATAAATATGTTTACTATAAACGTACAATCATTCAAGTCATTTTAACTTGTTGTAACGGGTTATTTTAAAAGAATTAAAACAATTGGTAAATATCATTAAAAATGATATAAATTTGAAAAATTGTGTAATAATAATATATAAAATAGTAAAAAATCAAAAGTAGATAAAAAACAATTAAAACATTAAAATAAAATAAAAACCGAAAAAATGATAAAATAAAGCAAGTGTAAAAATATGCAGTAAAAGTTAAAATGTATAAATTTTAAAAATATGTAGGTATACAAATATTCCAAAAATATAAAAATATAGACTTTGAGATTCTTAATTTGTCCGCAATTTTTATTTATATTTCTTCAAATGTTAACAATTTTTAAAAAAATACTACCTCCGCCCCAAAAAACTTTGCCATTTTCAAAACTTTAACGAACTATATATTTTTCCTGAAAATTATTTATAGTATAAAAATTAAATGAAAATGTTCTTTATTCAAAGTACTTTCAAAATTATGATTCAAATTTTATGAAATGACAAAGTTTTTTGGGACATAGGTAGTAATATATACACCCTATTACAACATGTTAAAAACCGGTTAAATGGTCAGATTGATCGACTTTTTAAAGTAAGCGTACTTATATGATACGAGTATGTTTTTAGTATATGCGCTTAAGTGATGTATTAGAAATGGGATAAAAATGCATTATTTGACCATTTTCCCAACTATTACCCACATATTTCAACCCCAAAGATCAAATGATGACTCTTTCATTAGAGAAATCTCTTTTAACAAGTACTTCATTTGTCCAGCTAAAATTGTCTCATTTTATTTTTTCGGCCCGTTCCACTAAAATTGTCTCATACCAAATTTAGTAAGTTTGTGTAGTTCTAAATTATTCTTACTTTATTCTTACTTTATCAACTCAATATCAACCACATAAACTACTTTTTAATGGTTTACGTGTAACTCCCTCTTGTTCCATTGTTAGTGGATGGAAGGAGTCACTTTAAAGTTTTTTACCAAAAATAAGACAACATTGGACTCATTTCCGTAAATTAAAGTTGATTTAAGAGATCTAAGAACTGTGATCGAATAATAAAAATTAGACTTATTTTGAGGTAAAATTCAAGTTAATAATAGATAGAGAAATATTTACATAAATATGACTAGAATAAAGAGTGTTTACAAAAATGAGACTAGTGATCGGAGTAGTAATGAAATCAAAGTAACTTATGTTCAATTTTTACGCTTGGGTTACCATGACATTACATTGTAGTAACTATTAGTCATATTTGTGTATATAAGTTTCAAAAAAGCCTTTTGTACACACTCTGTACACACTTTTGTACACACATATGTTTGTGAAAGTTTTTTTTTGTCTGTGAACATCGACTCACAGACAATGTTTTGCACAAACAAAATATTGTCTGTGAATTGGATTCACAGACAAAAAAAAATTCACAAACATGGTGTGTATAAGATGTGTACAAGGGTGTGTACATCAAGCAGTTTTGTATAAGTTTTTATTTTAGTAGTATTTTTAGAAAAGCCCATAAAGATAAATGATAGGATATCTAGCGAGAAAAAGACCTTGTATTTATTTTGTTATGCATTTAAATAGTTGATATTAATAAAAATTGATATCTAAAAGTGTTTATTTAACACTGATTAGATATAATTTGTACTACTATTATTTAGGATGTTTTCTTTGGACTTAAATTTGCTGCACTGGGCTGGGCTGGTATGTTGGAGTCTAGTCTAGTATGATCTGGTTTGAACTGGGTTGCTCTGGTTAGGTAAATGTCTGGTGTCTATGTATTTTATAACTATGAAAGTCTAGTCTAGTCTGGTCTGATCTGTTTAAGTTATACCGTTACCAAAACTTTAACTCTGTTTAAGTTAACCAAAATTTTGATAAGGTAACGGTATATAAAGTATGTATTATCTAGTCTAGTCTGGTGTCTCGTCTTGTCTGGTCTGACTTGGTCTGGGAGTGGTTTAGTACGGTCTACCTAATATTACTTCTCATACATTTGCCGTACCAAAACTTTCGATATACAAACTTTATATACCGTTACCTTATCAAAATTTCGGTATACCACATTTCGGTGTACCGAATTTTTGGTTCGATTACGGTATGATATCGGCAAATTACCGCGCATGTCTCTCAATACAATAAATTATCATAGACTAATGAAATATTGAAATATAGAAAATTGGTGTTACTAGCGGCATATTTAATCCATTATTAAAATGTTACAAAATACCAATAATAATCTATCAATGTCGTATTCAATATTGAACAATATTTATTATTAGTATATTTAAGCAGTTCAACATGCCACATATTACAAAATAATAAATTCTCCTAAAATAACTTAAACAATATAGATATATTTAAATTAATAGTGATCTCTAAAAAATTATTCAAACAACATGAATATAAAACCATTTATCCCTAATATGATGTTGTCTATTTAGACATTTTTACATTTTTAAAAAATATTTGATTACGACTTCTGGTATAACGGTATACTGATATACCTTTTATTTTCAAAACATATACCGATACCATACCAAAATAATTCGGTACAATACCATACCATAGCGAAAATGTTGGTATACCTAAATCTTCGACAAATCCGATATTTTTTGATGTGATAATTGCGGTATACCGAAATTTTGGTATTTTCCCTAGCCCGAGTGAGAACACCTCATCTTTCTTTCTTTCTTTCTTTCTTTCTTTCTTTCTTTCATCATCATCTTCTTCTTGTTCTTTTTTTTTTCCTTCTCTCTTTTTCTTTCTTTTTGCCGTTTATTCACCATCATATTCCATCATCATCTTCACCGTGATCTTCCATCAACATTTTCACCAAATAAATTGTTGTTTGAGAATAATCAGAAATTTGTGTGCCGTAAAGTCACCAAAAATTAGAACCACTAGATTTTTTGTCTGTATGGGGTATAAATATTATCTCTATCGTGTTAATAATGATAAATATTGTATGTACTGAAAGATGAAACTAAAAAATTAGTAACATTCCAAAAAAATCGCCATAGAAAAAATGTATGTATACTGACACTGAATTTCTTTCAGTGTCTCTTTACACAAACAAAAAATGTTATAAAAGTTAGGGTTAAGTTGCACCGAAACAAACGTCCGTGTGCACAGACAAAAATTGTATATGTACAGATACTTTTTTGTTGACACAAACAACTAACAACTAATGGTTGTGTGCACATACATTGATTCTCATGCAACCACCATGACATTTATGCAAAAAGGTACGTCAATCACTTTGATTTACACGCAAACCAATGTCTGTGTACACAAACATTAGATGTCTATGTGTAACATTTTTGTTCGTATACACAAACAACTTAACCCTGATATTAGTTGTCTGTACAGAGAAAAAGTGTCTACATTCATACATTTTATGTCTGTGCAAATACCCTAATAAATATGCAAAAAAGATATACCGATAAATGTGATTCACGCGCAACCCCAATTTCTATTCACATAAACAAATTTTGTCGATAAGTATCTGCATTTTTACTTTTTCGTCTGTGTAAAGGACAAATAAATAGACTGTAATTCAACGTGTACACTAAGCACGAGTGACCTTACATAGACACACAGGGTGCGGTTCCTGGGAGAACACTCCTTAACATGAGAAACGAGAATGCTCCAAAACGATGCACTTTACCGTTCATGAAAATGCACATTTATAGTTAAAGTAATGCAAAATTTTAATGTGCACATTTACGTTTAAACTTTTCCACAGTTGAAATGCACATTTTCAAAAAAATTCATATGCACTTTTTTGTTTTACATGATGCACGACACCGAAATCCGACACTCCAGAATCATTCACATTTCTCTCCTATGATGATGTTCGCATATGATCCTTTCTCTCTCTCTCTCTCTCTATATATATATATATATATATATATACACATGACAGTATATATATATATATATATATATATATATATATATATATATATATATATATATATATATATATATACTGTCACGCCCCGGACCTAGCCGGACACGTCAACAACCTGCCGTACAGTACGAATAGTCGACCACAGTCCAACTCATCCACACTATACAAGGCGTCATGAATATCATTCACACATAGTACATCCATAAACAAACATAATGTAAAACATGCATTTAAAACAGCGGAAGCATCTAATAAGAGTGTATTAGCCACACTTTGGCAAACATGGGCATGCAAGCCCCCAAATAGTTATTCAAAATAATATCCATGAGCACTATTATAATTGTTTTGAAATCAGAAAACAGAAGAAGCACGAACCACGTCTTCTCCTCTGAATATCCCGAGCAACGGGCACCGGTAGCAACCTTCAAGTCCTACCTGAAACTGTGAGGTGGCCTCCCCCGTGAAGGGGAGGTCAGTACTTGGAAATATTTGACAAGTACAATAGCAACTATACTAAGTATAATCAACGTTTTAATTTCCAAGACCCTCAACTTAGGGTACTATTATATTTTAGGCCATAACCCTCGGTTACCCCTTTTACTTTTAACTGTACTTACTTTACATAAAGTCAAGTAGTCGGCCCGTAGGCCCATATTCATTTAGATTTCATCGTTTCCATTCCCCCGTGACCGCAAGTCACGATAACCCCGTGGGGTCCCATCGAGCCCCAATTGCATAGCATGGGCTCGGCCCAACTACTTCTCTATACAATCCTCTAGCTCAATATATCATATCAAAACTTGTATGGCAAGGGCTCGGCCCAACTACGTTTCCATACCAACCATAACTTCGTGGCAAGGGCTCGGCCCAACTACGTTTCCACGGAGGTCACATATACATGGCAAGGGCTCGGCCCAACTACGTTTCCATGCTAATCATATTACATGGCATGGGCTCGGCCCAACTACATCTCCATGTCATCCTAGAGTCCAACTCTAATTATTTTCATAATTAAATTCTCAAGCAAGTCCTATGCCTAGAATCAATTCCCGTAGGTGGCCTTTAGGCCTACCCCTATCACACCTTAGTGTTCATACCATTCATCCTTAAGTATCTCTTGAGACTACTTAAGGCCTATCTATTCACAATCCTACCTCTTAGGATTTGTTTCATCATTTATTTATATTAATTCCCCGACTAGTATTTTGATGCTAATTGGATAATCTTAGAACATGCCAAGTTCCTATTTCTCAATTGGCATTTCATTTCCATTGGTTTCTCGACCCAAGTATAGTTTGATCTCAATATCAAAAATATCACTTTAATCCATTCAGGAATTTCATACATGAAGTAAAGTATATTTTATCACAATGTCATCATAGTAATTCCATTAACATGCCATTCCATTCATTTCACATAATCATACACAATTATTCTAAATTTGTATATCATGCTTCACTTACTCATATCCATATTATTTTCATTTAGACATTATTAGTCATTAATAATCCATGAAAATCCCATCTAATTACTTTAGGCATTCTTATGAAATTAACTCACTAATTATAAGCAATATAGTCAGCCATCCTCACCTTATGATGTGCTCAACTAGCTGCCTTAGCGAAACCCCCTCGATCCGTCCTCGTTCTAGGCCGTTCAAGAGTGGAAAATCTGGGAATAGAGCGAAAGCCGGGCGGCTTTTGTGAAAGCCGGGCGACGTTCGTCCTCCTGCAGCACGAACAACCTCCTATATGTGGCGGTTTTCGGCGATTTCGACTCCTATCGATCCACCAACTCTTCTAAGTTAAATATCACCACTTTATATCAATATTCTACACTTTTAAACGTGTAGAACATCATGTTTAACCAACCAAATGATTTCTTAATAAATCATTCATGATAAAACTAGTTACAAGAGTTTTCTTGTAGAGTTCTTACCTTGAACTCAACTCCTTTTTGTTAGATCTTTTCCCCTTGCTTCCCTGAGCTTGAACTTTGATAGAGGCCTTCCCAGAGCTCCTCTCCTACCTTATTTGAGTGGTGAGGATGATGCAAATGATGGGGGGACATTTCATCTCAATCCTTCCCACTTATTCAATGGAATGGGTCATGGGTTTTGTCTCTTGGAGACTTCCCACCTACTAGGTACACCCCCAGCTGCTTCCTTGACATTTGCAGCACATTGGGTCGTGGGGTGGCCCCCACTTATGTGGGAGGTCATCCCATTATATCCCGGTGTGTATAATTGGTCCCGAAAGTTGTATTTTTCGGACTACTTTAGTCATCTTTTATTTTATCGGGCCGGATAAAATATATCACGCGTTCCTAATAATTATGAGCCTTTAGAATAGATGTATATTCCCCAACATTAATTTAGGAGTCTCCGAAACTCATTTCGGGCTGTTATCCGTTGAATTGCCAATACCGGTAATTGGGCCCCGTTTGACCAACCGGTCAACTCCATGCCTTTCTTATGGCCCAAATAAAATATCCACCACCATATACACATTATCTAGACCAAGATGAATATAATATGTGGTTCGGGAATTATCGGGCGGTCCCCGTTCCCGCTGTGGGCCCCACATGCAATTTACTATTCACGTAAAAGAAAAATGAAAATTTACAACCACGCAAATTCATAAATCATCCTTCAAGGTTTATTACATAATTTACTAAAAGTAAATATGCTTGGGGGCGATGCTATATATATATATATATATATATATATATATATATATATATATATATATATATATATATATATATATATATAGAGAGAGAGAGAGAGAGAGAGAGAGAGAGAGAGAGAGAGGGAGAGAGAGAGAGAGAGAGTGGTTCCGGTAAGAACGGACTCCCAAGAGAAAATTGAGAATGAATCTCGACCGTTGGATTGTATTATGTGGAACTGAATTGTGCATTTGGTGAAACTGAAATGTGCATTCGATGATATTGAAATGTGCAAAATAAAAATTTAAACTCAAGTGTGTAATATGTGAAACTAAAATGTGCGGAATAAAAGGTACAAAAATAACATAACATCGTACCTTTTATTCTGCACATTCCAGTTTCACCTAGTGCACGTTTCAATTTTACCTAATGCACAATTCAGCTTCACATAATGTTAGTATATCGTACCCTTAGTGATGCACATTTCAGTTTTATCTGATGCACATGGAGTTTCACTTAAAGCAAATCTAACGGTCCAGATGCATTCTCATTTCTCACCTAAGATCATGTTCTTATTTGAACCAATATATATATATAGGAATGTTCAGGTCCGAACTTTTCCCGTTCGAACAACGCCGTTCGGGGCGGTTCCCGGTGGAATACTTTGATGAAATTTTTATGGTATGTTCTTCCTCAAGTCTAGCATCGCCATACCAAATTTTAGCTCAACATTCGATCGGGAAGGCCTTCAAATGATTTTTTGAAGTTGACTGCGCCAAATTTGTCACGCCCCAGACCACATCTAAGTGCGTGTACAACCACCGTATGACTAAGTGACGTCACTCGCAAGTCAACGTGACTTAATCATACAAGGCGTCCATGAACATAATCCATCCATACTCAGTAGTAAAACATACATAACAACATCACATTTAAACCAATGAATAGCGGAAATATTCAACGGTAAAGCATGGGCCACAACCGGCCAAAACATGGGCTCACAGACCCAAAACACTTTATAGTAAATCAAATATGCATGAGCAAGTGTTTGGTAGTTTGAAATGAAATAAGGAAGCACGAACCACGTCTTCCTTGAATGACTTCACCCGTAAGAAGGTGTAGGTAGCAAGCCCTAGCTTCAACCTGAAAATGGTGGGGCCCCCCCGAAGGGGTCAGTACAAGTACCGAGCAAGTAGCAAGCTAAATGTAGAGTAACTAACGTTTCAAGTATAAGACCCAAACATAGGGTGATACATACACGTATAGTATTTCCCCCCAAGTTATGAAATACATAGCAGTATATATATACTTGGAAATACCCGACCCGTAGGTCATTGTTTATTTGGGAAAATAGTAGTAGACAATATCCTTGACTCAAATTCCAACCCACCCATATACCTATGAGTGTATAGAACTCCTACTGGTCCTAATCAATTCATATTCTGAGTTTTGAGGACAATACCGTCATCCCTGGTTCTTCACCATTCATATATATACACACATATATATATATATATATATATATATATATATATATATATATATATATATATATATATGAGTTTTGAGGACATTAAAGTCCTTGGGTCCTCCACCATGAGTTTTGAGGACATTTGAGTCCTTGGGTCCTCAACCATTTTACCTATGAGTTTTGAGGACATTATAGTCCTTGGGTCCTCCACCATGAGTTTTGAGGACTCTTTAGTCCTTGGGTCCTCCATTGATATACATATGAGTTTTGAGGACTCTTTAGTCCCTGAGTTCTCCACCGTATGCATATAGGTTTTGAGGACTCTTTAGTCCTTGGGTTCTCCACCGAAGTATATATTCCGAGTTTTGAGGACTCTTTAGTCCTTGGGTTCTCCACCATATGCATATAAGTTTTGAGGACATTAAAGTCCTTAGGTCATCCACCATATGTATCCCTATGATCTACCTCATATCAATCTGGATAGGGCCTATATCATAAATATTTATCAAGACTAAACCAAGCCTTAGAGCTTAATCAATAGATATCAAACTTGGCAATTAAATATCATATTCCATGCAATTCCATGCACACAATATACTTACATAGGATGACCGAGGTTGATCCCCCCTCAAACCGGGCCTCGGTACGCATTTTCGGCGAATCAAAAATTTGGGGCAGCAGCTTAACCGGCGCCGGTTACCCCTATACCCGGTGCCGGGTATGTACCAAAATGCCCAGGCCAGCTGGGCAGTAGCTTAACCGGCGCCGGTTCGGCCCTATGGCCGGCGCCGGGTCACCGTCTGCCCAACGGCGTTGGTCCGTTGACCCCCCGGATGATCTCTGATCGATCCGAAACTTTTATACAACATGTATTGGGTCTTAAAAAACCAAAATATCCCATTTTAACCATTCGAAACATCGCATATGTTTTTATACACATTTTATACTTTTCACATGCAAAATCATGTAGTATCATTCACATAAGCCAAATTACTTTGACTAATCACATGCTTAAGTTCCTTTAAACATCATTATGAATACTTATGACATTAATTTAGGTAATCTTATACTTAATCTAAGAGTTACAAGACATTAAGCCATCCACTCACCTTGAATGAGCTTTTAGAAGTTTTACCCTTCCCGGTTGAACTCCGGCGAAACTCCGGCGAACTTTGTCTAGCTCCGACGATTACTCCGGCGACTCTTTCAACTCCGTGAAAGCTCTAGGAACACCTTAGACAAGTTCCTAACAAGGTTTTTTCATCATAAAACCCATATCAATACAAATAACCTCTAAAAGGTTATTTTCGGGCGAACCGGTCACTTTGGCTTCTAAGTCCGTTCTTGGACATAGAATCACCTTCCAACCCCTCATTCTACACTCCTAAACATGTAGAACAATCCTAGGGGTCCTCCATATGCTATATAAGCCATATGATAAATAAAAAGTAGATGAAAAAGTTATTATAAGGTTATTACCTTAATCCTTCACTCCTTTCCTAACTTTTTCCCTTCTTTAACTTCCTCCTTGGACCAACCTTGCTTGTGCTCGACTTGCAACAATGGAGATGGAGTTACAGAGCTTCTTCCTCCTCTTTTGGTGGTTTAGGCGAGGTACAATAATGAGGAAAGGGGGAGGGGTTTCCTTTTTGTCTCATAGGCCAAATGAGTGTGAGAGGGGCCCCTTGGGTGTCATGATGGTCTCCCCCATCCTATCAAATGTGTTCAGCCACTCCTTTGTACTAAATCAAGCTCCCCTTGTTTGACAAATTCGTGGGGTGGCCCTCACTCATGTGAGAGGTCATCCCAATAAGTCCCGAACTGTACAATCGCCTCCGAAAGTTATATTTCTCGGACTCTTTTAATTATATTTTATTTTATCGGGCCGAATAAAATATGTCACATGATCCATGTCACTATAGGCCTTTAGAATGAATATACATTTCTTAACTTTAATTTAGAAGTCTCCAAAATTCATTTCGGACTGTTATCCGTTAAATTCCCAATACCGGTAATTGGGCCTCATTTGACCAACCGGTCAACCCCATGCCTTTGTCATGGCCCAACTAAGATTTCCACCACCATATGTATATTATCTAGACCAAGATGAATATCATATGTGGTCTCGGGAATAAAGAGTGGTCCCGGTCCCGATGTGGACCTCACGTGTAATTCACTATTCACGCAAAAGTAATAACAAAAACTTACAACCTCATAAATTCATTAACCAGTTCATAAGGTTCAATACATGATTTACATAAAAGTAAATATAATTAGGGACAGTGTTACAAAATTAAAGATAAAAAATGCAGTCAACTTCAAAAAATCATTTGAATGCCTTCCCAATCGAATTTTGAGTTGAAATTTGGTATGGAGAAACTAGACTTGATGAAGAACATACCATAAAGATTTCATCAAAAAATTCACCGGGAACCGCCCCGAACCGCGTTGTTCGGACGGTGCTCGGACGGGGAATGTTGAACCTGAACATCCCCCCCTCTCTCTCTCTATATATATAGATATGTAAAAGGAGCTGTTCCATTAAGAATGGAATCCAAGAAGATAAATGAGAATGAATCTGGACCGTGTGATTGTATTATGTGAAACCGAATCGTGCATTTGGTGAAACTGAAATGCGCATTAGATGATATTGATATGTACATAATAAAAATTTAAACTCAAATGTGCATTAGGTGAAAATGAAATGTGCGGAATATAAGGTACAAAAATAATATCACATGGTACCTTTTATTATGCACATTTCAGTTTCACCTAGTGCACATTTTAATTTCACCTAATGCAAAATTCTGTTTCACATAATGTCACTGTATTGTACCCTTTGTGCTGCACATTTCAATTTCACCCAATGCACATTACAGTTTCATCTAATGCACATTGAATTTCACTTAAAACAAATCTAGCAGTTTAGATTCATTTTCATTTCTCTCCTAAATTCATGTTCCTACTTGAACCAAAACACACACACAGTGGCGGAACCAGGACACGTGACTCGCAGGGGCATAATTAACAAAGAAATGATATACTAGTCTAGAAAAAAAATCATAGGCATCACGAATATAGCAATAAACAAAACTATAAAATTTAAATAAAACAACTACTTAAAGAGTACCTTAATTTTGATTAGAACCTGACGCGGCAAATGAAGGACAATCACTGAGAGGCGGCAATCTTTGTCTTCGAGGTGCCATACTCTGAAATCGCCTCATTATGACTTCATTCTCAATTTTAACAAATACATTTTTCTCAATGTAACACACCAAGCAATCTGTCAAGTATTCTTCTCCAATCTTGTTGCGCAAATCATTCTTGATAAACTTCATCGTCGAGAAAGATCTTTCAACTATGGCGGTTGTAACGGGTAAAACCAATGCCATTTGGATGAGTCGGTACACTAACTTATAAGTTGTGTGCCACTCTATTTCAACCAATGTTTTTGCCAAATCTCCAATACTTTGTAGGCCTGAAAATCGTGGAGATGATTTGACAAATGTAATGAACATCCTAAGTTGTTCATTTAGTTCAAATTTTTCTCTTGAACTAAAATCATCTGGGTATAGATTAGCAAGACGAAGTAGTCGCTTCACATCAAAATTGGAGAATGAGTCTTTGGGACTTAACGATGCTATGCACATTAGTAGCTCTGAACTTGACTCGGTAAAGCGATTATTCATCTCTTGAATAAGACGATCAATAACCTAACATTATATAAAAAAACATAATTAATTACAATAACAAAATAAATAAATTTAAATACAATTAAGTAAGGAATAAAACTTTTAAAAGTACCTCGAGAAAAATGTCAACATTAAAATAGTGATAATAAGTTTTCGGACTACCATCAATTGTCTTCTGCCTTTTCACTCGTCCTGGCTTTACATCCATCATATTAGGTACATCAATATCATGCTTTGAACAAAATGTAGCCACTTCTTCAATCAACAAATCCCAACCATAATCATTCCTATATTTCTCCAAATCGGTCTTGACGGTCTTGACAAGATCCACAACATTGCCTATGTTTTGATTTTTTTGTTGCAATTCCTTTGATAGCACATTAGTTTTTCCCAATAATTGCAACATGAAATGCGCAATGAACACAAAATCATAGGATGCCATTTTTTCAATCAAACTAGAAGAAGTGGACTTACTTTTGAGATCAACACCATCATCAAATATAGCTTCAAGCACCTCAATGACCGCATCTCACATATCAACAACTCTAATGATTGTTTTATAATGGAACCCCAACGAGTATCACTCGGTCGTGCTAGACTTTTTTCTTGATTTTTCCCCTTCCCCGTGCTAACCTCACCACGTTCTATACGGGCTACAAGATCCTCATAATGCTTTTGTAAAAGATCATCTTTTCTCTTACATGATGCACCAACCACATTTACAATCATGATGAGATGATCAAAAAACTGAAGTAGCTGATTCATCGTGACCTCGAAAAGCCAAACCACCCTCTAAAAGGAATCGAACTACATCAACAATAGTTGTTAATCTTGCACGGTACTCAAGCTCATCTTTCATGGTTTGTTGTGAATATACATAATCCACATTTTGCTTTTGGTTTTGAAACCCGGACCATTTAATTTTTGCATAATGATGCATGCTTTCTAGAGTTCCTTCGTGGTCACGAAATTTTTCCTTAGCTTTCCTCCAGTTATTAAACCCAACTTCAGTAAAAGCATCATCTCCATTTTTATGATGTCTACCAAACAAATAACACAAATGGCAAAATGGTGCATCTTTAGCAACACTATACTCCAACCAATTAAATTCATCAAACCACTGTTTTTTGAATGATCTGTTGCGCCCATTAAAATCACTTTGTGGAAATTTAAAGTCACGCGGTTGGCAAGGACCTTTTGTCAAATAACGTCTCCTCAACTCATCTCTAATATTAACATCATAAGTCTCAATCGGCTTACGCAATCCAGGATCACCAACAATGTCATCATCCGACAATTCAATCTCTATTCGAGCTTTTTTAACATTAGTCTCATTGTTAGGAATGACATTTTCCGATGAAGAAATTAAATTATTCGATGAAGAATCACCAATGATAGGTTGTTTCGGTTTCGGCGGAATTGCCGAAAAATATCGTAACATAGCGATTGTTTGTAACACAACCTAGACCAACTACAATTGAAATTTGAAATAATATGAGTATAATTTTTCAAATTTGAACTATTCAAGTATTCAACATTTAAACCATAAGTGATAAGTCACACAACATATACGAATCAATGATTCAATGAAGCATAAATCATTCATGATTCATCAACAAATCAACAATTAAAAAAAAATAAAACATACCTTCAGTGAGTTCAGTCGGCACTGCCGCAGGCCCGCAACTCACTGCCTTCCTCACCTTCGTCAATCGTCACTTCGTGGGACTGTGGGAGACGGCCGACGGGGACTAGAAGTTCCTGGCATGGGCGGTGGGCGGTGCCGCAGACCGCAGTGAGCGTGGCTGCGTGGTCGGCTGGTCGCGTCTCCGTCTCGGTGTCTGCGTCTCGTCTCTTGGCATCTCGCCTCTCGCCGTCTCGCGTGCAGGGGTCGGGAAAGGCCAAAAGGGGGGAACGTGATTTGGGATTTGGGAAAGGCCGAAAGGGGGAACGGAATGGGAAAGGGCCAAAGGGGGAACGACAATTCATTGGGCCGAGCAGACAAGGGAAAGGGGGAATTGGGATTGGGCTGCAGGGGCCCAAGTTAATAAAACTTAATTATATATATATATATATATATATATATATATATATATATATATATTCTAATATATATATATATATATATATATATATATATGAATTGGGATCATATACAAAGTCTTCTTAATTTACAAAATGCAACTAGATCTCAACCCTCTATTTTAGTTGATAGAACCGTAGCTTTCATCTTGATTATATTAGACAATTAAGGGCTTATTAGTCTTTTAGGTATATTTTATTTTTAGAAATAAAATCATGTCTGATTACGTTCAATTATTTCTCTCTTGCACGTTCATTCAGCCATATCTTTAGGATCAAAGCTTCACCATTTCTATCTCTTCTCCATCTCCATCTCCTCCTCAATCTCAAATTTTAATAGAATCAGATTGGTGTTCTTCTATTAGAATGTCCTGAATTCCGGCACGTATAAGGAGACGCCAGAGATCAGACCATTAGTTCTCGAATGCCTGAACTATATTATGAACGCTACAAAAACATTATTTTTTCTTTTATGAAATCCATCAATTTTGTGTTCATACAAAGTTCTTGTAAATTTAGTAACAAAAGTGTTGTATTTCTTTAGCATTTAGAATAAATTTCTTATATATTTTGCATTTGTGTTCTCATGAATTACGTATGCATGTGAATTGAGTATACTAGTATAATGCAGATGGCATAACAATAACATGCAGTATGAACTATTAAAGTGCACATATCATCTTATTTAAGTGCAATATACAAACTCATAATAATAAGATGCACGATATGAACTTCTAAAATGCATATCCCATCTTAGTAACATGTGGTGTATGAACTTCTAAAATGCACATTCCGTAATAATAAATGCAACATATGAACTACTTAAAGGCAGATGCCATAAGGATAAGATGCAGTATGAACTTCTAAAGTGAGCATATCATCTTACTAAAATGCAATATATGAACATAAAATGCAGATATCATAATGATAAAACGCAACATATGACTTACTAGAATGCAGCGTTGACATATTTTATCATTGTGCAATTTTAATATGTTATGGAGACGTTTTAAATTTATAATGCACATCACTTAACCTTAATATGCACATCATGTAACATTAATATGCACATCACATGAACTAAGTATATATGCAGACACTTCTACCTGTATGAGGTTCTTACAAATTTAAATTATAATCAAAATGTTATAAGAAGATCTTTAAATCGTGCAATGATGTTCGATTTTCAAAAAAAAGTAAAAAAATGTAGAGACTATGCAACTTTCCTTGATATAACTTCATATATTTGAACGGTTAAAATATTAGTGGAAAGTTAGTGGGTAGTTAGCATAAATGGTGGGATTTAGACATTATTATATTTCCAATTTTAAATTTACGGCTTGATAAGTTTAAATTGAATTTACCCATGTGACATTCTCATTAATCGTTGGATGCTAATAGGATTTGGGTTATTTTATTCCATGTATGTCACCACACACACAACAGTACACTTTACGTATCATGGCTCTTTATTTCTTAATAACGGACGGATGAGATTAGTTTGTAGTTTGTAAGGGAGAACTAGTTTGTATGTGATCTCAACCCTATATATATATATATATTCTAATATATATATATATATATATATTAGAATAATCTGTTGCGCCCATTTAAATCACTTTGTGGAAATTTAAAGTCACACGGTTGGAAAGGACTTTTTGTCAAATAACGTCTCCTCAACTCATCTCTAATATATTCTTATATATATATTCTAAATATATATATATATATATATATATATATATATATATATATAAATCACTGGGGGGCACGGGCACCCCCTAGTCCTAGGGTGGGTCCGCCCCTGCACACACACACACACATGTAGGGTGCGGTTCCGATGAGAGCTATCCTTAACGTGAAAAATGAGAACGCTCCAAAACGATTCACTTTATCCTTCACAAAACTGCACATTTATGGTTAAAGTAATGCAAAATTACAATGTGCACATTTACGTTTAAATTTTTGCATAAATGAAATGAACATTTTTCACTTTTTTTATATGCACTTTTCTTTTTTACATGATGCACAATACTCAAATTCAACATTCTAAAATTATTCTCATTTCTCTTCTAAGAGGGCATTCTAATAGGAGTATTTAACGGTTAATATTAGTAAACATTGATATCTAAAAGCCGTCTGTTAACATTGATGAGAAATAATTTAATTTGTAGGCTTGAGAGTTAGTAGGTGGGGAAGGTTTGTTGTTGTTGGTGAGATCAAGTTTTATTTCAATATATATAATACTCGTATAAATTATAAAATTTCTTCTTTTAAAAAACATTGATCAGAATTCGTATTATTTAGAGTTCTTTTATTTACATTTAAAAGTTTATTAATGTGACGAATATGCCACATTGAGACTGCTCGCATGAGTTGTTCATTATTGGTGCGGTGTAACTCATTCCACGCAGCCGCCGGCTTTCAACTTCTCTATATTTTTATTCATTCAATCGTTTCTTCTCTCAAACGCCATTTTCCGGAGCTTCTTTAAATCTCCGTCCTTTGCTTCCTATAGGGTTCTACCATGGTCACCTGGATTTGAAATCTTTGTTTTACTCTCAGCCTTGGTCGGTCGGTGATGCTTGGCGTACTCTGTGCACGTCCCAAGCCATGGATTTTGGCGGCGCTCTCGTTGTTCCATGCTCATGGATCGACGGCGGTGCATAATCGGTTTGCCGGCAGTCCAATTCGGTCAGTACTCGTCAACGGCGATGATCATCGGCGGTTTCACCACTCCACCGCTTGCAGATTCAGCAGCGCCAATGCTAAGCAGGGCGGCGCCGCGTCCATATGGCACGCGATTCTGCCTGCTCGCGGCGGCCGGAAGAGTATCTCGAGTAGGTCCGCTGTTTTTCACCGTCACAACTGTGAGCTGACGAAGAAGGGAGGCGAAGGTTCGTGGAATGCGGCGTGGGATGCGAGGCCGGCGCGGTGGCTGCAGAATCCCAACTCCGCCTGGCTCCTCTTTGGCGTCTGCCCCTGCTTAGCGGCGCCCCCGCCCTTTCTCGATCTTCCCGAGGCTAATTCCGAGGCTGCCATTTCTCCCCAAGGCCAAGCCGGTATCCTAAGCTCCGATTCATCCGGCCACACCCCTTCCAATTACACAGTCACAGGTCTATACCCACCACCAATCATATTTACATTTTTTAAACATTGGTTTTCTTTAATATTCAGGGTAATCACAGTTGTTAGAGACTTGGTTATGCATTAGAGAGTATTCTTTTATACTCCGTACTTTTTATGAATTAACTAAAACATCAAAGCATATTCTTCTCAATATTCCAGAAACAGATAACTCATCACCTCTTTAATCTTTAAATAATCGAATTATCTTTGGAAATGACATATAATATTATATCTATCTGTAATACTTAAACATGACCCCTCAGAGTTATGTTTAACATTTCCCTTTTTAAAAATTAAAACAGCACTAAGGATGTTTTTACTTGGACTGTAATTTGCTGGTTTGGTCTGAACTGATCTGGTCTGGTTTCTTTGTATTTTTATAACTATACAAGTCTGGTTTTGTCTGAACTGTTATAGTTTGGTCTGGTCTGGGACGAATTACAGTTCAAGTAAAAACATCCTAATTGTAATTAGGGTGAAAATTTTGCAGGAGTTCCAGCAGATGGTAGATGCTTATTCAGAGCCATAGCACACTTGGCTTGCTTAAGGAATGGGGAGGAAGCTCCTGACGAGAATAGGCAGAGGGATTTGGCTGATGAATTAAGAGCTAATGTATGTCATATTCTATATTCCCCAATCTTTTGACAGAAACTTCATCTTTTTATTTATTCATATAATTACTAGTGTTGATAAAGGAATTTCTGCAGGTTGTTAATGAGCTGCTGCAAAGGCGTGAAGAAGCTGAATGGTATTTTAGTTAGTGTCCTTTTGACAGACCCCATATTTATGCTTGTAGCTAATTATTACCTAACTACACTATCTTGGTTGACAATTTAAACAGTAGCCCTTACCCAAAGTTAGGAAAATGCATGAAAACAACAATTCAACATTTATTCATTTTTATTAAGAAAATGTAGTGTAATTTAGGTTGTTTAGACAGTTCAACAATTTCATCCGTTTTGCTACAAGTTCTTCCATTCTTGCCAAATTTACTCTTTCTGAACAGGCTATAAGAGTGCAAGCGTATTTATGACTGTAAATTAGATTCGCTATAAAGGGATCTTTTTTCATAATTATTCATTGCATTTTTCATTGTTAGCTTCATAGAAGGAGACTTTGATGCATATGTTAAAACAATTGAGAAGACATATGCATGGGGTGGTGAACCAGAGCTGCGGATGGCTTCTCATGTCCTCAAGTAAGTCTATTTCCTTTCCCCTTTTCAGTTTTCATGGGATTTTCCACTTCTGTAGCACTAGTTTGATAATTGTTAAAATAAATGCATCATTTCGTATCTGACAGGTGGTATTGAAACACCTTGAAGCTCAGTTTTAATCTGATGTGTATTTTTACTCATTGCTATTTACCATATATAATGCGCTCTTCAATAGAAATGAACTAATGATTGGAAAAGGACATAGATTCAATATTCTATGAAGATTTGGTGTGAAAGTATAGAAGCTTAATTATCGCACTAAGCACAACCCTTCATATTCCAGATTTTAAATAAGGGGCTTTAACGACAAGAAATCATCTATCACAAGTAGACACTTGATTGTCACACTTTACAACTGTTTTTATTTTTCAAAATAAAGAAAAAATATGACTAAGTTAAGTAATAGATAAGAATATGACTAAATTAAGTAATAGACAAATATATGACTTATTATGGGCAATGATTTATGTGTTTTGTTTTACATTTTCCGTGGTTATCATATAGTAATATTTTGTTCTTAATTTCTAATATATAATACTATGAAAAAACCTTTAATTTTTAAATTGTTTGACGCCTTGAATTAGTTGTCCATTTCAGTAATAGTAAAGGATGAGTGAACAACTAATGTGTAGGTTATTTTACATTGCAAACTAATGAGAATCTTGTTTTGACTGGATCCTTGTAGGTCCCCAATTTCGGTTTTCATGGTAGATAGAATCTCGGAGAACTTGATAAACATTTCGAACTATGGTGAAGAATATGCTAAGGATGGAGAAAATCCCATCACTGTTTTGTTTCATGGTTATGGTCACTATGACATATTGGAGATCAAGCCAGAGCTGTAAGGTAGAATCAAAGGGGGTGCAGTGACATAATACAGATTTTTTTATTGATTGCATAAAGATTAAAGAGGTCGGTAAAGATTAAAATATGGGTTTCGAGTATACATCCAAGAAGAAAAAACTTAAGTTCTTTTCCTAGTCAGTTGATGATTATCTTGTTTGTGGCTTTATTGATTTATTGTATTGACATTTTTTTAAAGGTAGGGCTGTGACAATTTTGTAGATTTGGCCATCTGTTTCTAGTTGGCAGTTGGAAAATTTGAACTTGAAGATGTTGTTAATAAAGCACCCCCTTCTCTGGTATCACCTTTGAATGCCAAGTCTTTAGTTTGAAAGGTTGTCTTGAAATTTTTGTGTTGAATGGGAAGTGAAATATGGTATATATAGAAGATCGGTATGGTGAATTTAGAGTGATTACAGAATGTGGCAATTTGTAGTTTCAAATCAAGTGTCAATATGTCAGTTGATTTGTAGATCTATGGGGTCCTACATTCATAAACTGATACTACGTACTACTATTATGCATGCTATCACCCCAAAGCCGAGAATTCTACTTGGTCAAATGTAACATAGGGCCAGTACCAAACAAATTTACGAAGACAATGTTTTTGTGTATGGGCAAAAAAGTTATACTAGAATGCAAATATTTCTTATCAGTGATCGTTTGGTAATTCTGTTTTTTGTGTAATAATAAGAAAAAGTAAGGTTGAAATTATTTTTCTGGCTGTATTGGTTGAAGTTATCGTTAACGACCATTTTAGCTATTTTTTCATATATTTTTTCTTTATTTTATTAATAAAATATGGAATATATATTTAAATATATATTTTTTCATAAATCATTAGAATCGGTCGATACATCACTTCAGCCTATTTAACAGATTTCTAAGTCATAAGTCCCTACATTTACCTTTCTCCCTTGTAAATTTTTGCAAAGTTCTACCATTACTTTTTTCAGTGGAATACTGGAATGTACAAGACGAGAGGAAATTTTTTCACTGTGACACGATGACTTGACCAAATTAAAGTATTTAGATCAGTTGTGTGTCGTCTGTTGGTCGATAGGGTAATGTTTAGTACTACCTCCATCCCAAAATGATGATCCTCTATTTCCTTTTTGGGATGTTCCAAAATGATGGTCCTGTTTCCTTTTTTGGAACGAAAGATATGGTACATATCATTTCACTTATACTCAAATCTCAATCATAACTTTTACCTTTTCAACCACTTTATTAAAACCTGTGCCCAAAAGAAATGAGATCATCAAATTGGGACGAATGGAGTATTGTTTATGTAACTTAAGCATTATACCCTGGCCACCATCCGAGTGTAGGTGGCGCCTGAGTTCTTTAGGTCGAAGGCCATGACAAGGTAGCAGAATATGCCCTCGGGAGTCATGAAGGTTGTTTTTTCAGCATCTTCCTCATGCATAAATATTTGATGATACCCGCGGAATGCGTCGAGAAATGACATGATTTCACACCTCGCGGTTTCATCTACAAGTTGATCAATGTTTGGCAAAGGAAAGGGGTCCATGGGACACGCCTTGTTGAGATCCGTGTAGTCCACGCACATGCGGAATGAGGGCGGTTTTTGTGCGAGGACCACGTTTGCCAGTCATGAGGGGTATTTCACTTCCTTGATGTGCTTGATAGAGAGGAGCATGCCGACCTCCTTCTTCACAAATTCCCTCCTCTCGGCCGAGAGGGGTCTCCTCCGCTGTTGTACTGGTTTGGCCGAAGGGTCCACCAAGAGGCGGTGGGTGATGACCCTTCGGCTGATCCCCGGCATGTCCTTCGTCCCCCATGCAAAAACACTGGAGTAGGTGCGGAGGGCGCTGATGATGCCGGTCTTCAAGTCTTCAGGGAGCTTGGCTCCAATCTTCACGACTCTCTCCGGCTTGGCCGGATCGAGCGCGAAGTCTTCTACTTCCTCGGTTGGTTCAGCCCTCGGCCTCCTTTCTTCCGCTTCCACAGTTTTGGTGATGGTGTCAACGCTGAACTCCGTCTTGCTAACCTTCTTTGTTACTTAAAGGTAGCAAGCGCGAGCAAGTTTTTGGTTCCCCCTTGAGTAACCGATTCCCCCCTCGGCTGGGAACTTGAGGCAGAGGTGCCTCATGGAGATGACGGCCTCGAGATCCTCGAGGGCCGGACGACCGAGGATGATGTTGTGGGCGCAGTCGATGTTGACGACGACGAACTCCACCTCGAGCTTGGCTCTATGGAGCCCGTCGCCGAAGAGTATCAGGAGGGTTATAACCCCTCGGAATCAATGGTGTCACCGGTGAAGCCGGCAAGAGGGGTCTTGATGGGCCGAAGGGACCCCCTCTCCAGATGCAGCTCTCTGAAGGTACTGAGGTACATTACATTGACGGAGCTGCCCGTGTCAATGTAAGTTCGGTGAATAATAGTGTCATTGATCTCTGTGCGGATGACGAGGGCATCCCTGTGTGGGGAGGACACTGGGGGGAGATCAGCGTTAGTGAAAATAATGGGTTCCTCCCTCAGCCGCTTTACTGGGGGCATATGAGTGACTTTCCCCACGTAAAGTGATTGAGCCCACTTCTTTCGTTGACTTGTAGAATCACCCCCGGTATTGCCCCCTGTGATCATGAGGATGTGGCGCTTCTTTTCTTGGTACCGGGGGTATTCCTCCTCTTCTTCTTCCAGGTTCCCAATCTCCCTCTTCTTGCCGAGGGGGGTGGTGTTGGGGTTGACCCATGCATTTGCTCTCGCAGTTTACCCTCGGGGTGGCCCTTGGTGAGGGGGGCCCTGTTGCTGAGGGCCTTGAATAAATTGGGACAAATGGCCCGCCTGTATTAATCTTTCGATGGCCGCCTTCAGCTGATGGCAGTCATCGGTTCTGTGCCCCTGATGCCGGTGGAAGCGATAGTAGGGGTAGTTTGGATTGATGGCATATACTTCCGGGGGTGCACGGGAATCTCGCTCCACCAGGCCCCTCTCCTCAGCGAAATCAAGAATGACGCTGACGGGGTGCGTCAAAGGTGTCTGAGGGTGCTCCAGGAGAACAGGCTGTGCCCAAGCCCTCGGGTTCCCCTTGTAGCCTTCCCTGGGCTTGGCTTGGCCGTGCCGGGGGCGATCACCGGAGGGGGCCGAATCCTTAGGTTGATTACGAGGAGCCCCCGACCCCCGGTTGCCTTTGTCGTCTAGCCGAGGGTGTTGCTGATCGGGGACGTGATGGCATTTCTCCACCTCCTCGGCTTAGGCATACATGTCCCCCCGCTGTAGGGCCCTTATATAATCGCGGGGGGGTTCGATGATGAGGCTCCTTGAGAAGTTCCCGAGGCGGAGTACTGTTTGGAGGAGGGCCAGGAGGGTCCCGTCGTCAGCGCCATCAACTTTATCAGCCCCTGTTCTCCAACGCTCCAAGAAGTCCCGAAGGGTCTCCTCCTTCCTCTGCCTCACTGTCAGCAAGTGGGAGAAGTGCTTCCTTGTGCGGCGCCTTCCCGCAAATTGCGTCAAGAGTCGTTGGGCGAGTTCTTGCCATGAGTCAATGCAGCCCTCGGGCAATCGATTGAACCATTCATAGGTCGGCCCCTCTAGGGTGGAGAGGAACCAGCGGAACAAATACTCATCCGATGCCCCCACCATCATCATGCCGTTTTGGTATCTGCTGTAATGCTCCTGGGGGTCGGTTTTTTCGTCGTAGGGCTTGATGAGTTGCCCTCGTTATTTTTCCGGGATCCGGGCCGCCAATACCCTTGGGGTAAATGGTGTCCGGGTCCGGAACTGTATGGTGGGTTCCCCGGAGCCCTTCCTCTGCATTACCTCCGTCTTGGCCAACATGGCCTCATACTTGAGGTCTGTATGAGGGGCAGAAGTGGTGGCGTGCGCTTTGGTGGCCTCCATCTCGTGAAGTCGACGTTGAAGGGCCGCAATGATTTCATCCCTGGGGTCCTTCGGGAGGGCCTTCGCCCCCTGCAAATGGACACGGGCCGAGTGGGCCTGGTTGATTTGGTGGCGGGCGTCGTTGGCATGGAGAGGTGCCTTGCCTTTGTCCTGAGGGGGACGCCTTTCATTGGCCTTGGAGACAGATCCGCCACTTTCCTGAGGCCTCTGGAACGCCTTCCCCCTCGGCGGTCTTGGACCCCTCGGCGGTCTTGCGCCCCTCCAAGTCTCTCGAGGGCGGAGGTCCGGAGTTGTTCTTTGTTCACGTTGTGGCGGTCCCGGGATTGGACTTTCTGGGAGGCCGGTATCTTGGGCCACGACCCCCTCGACGTTCCCAATCCGGAGGACCGGGTTCCCGAGGGGGTGTGGATGAGGAGGTGATATGATATTCTCCCCGACCTGAGGTTGGAGGGGAACCAAAGTGCCGATGGCACCCGGGTTCTGGGTGAGCGTCTGGATGAAGGCGGAAAACGCCGATTGTACGTCGATTGTGATGACCGGAGGGCTAACTTGGTTCTCGCTCCGGTCCTTCTTCTTGGCCTCGATGCTGAGGCGGGCATCGGGGGCATTCTGTTGAATCTGATGGCGTAGGTCGACAGCCGTCTGGTCCAACCCGGCGATGACGCCGCCCCCGGGAGCCCTGTTAGAGGCTTCGGGGACGTCGACTTCGCCGAGGGCCAGGTTCCTGTCCTCAACGTTCTTGGAGTTGGCACGAGTTGTTCTCACCATTTTAGCTAGGTGTTTTGTGTTTGGCGAAGGGGAGGGTTTCTTACTTGATTATTCGACCTCTCAACGAGAGCACCATTGTTGGATAATTGATACCCATATCCCACAACTAAAGAGAGATTGAATAAGAGTGGAGAAAGAATAATGAAAGTGTATAGAATGAATGAATGTTGGTTATTGTTTACAAGCCTCCTATAAGGAGTATATATAGGGAAAATACGGGTCTGAGCCTCTAATATGGACCCGACAGACCCGGTTACATAAATGGACTGATAGTATAAAAAACTAATCTAGAACATCTGAATAATAATAATAATAATAATAATGTACAATAATATGAATGATATCCGCTAAACGTGCGTGGACCGCTGTCCAGGCCCAATAGTCGACAGACCGAGGGGTCGGAGTCCATATATTCCATCAGGAGTCCCTCACTCTTTTTGCCGAAAGGTACTTGAGGGAAAAGGAGTAATCATGTTTGTCCTCTGATGCTTCTCCGTTGTAGTTTGTAAGGTGGTGAGGAGTTCTTTGTTTGCACGTTTTGCCGAGGGAAAGGGAGTAGTCCACACTGTATCTGCAACGTTCTTCTGTCTTTGATTTCTTCCTCTCCGGCCGGGGATCACCACCCTTGTCCATGATGGGGAGGTACCTCGTTAAAAACCTCTACTAGGAAAAAACTCTGCGGGAAAAAATCCTAATAAAGGGAAAAAGAGTACACCTAGCGCCCCCAACATGAAAAAGGAAAGTAGGCCCCCTCCGGCATATTCACTTTTGTCTAGCTCAACCCGTCTTCATCTGACTTAGCTCTCGTTCCTGCTCATGTGTGATATTTGCTGCTCATCCAGAAAATCTGACCTCTCAGTCCCCCAGTCCCCCACTCCTTGAGGCGAGTGGAGACGAGGTGAAAAATGAGTAAAGTCATCTTCGTACCTACACATTTAACATGCATATTAATTTTTTTCTTGGGGTTTATGTTTCCGATCGGGAGTTCGTCACTTGAAAAAAGTGGAAATGTGAATTGTTGATGTAATGATAAAATACTTAGTAGAATGGAGGTGTGAGCCATTCGTACGCAACGGTCGCCATTCTTGGAATGACTAAGACCGGTCTTCGTGCCTGAGAGTCAGGGCTTTGTGCCTGAGGAGTCAGGGCTTTGTGCCTGAGGAGTCAGGGCTTTGTGTCTGAGGAGTCGGGGCTTTAAATCCTAGTGATGGGTCTCAAGCCACACTCTACTAAGCATTTGATCGTAAGTGCGTGATAGTGTGACATTCACTCAACAAAAAAAAAATGATTTAAATAAATATAAATAATATGAAAATTAAAGAGTACTTGTCTTTTTGAGGTGGGCTGAAATAATGGCCTAGTTGAAATGAATAAATATGTTGATCCTTAGGCCCATTTCAAGTGGGGAAAAAGCCCGTTGACTATTAATATACTCCATATTTGACTATTTGCTCGGCTACCACAAGGATGAAATGCACCCGATTTAAGGCCACATATCTTAAAAGGTGAACAATCAACTGATCTGTACGGAGTATGTCTTTTAGTCTGTCCAAGATTCTAAGCCACGATCCTATGTCCATCACACCGGCTCGTCTACCATCTGCCCAGCTCACTAGCACCGGAAAAGAGCAGCCCCTTGATGCGGAGGGCGAGAGGGATGGTCACATGGTGTACCGCTGACAAAGCATCCAGCCGGCCGGGGATGCCCTCGGTCGCCAGCGCCGTTGGACAGTTAGTGTCGCCGGAAAAAGCAGGGGTCCACTCTTACTTTCGTTGCTGGAGATTCTTTGGGCCGTTGCCGCTGCTTGGATAACCAGAGAAAAGAGGGAGACTCTAGGCGGTTACTGCCGCTTAACTAGATCGCAACTATGGTCGTCGCCGTACGGAGAAACCCTCGCTCAGCCTCTCAGACCAGTTTCGCGGATAGGGATGCAAAGGACGGAGTTCTAGATCCTTTCTTAGAGGCAAAAAATCAGATATGAAAGGTGAGTTCTGACCTGGTCGCGTTCGGTGTGTCTAGCTCTCCAGGCCGCCGTGAAGAAGAACAAGCTCGAGGGGCAATCTGCGAGCAGCTAGTCTGCTTAGAAATTGACGGACGAGCTGTCAGTGCTTCGGTTGTGGCAAATTTGGAACAGCAGCTCCGCGGCGGCGGCAAGGTGTGGAGGAACGGTGGTGAGAAACGGAGCTGCAGCTGGGTGGCGATATCTGGGGCGAGCTAGGCAAGCTTCAGCGAATGTGCCAGATATCTCCCGCTAGGTGATGGTATCTCCAGCTGGGACATGGAAATCCAGATCTGAAATTCCAGCATTTTCTTCTTCCATTCTTCCTGAATTTTCAAAAAGATTTTTACTGATTTCTTCAAGATTCCAACTGCTCTGGATGATTTTTTTGTGATTTTGGTAGAGTTTTTGGTTAAGCGGGAAGGGTTTCTTACTTGATCGTGTCCAAACTCTCAATGAGAGCACTATTTGATGGATAGTGTACTCGGGGGTAGCTTATCCGAGGAGTTATTGCGGGGAATAACTAGAGAGAAGTCAGAACAAGTAAGTAAGAGAGAGAGTATATTAGATGTGTGATCAGCGTATTTTGCTTCTGGGTTACAAATGGGGAAATGAGGTGCTATTTATAGTAGCAATAAATGCCAGATAGGGACACGTGTCAAGCATCCATTGGCCGAGGGGTCACATCAACTGGTTGACGCTGGCAATCGCACGTGGCCGCATTTACTGCGGCTGTTGGATGTGACGTCGTACTTGGTACGGTGATCCAGGCGCATGTGGAGCGGATATTATGTCAGGGAAGGTGCCCTCGGCTGCAGGTGATTAGCCGAGGGCTTTGAGTACCGGGGATCTCCATAGTGCCGAGGACTCTAGGTGCCGAGGGCTACTGATTTTCGCCGTTTTCTCCCAGTAACTTTGTTTTCTTGATTTGGCCATCTTGTGAGAATCGGAGCCTTCGGCCAGGGGCCGAAGGCACCCCTAGTGTGCCATGTGGGTTGCTTAGTACTTGGGTGCCGTGATTTGGATCTGCTGTGCTTCCTGGGACTATTGGGTCTCCATTAGAATAGTAGGAGTATATGGACCGGGGGTTCCTGGGCCATATACTATATCAAGAATGAAACAAGTCCAATTAAATACAATCATAATTTCACAATTTTTTATGATATTCATTCTGCTTTTAAGTAAATCTTAACAAGACAATTTCAAATTGGAAACTATCAAATAAGTCCAAAAAACTATCAAATGAGTCCACAGTGTTTCGTTAATCAATCAAGTCCACAAGTAAAGAAAATGATCAAATTTACCTTTTTTTTTGGTAATTGACGAGTTTCCTCGTGGCCTTTTCCATTTAAGCGTTGCTTTGGCCGTCCACATGACATTATATTTGTTTTTTCCTTTTTTCAAATTCTTTCTTTTCCTTCTTTATTCATTCTGTCGTTCCCGCATCTCTTCTCTCCCTCTTTTTTTGAAAATCAAATAATTAAGTAAATGAATAGCCTACGACTAGAATGAGATGAGACTTTGAATAGAAATAATACGATGAATCCTTCCAAATAACTAACACACAATAATGTAGTCTACTCTAACAGCTTTGGTGCATATATTACTCCAAATAAAAAATAAAAAATAAAAAATTACAAATAAAAGATTCGACTTCACCCGCCACCGAAAAGGGAGAATTGATTTGACCAGCAATCAACAAAGGAAACCTTACCGAGCCGAAATTGCCTGAATCATCGGTTTGACCATCCACCGAAAAAGAGATTCAGTTGAGCGATTTCTTTTTCCCGTAGCATGGCGTTGGTTCAGGTGGAGGGCGAATAATTGAACTCTCAAAACAACAAGGTTGAAAAACTTTTCCAACCATGAACAACGAAAAGTCACTAGATCAATTACACCGATGAAAAACCCACAACATGTAGAAATTGCTAGGAGAAAAATATATCACACACTCACATGAAGCCGACAAAATTCTTGACCAAAGAAGGCGCCGGACCGAAACTCTTGAAAGTAGAAATTAAAAAAGAGCGAAATCATAAAAAAATCTTTAATTCTATATTTAAATATTAAAAAAACTATTGGTACACACTATTGGTACACACTCTTACACACTTATGTCTGTGAGGCGTTTTTTTGTCTATCCCAAACAAAACGTATTTGTCAAATATGTTTTGTCTTGGACAGATAAAAAAAACGCCTCACAGACGTAAGTGTGTAAGAGTGTGAAAGTGTACACAAAGTGTGTACCCCAAGTTTGATTCTTTAAATATCTAGAAAACTCTCGCATGAGAGATGGCTGCCTAGGGTTTCCTCTAGGGCCGGCCGTCTATCAACTTCTCCCCCTCTTTTTCTTTCATTTTCCTTATTTTTCTTCTCTTCTCTTTCTTTATTCTCTTCCCCTCTAGCTTTCCATCTTTTAGCCTTTGAGCTCAGCCGCCACCGTCTCCGACGAGCTCTGTCACCGTCGCCACTGATGAGCTCTGCCACCGCTGTCCCGGTTGAGCTCTTGGTCATAGTCGCCTTCTCTGTCATCATCGGCGTGCCATAGAGGAAGTGCGACACATGAGTTACTTGAACCATGGGGTTCGAATCCACTTGAAGATAGAAATGTGAAAAGGGAAAAGAAGCTCGGGAAAAGGAAAAAAAGAAAGAAAAATGTACCCCCGTTCCTATTATAACTTCCAATTTTACTTTTTCATCCGTTCTAACTTAAACTTCCACTTACCCTTTTTGACAAAGAATTTGTTGTTCACAAAATGTCTTACACGTTTATCTCTCCTCTGAATAACTCTCCACCACCCATAATACCCACTATCTTAAATTGTGTGTCAAACCTATTTGGAAGTTATAATAAGAAGAAAGAATACGTGATAAAAAATACGTGAGCGAACATGAGTTACCAATGGTTCACAGGTTAAATAAAAAAATGATTAAAAAGTGAGATTTTGTATACTTAATTTATTGACAAAACAATACGTGAATTCATTTGACTTTTTGAAAATACTACTACGTGAACTTATTTGATGTCCCTTTTATATTCTCTGTCTGCATGCCAAAATAAATGAAGCAACATTTTAGGGGTGTATTGTATAAGAAATTAGTTACAAAAGTTTGAAACTCCATGGATGGTAAACGTTTAGGTATATTCAATGTAGACTTGTAAAGATAAAAAAGTCTAAGTGTATTCAATATAGATTTTTAAAAATCTAAAAAAAATCTAGATGTATTCAAACTTTTGCTCACTCTTATAGACTTTTAAAATCATGAATTTCACAGACATTTTTTTTATGTTGTACTCATCACAGTTGTCTCTTCTTCTCATCAAAGATTTTCGTATACTTTTTATTTTGTATTGTACTCATCACAAGTACGCATAGATCCGGATCTAGAAACCAATCTGGATTTGATTAACTATTAACCCAGGATCACAAACCAGTCAATCAATTCTGGACTAATACCAGGTCGGGAGGTGGGTACCAGGATGGTCTTGATATGCAAGATATGAAAATCAAATTCTAATTTTTCATTTATACAATAACTAAAACCGAACAAGGAAATTCATCAATATTGATACACAAGATAAATTTTAAAAAATTAAAAAGTGATTTTTTTTATATATCATCTTACAAAGAAAAATGTAGGGGTCAGAACGGTTCAGTTCTTGAAAGAAAATTAGGAATCATTTGAAAAAATGTTAATCCAATATTGATCCAGTTCTAGATTTTTTAAAGAATCAATATAAGAATTGATAGTATTATATCAATGCAATTCTTGTCTGTTACCAGTTAATCATAAGAAAAAAATATATTTAACCATTAATGTGTTTCATTGTTAACCATTAAAATATATTTGAAACTAATAAATATTTAATCGTAAATAAGTAAACAAATTTTAACAAGCTAAAATTGAAAAGAAAACAATAGAAATCAAGGGTTTAATGGTTTATTCATATCAACCTAATTCATCTCGAAGAGAGTCCGGCGTCCGGTGACAGCAGTCCGGATTTAGAAGCCTATAGACTTATCTATGATTATATGCAAATCGAGTTTTTTTTCGAATTAATGCTAATTAATTAATTAATTACGTAAATAATATTGGGTTAAAAGTATTTACGGATCTACTGCTGAGTTTAACCGTGGTCAGGGAAAGTCGCCCAACGGTTGGGCGACTTATAAGTCGCCAAACGATTTGGCGACTTATAAGTCGCCCAACCATTGGGCGACTTTCCCTTTAGATTTTTATAATATAATAATACAATGTTTTTGAATATTTAAATAATAGGAGTTTTAAAATGTTGTAAATTGTTCCTACAACATACTGCAATACAAAAGGCAAACTACAAGTTCTCATGGTCATCTTGATCATCTTGGTCATGGAGATGTTGTTGCTGATGTCTACGCCTACGCTGTGGTCGTGGTTGAAGAACCACTCTCTCATGCTGCGTCTGGGATGATGAAGCCGCCGCTGCACTAGGCGTCGATGCCATCTCCTGAGATGAGGGCATGTGTATAAGATGGCCGTAGTCGACTCGCCCCAACACATCTGAACACAAGGAGGTAATGTTTGTCAGAGTCTGTCCATACATGTCCACATCATGAGTATCACTCACTGTGGCAGTAGCCCGCTGATGTATACGCTGCAAAGCTCGTGTCTGAAATATGAAACACAATTACAATTACATTGAAATACATACAAGTATTCAATAAATAAAATGACTTACTTTACTAATTAGTAATATACTCACCGTAAGATGCAAAGCCATGACATCCTCAGGGATGACCCCTGAAGGTCAGTCCGAAGAACGGGGCGGACACCTAACAAACGCTCACACTCATCTACCCACTGTCAACAAGCAGTGCCTGTAACAGCTCTCCCATGAACCTGTAGCCCATTAAGTACAGCAGCATCTCCCAAGGTCACTGTCACCTCACCAACAGGGAGGTGAAATGTGTGTGTCTCCTGTCTCCAACGCTCAAGAAGAGCAGTGAGTAGCGCTCTATCGAGAGGGATAGTAGCCACCAATCTGTGGAGACCATAAAAACCCGCAGCACGAACATATGCAAGTACTCTGTCGTCCACATGCATATGCGACAAACCGCGTAGGTGCTCGCGGCACCTATCCACCTGAACATCGAGGCCAAGCCACACATCCTCACTCCTGTGCGAGGCCTGCAATGTTAGGACAGAACGATCACTCGGCCCAGGATCCGCTGTCACATCCATGTCTACTAACAATTAAAATCGTATTAGTTAATTTTTAATATTATACTAATTCTTTTTTTTAATCATCCATTTTATTAATTAAAAAAAAAGAATTTTCAACTCACATTTCAATATCAAAATACCAAAATTTAAGTCTACATTTCAATACAGGTGTTATGCTTCAAAAAGATCATAAGCTTGAAAACCAAATTCATAATCTTCATTACAACAATAAAACCAACCCGAACAAACACTTCATTACAACATTACAACATCTGCTGATATATCCTACTTCCCAGCAAAACGATAACAAACAACCCGAACCACACTACATTCCAGGAGAAAGTCCCATTGCCTTTCTTTGACATCTTCAGTTCCTCTTCCATATTTTGGACTTTCAAAAGACCAATTCCACGAACACAACACTTGATTTCAGCTTGCATCTCTAATTCTTTCATTCGGAAATTCTCTTCAACACTGGTAATCTTCTGAAGCAAGGTCTCTATTCGTCTCAGGCAAGTGCCACATTGTTCATCCTCAACCCATTCAATGAAATTGCACTTTTGACCACTCAAGAAACGACCACACCCATAAAATCTTTTCCCCCTGTTTTGTCTGTTGTAGCAGTCCACACTGGTGCTTGGAGTCCACAGTCACACCTCTTAATTCCCCTTGTTGCATCCATCGACCAGGACTCAGCACTCGAAGAACTCATCGCACCTTAATTTTTTTAGCATTAATAAAGTTTAAATTATCATTTCCACTCTTAATTCGTTAATACGCGTGGATTTAAATTAAGATTTCTTTGTTATCTCACCTTAAATTTTTTAGCATTAATAAAGTTCAAAAATTTAACAAACTTCAATTCATACCTCCAAATCTACATTACATAACAAAGTTCAAAAAAAATTATATAACAATGAATTCAACATCAACATACAACACTTCATACATATTCACATTACACAACAAATCAATTCACAAATGAATTTCTAATTCACAAATTCCAATTTTCTATATTCTAAACCCTAAAATGAAAAATGAGATAAATTGAAGATATTTGTTTACCTAGAGTGTTGAAGAAGATGAAAGGAAAGTAGTATTGACAAGATATGGAGGCCTTGTCGTCGCTCGCCGGAGATTAACCTTCACCGGAGTCAGGGGGAGGTGTGTCGCCGCACTTCGCCGGAGTCGGGGGAGCTGCAGGGGGTTTGGGAGTTTGGGGATTTGGGGGAAATGTTGCGTTCTGCCCGAATCCGACTTATATTAAAGGGAAAGTCGCCCAACGGTTGGGCGACTTATAAGTCGCCAAACCGTTTGGCGACTTATAAGTCGCCCAACCGTTGGGCGACTTACCCTAACCACGGTTAAACCCAGCAGTAGATCCGTAAATACTTTTAACCCAACATTATTTACGTAATTAATTAATTAATTAGCATTAATTCGAAAAAAACTCATGCAAATTAACAGAATTCATTCATAAAAAGTTTACAAATTTAAATGTTCATGAATTAAAAAATGCCACCACGATCCATATATAAATATACTTCGTATAATACAACCCTTAGACTATTTGTAGTGGTGTAAGATTGGAGGTCCAAAATATTAAAGTTGGAAATTTTGAACTCCTAATTTAGTGTAGTGACTAGCTTTCAAGCCCGTGCAATGCACGGGTAGTATATAATTTAGCTAATTGAAATTTAATTTCTACCGGATCACATATAATGTGATTTAAAAGAAAAATAAACTTTGTCGAATATAGAGTCTGTTTGATAATACTAAAGTAAATAGAATTAACTTATTTTGCTGAAATTGATTGAATTCTGGTTAAATAGGTGGAATCTTCTGAATCATGAAAAATATATGTGAAATATATTCCATTTGTGAAACAAAGAAAAAAATATATGAAAAAAAGTTAAATTGGTCTTCTACATAAGCATCTCAAGTAAACATAATTGTTTCGAACCAATTAATAAAAAAATCTATAATTCTTAATTGTTAGATCTTACAGATTACTCATTAATAAGAACGTTTTTAATTGAATTTAAATTTCGGGTTTGATTTGGTATGAATTAATATGGTCTATTAGGATGTTTTTACTTGGACTATAATTTGTTAGTCTGGTCTGGTCTGGTCTGATCTGGTCTGGTCTAGTCTGGTTTGGTTTAGTCTGAACTGGTCTGGTCTGGTCTGGTCTGGTTTCTTTGTATTTTTATAACTATCCAAGTCTGGTTTGGTTTGGTCTGGTCTGAACTGGTCTGGTCTGGTTTGGTCTGGGACGAATTACAGTCCAAGTAAAAACATCCTTAGATGTATGTTTTTATGTGACTTATTATTATAATTATTAAAGTTTGATCTGATCTGATTTAATCTGGAACTGAAATCAATCCAATTAAAAACATTCTATTAAAATAAAAGTAGGAATTCGTAAACATATAAAGATTTTCAAATTTGGATTAGGAATCCATTTCAAAAGTGAAGGCATATTTGAAGTTTAGGTGTAAAATAAAGAAACAGCCATTTTTTTTTTACTTATTTGGGTAAGCTAAACATATTTACTTGTGAAAATATATATACTTTATGTTGGTTATAATTTTTAATTTCATTTTTAATTATTTACTTATTTGAGGCTTACTAATTTATTAATAGGTGTCAAATTAATAAGTAAACTAATTTGCATATTGGTTTCTATTTAATTCGGTGTAGTAAACTAATATAAATTAGTTTCCATATCAATAAACGTTATTAGAATTTCACTTTGATAACCAAAAATTATTTTACTTATTTGAAGCTTACCAAATTAATTAAGGTGGATTTATAAGGATTTTTGTTTCCATATCAATATGCAATCAAAAATAAAATCTAATAAAAACAAAAGGTATAAAAATAAGTAAATAATTGTTATATATAATGACATGACAGAATTATGTGGCGTTTTATATGCTCTTAAAAAGTTTCTTATATATATATATATATATATATTGATTAGTTTAAAAGGGGGTTAAAAGTAGAAAAGTGGATGAAAGACTTTTTAGAGGGTGGATTGACAAGACGGATAGGAGTGGGTAAAGGAAAAAAGAAAAAGGAAGAAATTGAGTCAACTGACCGTAGGTTTGCTCTTTGGTTCCGATGGTGTCATACTTTTGTCATAATACCCAATTTTTTTAAAATTGGTGCTCCCTCCGTCCCGAATTGAATTTCAAACTTTGACCGGTACAAGGATTAAGAAATGATATTAAATGATGTTTGCTTTTTACACTTTTGCTCATCTTCCTAAAAGTAGATGTCTTTAAGTTAATGAGGAAAAGGTAAAAGTAATGGTAGATTTGTCACTTTATTCTTATTTACATACCTAAAATAGAAAGTGGAAAATCATTTTGGGACACCCAAAATATGAAATTTTGCAAATCAAATTGAGACGGAGGGAGTATAACTTTTTTACTTTTACTCTAAAATTTTCAAAAAATATATCAAAATTGGTAACTTTTTATGATCTTTGAAATGACACCAATATTACATACTACCTCCGTCCCTTAAAACTTTGTCAAACTTGACTGGCACGGAGGGGTTACTATGCTAAAAAATGCATAGGGCCTCTGCAAGTACCGGGGACAGAGTCCCACTCTCTATCTGTCAGCTTGGGATTATAGTCCAACTTACATCCTCCCAACGTACTGTCCGGTCGGGGTTGGGGGGCCCTCAGGGATGGGATGTCATCCTTTTTTTTTTGTCAAACTTGACCGGCACGGAGAATAATAAAGTAAAAATTGTGTGGTTGAGGTTTGTGCAGAGGAGAGAAATAACAGAAACCACAAAATAATTGATTAAAAGGGAAAGTGACAAAGTTTTTGGGGACGCCCCAAAAAGGAAAGATGACAAAGTTTTAAGGGACGGAGGGAGTATATAAAGTGTATTTTTTTTAAATTTTAAATGTTGGAGTTTTCTTAACCCCAAGAAAATAGGAAACACAAGTTTTTAATCCATATATGGAGCCCCAATAAATAACAAACTATTACATGGAATCATACTATTCTTTATTAAAACTGAAAAAGTAAAAAATAAAAGTAACAATTCTTTTAATGAAATTTATTTTTTCCTGCATCAAAATGTGTATTTTTTTCATATTTATTTAGGGAAACAATTAAACAGAAAAAATTACTTATAATAATTTAATTAATGTTTTACTAAATTGATATGTAAAAAAACATGTTGAATGTACTTTATTGACGATTTTGAGATTCAGAAAAATATGAGTCTAAACAATGTTTTAATATGGATGGAATCCATATTTAACATTTTAGAATCTTGACCACTACATATGGTCAAGATTCTAATGTTGACCAGACATGTGGTCAACATTTTAGAATCTTGACCACTACATATTGACCACTCTATTTGGATAAAAAGTAAAAAAAAAAGTTAAAGAGTTGGTGAATGGTGATTATTGGACATAAAAAAGAATGAGAAGAATATAATACGGAGTACGTACTAAAGAAGTTACATACTCCGTATTATATTCTTCTCATTCTTTTTATATGTCCAATAATCACCATTCACCAACTCTTTAACATTTTTTTTTACTTTTTATCCAAATAGATTGCGAAGTTAACAATTGTACCTTCTTTACCTTCTTTTGTTAATTACTGAGTATTTCTTTAATTTCTCTTCATGTTTTAAAGAACTTAAACCAAATACTGATTTTAATCTTAGATAATTAACAAAATATCTAAGAGCCTAAGAGGTCGTTTGACAACACCGTTTTCAGCTTATCAGGCTTATCAGCCAACTTTTTCACCAAACACGTAAGTTTTGCTTTCGCGCGTTGAATTGTGTAATAAGCAGAAAAAGTAAGTTTGGAGTTACTTTTCTGGCTGTATTGGCTGATGTTACTGTAGATGATAATTTTAGCTATTTTTACATATAATTTTTTCTTTATTTTGTTAATAAAATAAATTTAAAAAAAAAAATCTTAAATCAGCAGAATAAGCCGATGTAGCCACTTCAGCCAGAACTTCATAAATTTCAGCCGAATCAGCCAAAACAACCGATTTTCGTGCTACCAAACGGACTCTAAGATTGGTTTGTGTTTTTCTGTTAGAAGCCAGGGTTCGATTCCATCCGAAGGTCCAGGTTGGTGGCAAAGAAACTAGATCGGTCACTATTATTAGCTTACAATCGCCCGTATTGTGATTAGCGGGTCATATTGCTCTTATGGGGTGATGTACTCTTCACCTGGTCTAGAGCTCGTGAATGTGTCATAGTTATTTGTATATTTAGGAATTCTCCTGTTCACAGTGATTTATATAAGCCTTTTGCAATAAAAAACTTTTCAAAATAAGCCTCAACACTGCCAAAAGAATAAGCCTCAACTGTAAACTTAATAATAATTGAAGATACAATAAGCTAATAAAACTGCAACTCAACTCCATAAAAGAATTTCTATGAAGCTGAAGCTGACTATTGATTCAGGCAACCACCAAAAACCATAGTTTGTGAAGTGCTGGAAATGGAACTCTTAATACTTTTAATGGCTTCAACACTACGGACATCATAAGACGGACCATCAATAACCTGTAATAATCATTAAAATAGAGAAAAAAACATTTATGAAAACCATACACAGGTGAAAGAAAAGATTCTTGAATCTTGAGTGAAACATATACGGTACCAGAAAAGAAACCCCGGATAAGTCTATAGCATTAAGCGAGATGAGCTCTGTGAGTCTCTCAGGGGTGGAAACAATAAACTCCGGTTCAGACATCTTCAGGCTGCCATTATCAAAACCCAAAAGCAAGTGTAAGTGAGTAATCAAGAAAATCTGACCGAAGTACAAAATATTGTCAAAACTCAAAACTAACATTTCAAAAATAAATGTATTGAAAAAACAAGTTAATCATCAAACAATACTATTTGTGTAATTGGTGTAGGATATATGTGGCTATACCATCAAGGGTTAACCTAATCATAGGAGTACTACAAAATCTTATATGGGAGTATGAATTTGTATCTTTATACTTTATTGGTGTAGATGGCATCACACATACAACAAAAAAAGGACATGGAAAGGGGTAGCTTTCACTAACTCATTAATTTGATGGTCTATGGAAGTGCCAGGATGTAGGCAGACTGTATATGTTCCACATGCTTTCAAAGGATTGCAGACTTTGAGAACCTGAAGAATAACAAGTAAGAGAGTAGTCATTAGCAGAATGCCAAATCTGTCAAAACTCAAAATCAAAGAAAATTATCCTTAAATAGAAAGGGGAAAAAAGTGGGGACCTTAATTGCTTCCTGTTGAGAGGGGACAAGATATACGAGGAAGGGGCTTGTGGGAGATAATTCTTCTTCTTTTCTTGCTATAGTATCTGAAGCCGTTGATGCAATCCAAGCAATCTGATCAATGGCAGAATCAGCTTGACTTGTATCCACAATATCTTTCCCATTTGAATAACACTTCCAAAATTCGAACCCCCATGGTAGAGCAAAGAATGGTCTATCCCTCTCATTAACGAAGGCTCCATCATGATTCAGATCATTTTCAATCTTATTCAAACAAGAGATCAAGAATTTCGATGGACAACCATCGTAATCTCTATAAGTATCTTCTTCAGAAACTGTCATGAGTGCTACATTTTTTAGTTTAACTGCTTTCCCAGACGTCATTAGCTCATTCTTGAAATTCAGAACTATGGCATTCTGTTCTTGATCAGTAATTGCCGGGGTCAAATTGGAAAGTCCTCCATTATTTAGCCCACGATTTTTCTTGTCAATAAGAATCATGTCTGCCTTAGAAACACAAAAAATCAGAAGCAGAGTGTGTCAATAAATACCATCAGGTATCATGCAAAACATCAAAGACATATTAATGCAAAAATTCACCTGATTTACTTGATATGATATTAATATCATATCACTACAGATACACGTATATCAATTTCATGTCATTGATCGCAATTATAAACAAAATCCAGGCATTTAATCTTAATTATTCAAAATGCAGCTAGAAAAGGCATAGCTTAAGCAGATCATGAAGAATTAAAAAAAGCTCGAGAGAATTAATGCAGCCATGGTTGGGCATTAAAACTCTAAGCAAGTTACCAGCATCCAGCAGTCTATTATAACTTCTTGACAACAATTTGTAAATATCTCTATTAATTCACAATGGGAACACTTAATAATCCAGATTTCCTATCATAAGTTCATAGCATTCCACCTCAAAGTATTCAGAACTAAAAACTCCAAGTGATGGGTTGTCGGAGGAGGCTCACCTCAGAGATGCGGCGTTTGCTGGCGGAATGTCGACGGCTCAGAGAAGCGATGATGGAGATGACTCGATTCGAAACTGGTGCCTCTTTCTGCTGAGGAATCGGCCGAGAGATTATAAAGGGATGATATGGCGGTTTACAGAGTGATGCTCTTTAGGAAACAACAGAGTATAGGAAAGTATTAGGAAGTGCAAAAGAAAAGAAGGGCCAATTAGGTTTTTTATTCCAGTTATTCTTGGCGTCCAAGCCTATACATTTTTTAATAGGAAATGACCAAAAAAGAGAGAATATTACTCAAAATAGAACTAAAACAATTTGAAAATTCCAAAATAGGATTGACATGTTTTTTATTCCCAAGATAAGATTAATTACTGCCATGTTTTGGCAGTACCTGACTTCAAACATGACAGTATTTTCTATTGTTTTAAAACTCGCTAGGCGCTATTCGGGCGGTTGAGGGGCGCCTAGCGCCTAGGCGGCCGACTAGGCCGATTTTTTCGTCGACTAGGTCAATTTTTTGACTGACTAGGCCGATTAGGCCTCTATGGTTAGGACCGACTAGGCCGACTAGACCGATTAATCGGTCCGACTAGGCTGATTTTTAGAACAGTGGTGTTTTCTAAACATGACAATAATTAGTTTTATTTGGGGAATAAGAAAATGACAGTCCTATTTTGAAATTTTCAAACTGTTTTAGTCCTATTTCGGAAAGTTTCTCCAAAAAAATATTGACAATTTTTCCTCTCAAACTTGATCTTCTTCATTTTTTTAAATTCAGACCACACTTATTATTATTATGCATAGTAGAATACAAGGGAGCCAAATAAATTCTTCTAGATGACTAAAAGAGTCAAATGGCTTGACAATCCATTACTATAATAATTTCATTGTAAAGACAAATTAAAGATATTTAGGTGATACAAAATAATAAGGACAATGTTTTTGAGAAGTATCTCACGAACATGTCTCACATAATCGTAATCCAAATCGCTTAATACATGTGGGTAAATAAATTTCTCTGAATCCATCATTCTCGCATGGAATATTCTTTTGTATTGGATCGACGTAGCAAATTCCATCATCGTTTACACGTATATTTTCAAGAATTGTGATATTGATTCCATCAATCGTAATTACGAGAGTCAAATAAATGTCGATAGAATAGCAATGCATCATCTTTGCAACGGTATAAAAGCTTGTGGTTTCCTCGAATTTTATCTATATTATAAACATTAGAAATTAGTTCAAATAGGACTAAAACTATGGCAAAAACCTAAAATAGGACTTTGTATATTTTTATTCCAAAATAGGACCATATGAGTCCTATTCGAAACATACCTATTTTTGCATTCCATTCTTACCCTTCCATTAAATATGAATTAAAAATAGTCAAAAGCTATAATTAAATGTTTAATTCATAATAAATTCGAAAAAAATTCAAAAATTCGTAGAAATATAATTAAAAAATTTATAAAATTTTTATAAAATAAAAAATTCAAAAACTTTTTTTTTTAAAATAATTTTATTTTTTGAAAAATTAAGAAAAAATAGTAAAACTCCGTAAAAAAAATTTAAAAAAATATGGATGTCTTTCCCACCGCCTGTACTACCTCCCACCACCACCACCTCCGGCCGATGAAAAAAATGCCATTTTCCCAGAAAAATGCCATTTTTTTCTGAAAATGCCAAAAAAGTGGCATATTTCTCTTTTCGAATGCCAACATTTTCATTTTTTCTGGCATAAATATGGCATTCGTAATGAACTTGGCATTTTTTTCCCCTGGTGACTGGAGGTGGTGGTGCTGAGGCGGCAGAGGCGGCGGCATTTTTTTTTTTGAGTTTTTTTTTTATTTTTTTTTTATTTTTTTTAATTTTTTGAAAAAACAATTAATTAACTTTTTAATATCGAAATGTTTTTCTTAATTTTTTGGTATTTTTTACTAATTTTTATTATTTTTTATTATTTTATTAGGAATTAAAACATTTTAATAGCTATAAGGGTATAATTGTCCAAGGTACACATAATTAGTCCTATGCAAACATAGTTTATTTTTTGGTCCTGTTTGTGAAAAGTGAATGACTTTTAGTCCTGTTTTGATAATTAACTCTATAAACATTTAGAAATCAAAAGTTGTAAGTGTTACAAACTGAAAATAACATGTAAATGTGAGGGAATGATATCAAGAAATTTCTTTTTATTCTCGTAGGTTTATTATGATTCTTTCAATTGCTTCTACATGTACTTCTACTTTTTCTATCAAGGTGATTTTGCTTGGAGTGACACAATGTGATTTTGTTTGAAATATTTGGAATCCTCGGTTCTTCTACCATGAAGTTTTTCATATTGATTCTAGTGCCTATAATAGAAAATCAATTTAGAGCATTCGATGCATTGCGATTATAAATTACTTTTATGTAAATTATAAAAACACGCGAGCTATTGATTATATAAAAACAAATACTAGAAAATATCATTATAATATAAGCAAATTGTTATTGAAATTGTGCAGAAATAATAGCGAGACAATTGTAGACTTAATCTCAAACTTTTAATTGTCTACACTTTTAATTTGTAACTTTACACACTTACAAATCTTATTGTGTAACTAATAAATATGTCACATTAAGGTTTTTTCACGTACATGCAAGTACATCTTCCACTGTAAAATTTGACGTAAGTAGTCAACATCTTTTCTAGTAATTCTGTCTAAAAGTGAAATTTTCAAAGTTTAGGTCCTGAATATGGACATATTATTAGTCAAAGGACCAAATATGCAAGTAAATCTATAAAACTAACAACGGATATAAAGGACCCAATAATAACTAAATATTTTTTCACATTCATATTCTTTTAGAAACTCAACATATGTGACCAAGAAAATATTAGCCGTAAATATGAACACATCGTAATAATCCGTTTAAGTAATTTAAATGATAATCTAAAGTCTAAATGATCTTCATAGTATATTTATATTTATATTTATATTTATATTTATATTTATATGTATATTTATATTTATATTTATATTTATATTTATATTTATATTTATATTTATATTTATATTTATATTTATATTTATATTTACATTTATATTTACATTTACGTTTTCATTTAATACGGTTTTGAATAAATACTACCAAACTCAAACAAAATTGCATAGAGTTCGGTTCAAATTCGGTTTAGTCCTATTTGGTACGGTTCGCTTCGATTGAACCGAACCGATATCGCCACCCACCCAACCCTAATTTTTATATATTGCACTCTAGGTGGTTAAATTTTGAAGTTCTCAAGGATTGGGAAATACGTTTTGTCACACATTGCCATATGAGATGTTTTAGATTGTGTGTTACTAAAGGATTAAAATAGGCCAAAAGGAAGAAAACTGTTCATTTGATGAATACTTCGAGAGTATTTGCTAATTGCTTCTACTTTAAAAAGTGATTTTATAAGTGATTTTAGAAGTGTTAAATAGTAAAAGTTGTTAGTATTTGAAAAAAGTGTTTTTCAAAAATAAATATTGATAGTGTTTGGTAAAAAAATCTTTTGTATAGTAGAAAAAAAAATGAAAAGCAATTTATAGCGCCCACCCATCTGCTTCCAGCTTTTAACGTTTAAGTAATTATTTAATTTAAAAAGAAATTGTAATTTGAAAACACTCATTTGATTTTTTTTATGTTTTTGAAAACAATCTTTTATTGAAGTTCCAGTAAAAACATGACTACTTTTAAATGTCGATAAAAATGTGATGATTTGAGAATTTTTCTGCAATTTCTTCGACGGGCGTCGATTCCAGTGGTTGCTGTAGGCAGCAAAAGGGCAGGGTGAAGTGGGAGGCAGAGGTAGACAATTGGATAAGTATTAAAAGTAGAAGAAATGTATCTTAGATATAAAAAAGTTAGTCATAATTATTGAAAAATTTACACTGATCATATTTTTACTTATACTTATAAAAGTGTACGTGGAAGTAATATTTTTTTCATTTTTCTAAAAAAAAAGCACCTTGTATAAACTTTTTTATCGCACTCCTTAAATACGTACCCCGTAGTATTTAATTTGCTGCCAAACACACCAAACTCACTAAAATCCTCACTTTTATAGTTTTACCCTACTACTCTATGTAATCTCTTATTTTGAGTTTTGTCCAATCGCTCATGAAAAAAGATGATACTCCATGACCACAACAACAACAACATCCAAGCCTTAATCCCAAAAGAATTTGGGGTCGGTTAACATGAATCGATCTATGATATCGATGTCAAAAAGAGAAGGCGGACAAGAAAAGGAAAAAAAAGTAAGATAAAATGAATAAAATAAAGATACATAAATATAAGATAACAATAACACAAGAAAATAACCAAGATAAAAGAAAAATAAATAAAAGAGAATAAAAAAGCTAGAAGATAAAAATAACATAAGAATATAAAAAGATAAGGAAGATAAACGATAAAAGAAACAAGAGAGGAAAGGTAGACAAGACATCAATCGTCCACATGGATGTGCGTCCTCCACTTTGCTCTCTCCAAAGTCATACTCTCATCCAACCCAAGAAGACGCATATCAGTTCTGATTACTCTAATCCAAGTCTGTTTGGGTCTTCCCCTCCCTCTCTTCTCTGACTCTTCTCCCCACCCCTCAAGTCGTCTAACAGGTGCATCACTGGGTCTTCTATGCACATGCCCAAACCATCACAAACGAGACTTCTGCATCTTATCTTCTATAGGTGCTACTTCCGCCTTTTGTCTGATTACCTCATTCCTCAGGCGGTCTTTTCTGGTATGTCCACACATCCAACGCAACATACACATCTCTGTCACACTCATCTTTTGAATGTGGCATTGCTTCACCGCCCAACACTCTACGTCATACATTAATGCCGGCCTAATTGCTGCACGATAAAATTTACCTTTCAGTTTAGTCGGCATACCTCGATCGCATAGAAATCCTGAAGCACTTTTCCATTTCATCCACCCAGCTCTGATTCTATGACATACATCTCCATCTAATTCACCATCCTTCTGAATTATGGATCCCAAGTAACGGAACATATCACACACCGGTATCTCCTTACCATCCAGAGTAATCCCACTTTTGCTACCACTTCTACCTCCACCGAACTTGCACTCCATATACTCAGTCTTGCTTTGGCTCAGTTTGAAACCCTTGCTCTCCAATGTTTGTCGTCATACTTCCAATTTTGCTTTAACACCGGATTGTATCTCATCAATCAATACAATATCGTCGGCAAACATCATGCACCACAGTATATCTTCTTGAATTGACTTCGTAAGTTCATCCATTACTAAAGCAAATAAGAAAGGACTCATAGCAGATCCTTAGTGCACTCCAATAGCAATAGGGAACTCTGCGGTCCTCCCTACACTAGTGCGGACACTTGTAGTACAAGCATCATACATATCCATGATGATGCTGATATACTTACGTGATATGCCTTTTCTAATTAAGGCCCACCAAAGAACTTCTCGAGGTACCCTATTATATGCCTTTTCTAAGTCAATGAACACCAAATGCAGATCCTTTTTAGTGTCTCTATACTTCTCCACAACTTGTCTAAGAAGGTGAATGGCTTCAGTTGTTCAGCGTCCTGGCATAAAACCAAATTGATTCTCCAAAATTTTCACACTTTTACGTAGTCTTTGCTCAACCACTCGCTCCCAAAGTTTCATGGTGTGACTCATAAGCTTAATCCCTCGATAGTTAGCACATTCTTGCACATCACTCTTATTTTTAAATAAGGGAATGAGAGTACTCTTCCGCCAACTCACTGGCATTTTGTTGTTTCTCCAAATCATGTTGAAGAAACGTTTTAGCCACTCGATGCCTTTCTCTCCCAAACTTCTCCAAGCCTCGATCGGTATGCCATCTGGGCCCACTGCTTTCTTCCGACCCATTTTTCTCATAGCCTCTTTAACTTCTGTTGTTTGAATCCTTCTCACGAAGTCCCTATTTACCATACACTCTGGTATAGTAAGATCATCAATACCTTGGACTTTATTCCCGTTGAACAAGGTATCAAAGTATGACCTCCACCTCTCTTTTATTTCTTCGTCGTCCATTAGTACCCTTTGATCGACATCCTTTACACACTTAACTTTTCTGATATCTTGAGTCCTACGGTCACGAAGGCGAGCAAGTCTGTAGATATCTTTTTCTCCTTCCTTAGAATCCAACTTTACATACAATTCCTTATTCACTTTTCCTTTAGCTTACATCACAGCTTTCTTTGCTCTTCTTCTAGCCTCTTTGTACTCCTCTATGTTCTCGTCGCTCCAAATTTTGCCCAATTTCTTATAGCATTCTCTTTTGGCCCTTATTGTTTGTTTCACCTCATCATTCCACCAAGATGTGTCCTTTTTTGGTGGCAGACATCCTTTAGATTCTCCGAGTATCTCCTTCGCCACTTTGTTAATGGTGGACTCCATTGGTAACCACACATCATCCACGTGTGCGTCATTATCAATAGACCAAACATCTTCCTCCAACATTTTGTGTGCAAAACTTTGTTGGAGATTCCCCTCGAGCCTCTAGCATTTTATCTTTGGCTCCCCTTGTACCTTAACTCGTCCACTCTTTTTACCTCAAAAATCAAGCACAAGCATCCTATGCTGAGTGACAGCACTCTCACCTTGGATAACCTTACAATCAGTGTAGCTAGTTCTCCAAGTCGTCCGTACTAAAAAGTAGTCAATTTGGGTACTATTAGCTCCACTTCTATAGGTGACAAGGTGAGAGTCTCTTTTTTTGAACCAAGTGTTCATCACAGCCAACACATATGTCGAGGCAAAATCCAGAATGTTCTTCCCGCTTCATTTCTAGTGCCAAAACCATGTCCGCCATGGACACTCTCAAAACCATCACGACTTGGGCCCACATGCCCGTTGAGGTCGCCTCCTATGACCAGATTCTCTCCCATTGGCACTCGTCGCACCACTTCCTCAAGATCCTCCCAAAATTGTGGAGTGATAGATGTATCCAATCCCACGTGTGGTGCATAGGCACTAACCACGGACACAATCTCATCCCCTATTATCAACTTAATGCTCATGATGCGATCGTTCTTTCTAAACACTTCAACCACACCGTCAACATAATCATGTGCCACCATAATGCCTACTCCATTTCTGTTTCTCTCTCTCCCCGAGTACCAAAGCTTAAAACCTCCGGGATTAATCTCGTGTGCCTTTTCTCCAACCCACTTAGTTTCTTGCATGCACATTATGGTGATATTTCTCCTCTTCATAACCTCGGCTATCTCAGATGATCTTCCCGTAAGAGAGCCAACATTCCATGTCCCAAAGCGTAATCTAACACCCTGCCTTCTCTTCTGCACCCCACATCAACCCCCACCATGCCCTTTCATATTTGACACCATCCCCGGGCATTGGAGTGGCGTATCGCTTCCAGGCGACGACCTAGCAGCCTTAGCATTCTTATCACCACACCCAGGCCTATGAAGTGTAGCGCGCCCTTGCCCATTTGACACCACCCCCAGGCGGAGGGATGACGCGTCGCTTACGGGCGACGACCTAACTGTAGCGATATTCATATTTCGATTCATGTCATGTGATGTGACTAAGTGATACTGTTGGCCGTCACGCGCCTACCACAACACCCTCCTCCTTTATCCTGGCTTGGGACAGGCATGATACCAAAAAAATGATCTCATGGCGGAGTTATGATACTCCATGACCGGGTAAAGAAAAAAAAACGAAACATGAGATTGCTTTGAGCAAATTTATGAAATATGAGATTATTTATGTAAACTTTTCAAAAAATGCAAAAACCCTGGTATAGTAAGTCACAAACTGGTCAGAGTGCAACTAAAGAAGATGATGTGCAAAAGTGAGTTTATTCCTAGATTATGTAAAAAATGTTGAATTATTATGTGAAGATCGATCAAATGTGGGAGTATTCTTGTAAATTTTTCCTTTTCCAAAAGTTAGGAATAAAGATCAAATTGGATACCATCGTTTAACATGAATGTCATATTTGGCACTTAAGATTTCAAATAGACCAAATTGGATATTATGGTTCCAAAGCGATAGACTGTAAAATTTTAATTAATGACCAATATGAGAATTATATGTAATAATAATGTCCAATTTGATCTTTTATGATCTTAATGGCCAATGTGATTTTCACATGTTACCATAGTGTCTAATTTGATCTCTCCCAATTATCGTGGTGATATTTTATACTCCCTCCTCCGTCCCTCAATACTTTGCCAAGTTTGACCGACACATGAATTAATAAAGTAAAAACTGTGTGGTTGAGTTTTGTGCAGATGAGAGATAATTAACTGGAATCACAAATTTTTTACTTAAAAGAGAAAGTAACAAAGTTAATGGGACATCCAAAAAAGGAAAGTTAGTAAAGTTATAAAGGACAAATAGTATATACAATTATGCAGCTAATTATAGTTATTAGGAACTTAATCATCACAACTGAACATGCACTGTATTGGCAGTACTCGAATTAAAAATCATGCCCATGCCGATACATACCACTTTCAACCCCTCATACCATGTTACAAAAGGTCTTATGATTGATTTTTGTTTACAAAAGTCATCATGAAAACGCAGCGGGGACGAGTATGTGATGAATCGAGTTTTCATGGGTAGAAACCGGAAAACCAAGAAACATATGGGAGTGATTTGAAAATCAAGGTAATCCTTTCACTCGGTTTTAATGTGTTCAACGATTTGGCCTGGCCGTCCTGCTTGCGTGTGGACTCTAGTCTCCTCTCCGCCTCATTTTCTCATCTCTTCTTCTCCTCCTTTTCTACTTCTTCTTCTTCATCTGCATTTTCTTCTTCAACCCATCTGCCTATAAATCTGATCACTACTGCAGTATTCCGATCTTTTTTGCTCTAAAACAATACCCAGTGAGTTCCAAGCTTTTCTCTTGAATTTCATTGATTGTTTCTGTTCAAGTTCTCTTCTTTTCTATTTCTTGATGATTTGCTTCTGATTTGGCATCTAGAGGTGTAGTGTTGCATCTGGATTTTCGGAGTAAATTTGTTTATTTTCATCAAAGTTCTGATTTTTTTCTAGGATTGAATAATGTTTTTCATTTTAGTACATTTTGCTATGTTTATGTACAATGTTGTAAGATCTGTAATTTGGGTCAACCTTGTTTAGACATTAAAAAAAAAGGTCCAGTTTAATATTCTTTAGACTATGTGCTGGTTCTTATGTTCTTTGTACTGCATAGGATTTCTTAGTTATCCCTCATTTGGGATTGCTTTTGCGTAGGAAAAGCTCTTTTCTATGCTAACGCAATCCAAACCAGTGTATAGTTATGTTCAAAAGCTGATTTGAATAGCTAAAAGCGGCTGTCTATCGCTGGTCTAGGATGAATTTTGCGTTTCGAAAATTGCGCCTGGGACTATATTAATTCGCTCTTTAGACTCACACATCACTTTCCACCCTTTCATTTAGACATCTCTTATTCACTTTCCTGCTATAATTCCCAAATGAGTAGTCAAAAGTTGCTTTGTAATAAGGAGTTTATTCCAACCTAAATTCAGCCTTGATAAAATGCAAACCAGAATAATCAATGAATGAAATGCCAAAAGTGGTTCCATTTGCTATGAAAATGATGTGTTTTATGTGGTTTGGTCAAATTTACTTCTGTGCGCATGATTTTCCCTTTATGTGAAAGAAAGTAACAATATAAATGAGCAAAGGTGATGATGCAGCTTTGATTAATCTGGAACTATGTTCCTGATTTGGGATAAGTTCCTGAATATATAAGCACAGGGGATGTGGAAATTCTGACCACAGCCCTTGGGACATCGGTTAAGAAATAAAAGGAAAAGTTTTTTTTGTAGGGAATCGTGAGTGAGGGCATTTTTAAATCAATGGTGATTGCATATCTCCATCTCCCTATAAAAACCTTCTTTTCTTCCTTAAACTGTGGTTAGCATTATCCATAATTTACTAAGGCAACATATAGTGGTTTCAGATTCTGTCCAGTTCATTATGATGATTATTAAGAGTTGTGCTATCTTTATTATTTCAGCTTTTCTGGTTCTTAAGCTGCTACTGGGATTGGCTGCTTCTTTCCCATATAACTCTCCAGTTTCTGATTGATAAGAACATGGTTTCTGAGTCATGGTTTCGTAGTCTATGGAAACCAGCAAAGAAGCATGAAGGTAACCCTGAAAAGCTTCGAGTTGGAATTTTGGCATTTGAAGTGGCAAGCTTGATGTCAAAGCTGGTTCATCTATGGAAGTCTCTAAGTGATAAGCAGGTGTCGAGGTTAAGGGATGAGATAGTCAATTCACTTGGTATTAAAAAGCTTGTCTCCGAAGATGATGAATATATTTCAAGGCTAATATGCTGCGAGATCAATGAGAACTTAAGAAATGTGGCATTAACTGTTAACCGACTCTCAAAGAAATGTGGAGACCCACTCTTGAAGAGCTTTGAGCTAGCCTTCGATGAACTTCTCAAAATAAGCTCTGACCCGTATGGATGGCAGCTGACATGGAAGAAGATGGGAAAAAAAGTTAAGAAGATGGAACGGTTTGTTGCAATCAATGCCAATTTGTACCAAGAAATGGAAGCACTTTCTGATCTTGAAAGGACTTTGAGGAGAATGAAGGGTGGTGGAAATGGCGATCCTACCCCTGAAAGTAATGCTTTACTAGTTGAGTACGAGAAAAGGGTGATCCGAAAGCAACAGGAAGTGAAGTATCTTAAAGAGATCTCTCTTTGGAACCGTAGTTATGACTATACGGTTTTTCTTCTGGCCAGATCTGTGTTCACTATTTTTTCTAGGGTTGGGCATGTTTTTGGGAACAATGATCATCAGGAAGTCAAAAACTCAAAAATTCTTGAATCTGATTACATCCTCAGAAGCCAGTCGGCTGCATACTCACAATCATCTGTTCATCCCACTGAGTATAGTCTCTCTAGGTTTTCCTCAGAACCCTTTGATAGTAATCTCCTTACTAAATCTGGTCCAGTTTCAAAGACACTCAAACCAAACACCTTTTATTCGGGCCCGCTCAAGAATCCTAACCCCGTTTCAGAGGGAGGAGATGATAACAAAGCAGTTAACTTCTACTCAGGTCCTCTCGGTAAATCAACTAAAAAGATGTTCAGTGCAGTTGTTAGACCTAACAAATTTCAAAAGTGGTGGCGCTTACAAGGAAAACTCCAAATATCTAAAACTGCCGAGAAGCAGCATACATCATCTGTAGGACCACCTCTGTTTGTGGGTGAGAATAGCTCTCCTTATCTTAATTCAACAAGGAGGAAGAGGCTGACGGATGCGCCCCCTGACACTCTAGGGGCAGCTGCCCTAGCACTGCATTACGCGAACATTATCATTGTAATAGAGAAATTTGTAGCGTCTCCACACTTGATAGGTCAAGATGCTAGAGAGGACCTTTACAATATGCTGCCTACCAGCGTAAGGGCAGCCCTTAGGGCAAAACTAAAGCCATATGCAAAGATTTTGATTATGTCAGGACACGATATGGCCCTCGCGGAGGAATGGAACGAGGCAATGCTGGGAATATTGGGCTGGCTGGCCCCTCTCGCCCATCACATGATGAGGTGGCAGTCTGAGAGGAGCTTTGAGCACCACCACAGCTTTATCTCAAGAACAACCAATGTGTTCCTCGTACAAACTCTTTACTATGCAAATCAGGAAAAAACGGAGGCAACAATTGCTGAACTTCTTGTTGGCTTAAACTATGTCTGGGGATACAGCAGAGAGATCAATGGCAAAGCAATAGAAGAACGTGTCAGCAATAGAATCTTTTACGATGACGACTCCGATGAGTAAAGAGGATTTCAATAGGTTAAGAAGGGAATAGAACAACTGGATGGCCTTTTTAAGACCTCTGCCCCTTAAACTGATGGGAACATTAGGTACCCCCACAAGATTCCATGTCTGTATGAAACCACTAAATTGACACTACAAAGGGCAGTCTGAGAATCATTTGCGTGAAAACCTAGTACGTAAATAAATTCTTTCATTTTATGTAAACTTGACTGTTCCCTGCAAGTGTGTAAGTTCACTTCGGTAAGGATTGTTTTGGTAGATATTTATTTACCTCTGTGTACATATATGTGTGCTCAAAGGTTGAGTTTGATATGTACGTAGTAGTACACAAGCTGAATGGTTGAGTTTTTAGGAGTGTAGATTTTTCTCGCTCCCCAATGTGTAGTGTTTCAATAACATTGTAAAGTTGCTGCCTTTAAGATTCTAAGGACTTGTTCTCTTCTACTGGTTTTTTGTTGTCTGGTTTGGTCTAGATTGATTTTAATGAGAAACATTGTGTTTCTATTTGGTCTAGATTGATTTTAATGAGTAGCATTAATGGAGTGTTTGCAAAAAGAAGAAAAAAGTGTTTTTCATTTAAAATAAGATGAAATGAGTGTTTTGAAGTGATGATTTCTTCTAGCTCAAAAGAAAAAGTGACTATTTCTTCTTAAATTAAGCATTTAAAAGTTGGAAGTGAATATTTAAACTGTTTTTTAACTTTTTCTATTTTTGTATTAAATACTATCAACATTTGCTTTTCCTAAAAAACACTTCTCAAATATTATCAACTTTTATTATTAAGCGTTTTCTCTAAAATCACTTAAAATTACTCCGTATATTTTTAAAATAGAAACTATCACAAATCACTTATTTCTACGGTGATTTGGTCTGATCTGGTTTGATTTGATTTGTGTGGTAAATTGTTAATGGTGTGGGTTTTCCTTGAATATCCCATTAAGGTGTCCATTTGGTAGCAATTTAATGTTGCTTATACCCGTCCAAATCAGAAAGTTTTTCATTTTTTATATCAAACATCATATTATTTGGCTCTGCTGAACCAATTGGTATGTAATAATATACGGTAAATTTTGGTTGGAACACTTGCAATGAAAATACAATGTAACATAACTATACACACATATATCACATATTAAAGCTTGATCAGTGATTTAGTATTGAAGATATTTTTGATATGCATGCGTCTCCGTGTATTGTGTGTAAATTAATACGGAGTAATACACTCTCGCTAAAATTGGGGTATGAGCAAGTGTTGCCCATTATTAAAGTTATTTTATATGAATGTAAGAGTAAATAAAATCATTAATAATTATGCAAATATCCTTAAAAAAGGGACAATTTCCTAAATAAGAGTAAAAAAGTTTTGAAATTTCAAAATAGGACTATCATGTTTTTTATTCATTGAAAACATGATACTCCTATTTTGGAATTTCAAAACGTTTTTGCTCCTATTTAGAGCAATTTCTATTAAAAAAATTACTCCAATCCATCTAGTTTTTGACCAACCTTATTAAAAAAAATTACTCCAATCCATCTAGCTTTTGACCAATCTTATTAAAAAAAATTACTCCAATACTCTTAAAACAACATGCTTGATGTACACACCCTTGTACACACCTTATACACACCATGTTTGTGAAGCTTTTTTTTGTCTGTGATTCCAGTTCACAGACAATATTTTGTTTGTGCAAAACATTGTCTGTGAATAAGAGTGTATAAAAATACCTATTCACACACACAAAAAAAGCTTTCACAGACAGGTGTGTACAAAAATGTGTATAAGAGTGTATTTTTTTTGGATGAACTTGACCAACCTTATTTGACCTAGTTTGCGGGCGTGTTTTTGGTCAACTTTGTAACGGCAGGTGGTGTTGAATTGGTATACTTCAACAATGACAATAAAGCATGGATGGTTACATGTCAATGTCCCATTTGGTCCATGCATTATGAATTATGATGGTATTCAATTGGTACTTTTAAAAAGAGTTGTATAGTCTAATTGGTACTTTTTCTAAAGTTAGTCTAATTGGTACTTAAGGTAGTCATTTTCAATCTTTTTCAAAAGTACATAGTAGGTAAATTCATGCTGCATTGTTCAAATAAGTTTCATTTTGCATTGTAAGATAGATGGTACTCCCTTAGTCTAAATAATTGTATTTGATTAAAGTGCAATTTATATTAGACAAATGGGATGGTTGGGTACCTTGGGTCTCTTAGACCCATTTTTTATCACAAATTTATGCAGGGTAATTAATTTTCCATTCCTAACCTTTTGAAACAGGTTTGAAATAGGTTTAATCCACTTTCGTTCACTTTTTCTCCTCGAATATCGTGTAACTATATATGTGTGTGTGAACCTTATCATAAACATAAACCGAGTACAAAAATACATTTGTGTATATGTCTCAGCATTAAATAAATGAAATAATAAGAAGATGAAAAAAGAAAAAATGAAACGTGACTGTTTTGAGTAGTTTGTATTAGTCCCAAAATCAATCAACAATCATACAATATAATAGAAGCAGAGAATCACAGAATGATTTAACAATATTTGAACAAAGAACTCCCTCTTCCTTTTACCGTGAAGGCCTTTCAAAATAATATATGCGTTGATGTGCGTAGAGGCTTGTGAGAGTTAGGGTTTGCTTAAGTTAGCATCCTTTAATACATAAGGATGTCTAACTTAAGGCTTACAAGTGGGCTAATGGGCCGAAATACATTTGTGGCCCATATCACACATTTAATTAATAACTACACAAATACAAAGATAATTAATTAGATTGGACACTATAAAATATTCTAAACAATCTCCCCTTTGGTGTTCAATTGTGTTCAATCAGCATTGCAGCGTGGATATCTTTGTCTTTGTGTTTATTCAGCAATGTAGAGGAGAGCGTAGATAAAATCTACTGAGTTGCTCCTCTTTTGTCTTGATCTTCAGTGGAACTCAGCTTCCTTTGTCTTCGTGTTGAACTCGACTTCTTTAGAGTGCTTTCTGAAGAAATCCTAGCAATCTCCCCTTTGATGTCTTTTTGGCAATTTGATCTTTGATGCCGGGGCTGAGGAATCTTCAATGCCTTGCATGTAGTCCTCGCCTTCCAGAAGTTGGTCTTGATCAGCTTGGATGAAATCCGGTGGCGCCTCTAGAATGAATGTCCTTGAAGAATTGTAGACACACATGGGATTCTGGTTACCTGACCTCTGTCTCCTCCACAATGTAGTCTTTTTGACTATTTGAGGTGAATTCTTTTGAGGAGAACCAGTCGGTTGCACAACGGAAAATGATGATTGACTTGTGAGCGTAGCTGACCATTTGATGTGAAGCTGACTTGGCAGTTTTGATGATTTTAGAGAGTAGAGAGTCGTCGTTTTTTGTGTTGGAGGAGAAGTATCCGAGAATGATTTTTGAGAGTAAACTGCATGCGGACCACTCTCCCCCTCATGATGATCCGATGAATCGGGACGTCATGCCTTTATTATTTTATTCTGTGTAACAAAATAGAAAAAACAAACAAAAAGGTAAACACCGGAGACACCATGGTGTTTCGTTATCACATCAATGTAAACACTGACGCGTGACCTGTATAAAAATGATAGAAGCATTAAAGCTCTAACAGGACTTCCAACCAGTCATTGTGAGGCATCTAAAGTAGATGTCACTCTGGTTGTTATGACATGCTCATAAAGATCAGCAAAGATAACATAGCCCCCCGGGGTCGTGTAGACGCCGGTTATCATCACTTATAGAGATAAACTCTGAAGCGATGACCTGAACATGTTGGTGATTTCTATGTTGCAACAACAGGACTTCCTTCCAATCATTGGTCTTCATCTATAGTAAATGAGCCATATGGAAGTTCTCGCGGTTCATGAAGACATGCAACTGACTCTAAAAGGTGTTTGTGTCCTAGAAAATTCAAAACATTTGAGAGTGAGATAACTAGACATGACGTGATCAATGAATGTTCAGTGACATGAGGCCGTGGGCTACTGTAGTCAGTATCAGTCGCCTCAGAATGAGATGGTGATAAGAGATGAGGTTCCCCGTGAAATATGATTAAACACTTGTCTGTTGGGAGACACGTGGGTGGTTTAGGGTAGGGTTGTGCATGCGTCGTTTGGACAAAATACAACGACTTCTACCCGGGATCTGAATAAATTCAGTCCTGAACCTATGGGGATTGTCCAGAGTATTTGAGTGACTGAGAGTAATTTTCTCGATTGATAGCACAATAGAGGTAGTAGATTTAACATTGATTATTGTTCTCTTGCTCAATTGTGCTTTCTGCTTCCTCACTCTCATAGTGTTCACTCAGTTACTCACTCACTCACTAAATGCTTTGTCCCGTGGGTAGGCTTAGTTGGGTTTACTAAGCCATCAGGACTTATCTCTCATTTCTCTTTGATCTTTTCTCTCTGTGCTTCCCCTCAACTGGAGCACTCAGTAGGACGCCTTTGACGATGATTGGCGCTTGGAAGGAGAAGTTTGAAGACCCCCCTCCCCAAATCTGCATCCTTGAGAGAATCCTTGCATTTTACATTTTCTAGCACCAGGAGGAGAAAAATGAAACTCCCCCTCAGAAGTTGCAAGTGTTTTGTTTGTCATCCGGGGAGTAAAGTAGAAAACTCCCCCTTGAAATGTGCTTTCTTCGTTGTTTGACACCAGGAGGAGAAAAAAAGAAACACCCCCCTTAGAATATGCACTTGTTGATTCTTGGCATGTGTTGGTGTTGAAGTGTGCATTTCCTAATTTACTGCTCAGTGGGGTAGTATACACGCCAATACTCCCCTTGATAATGTGCACTAGTTGATTGCTCACAACTCGTCTTCTTACCCGCCATGTGTGTGGAGCAATCGGATCAGTTATACCACACATGACGGACCCTGCGGAACAGATTAAGTAATTTTTGGTACCCATTTCCAGATGGGTCCTTCTTTGGCAGCATTGAAAAAGTGTTGCACTTTTTGTTTAATTTGGGATCCTAGGCTAGCTGGTTGAGAAGAGTTGGACAGTATTAACTTTTCAGCTTCAGCCTTAGGAACCCATTGTTGTTTGAGCTTGGGTGCAGGAGAAGTTTCACAATAGTGAGTGAATGATCAGACAGATAATCCTTAAAGATTGGTTCTTGAGAGAGTCTTGTCAAGTGATTGAGTGAGTGAATCTTGAGGAGATACTTTAAACAGGGTAAATGATACTGCCCCTCAACATTCACTTTATTGGAAGCTGATTTCTTCGGACTTGGCTGATCATTCATACATCTAGCTTTCATGGAGGAGGTAGCAGATTCAAAAGAGCAGACTTTTCTTGACATAAAACCGTTCAGAGAAGAGGAGCTTGAATGATGATTCTGAACGAATGTTTTCTTCTTACCATATAATAGAGCACTTAAAAAATGGCTCCTGTTCCTTTGACGAGAATCTTCTTCCTTCTTCCTTCTTCTCAACTTCTCCTCAATCCATTCTCCTCTTCTTTCCACTCTCCTCTTCACATTACAACTTGTCGGAGAGGTAGACTCAGAGTGAGAAGTAGAAGTTTCATGATCATCGGTTGATGTTTCAATACATTTTTCCGAGGATGGAGAAGAAGGAGATTGAGAATCTGTGCTTGACTGAGATGACGCTTTCAACAAAGATATTTCGTTTAAGAGTTGTTCTCTTTCCAGTTCAAAAGTCTGTTTTGCTTTATCAAAAGTCTCTTTTAACTCAACAAACTTTCTCATGAGAGGTGACATGTTTGCCGGTTTGAATGTAGGCTCTGAAGTTGAAAGTCCCTCTGTATTTTGCACAGCCTTCTTCTCAGGATAGAAGGTAGGGATTTCTTCAGCAGGAGTTATCAGAAGCTTTTTAGATTCATAATCACAGGAAAATTCAGCTGCAGGATTAGCTCTTTTCGTGTCTTCTTCCTTAACTGTCTCATCTTCACCGGTATAATCCATTTTCTGAAAATATTCTTTTCTCATGTAGTCAAATAATAAAGCTGAATGCAATCAACTTTCTTTAAATTACATGGATTAGAAATTCCAAGTCTGGCTCTTGGATTGTAGTACCTATCATCACTGATTTGATTTAGAAAAACAGTTTGTTCTGATTGTTCTCTCTTAACAATCAGATCCTCAAGTTCCTTGATTTTGCGATAAAGAGCGCTTCTTTTATTCTGAAGAAAATCGTTATCAGCCTGTGCTGTGCTTTTCTCTCTCTCACTATCTTGTAGTCTCTTCGTCAGATCAGCTATTTTCAGTGCTAGCTTATCTGTTTCCTGAGTTATCGTTTTAACTGTGTCTTTGGAGTTCTCCAACTGAATACTCAGTGAGGTGGACTTATCCAGCTGGTTTATTAGGACTTTGTGATTATTTGCTAATCTCTCTTCCAATTCCTTGATGATTTTGTCCTTATTGTTGTTGATTGTTGAATGTTGACCGTTGACGTGAGGTTGATTGAAGTTTCTGCAATTTTCTGGACCTTGAAATGTAGCTTGGACCTTGAGAAAAAAATAGTCTTAACCTTGAGATTTTTTTTTTAATTATTATTTTTTAATTATTTTTTTTAAATCTCAAAGTTGGCTCTTGGAAGCTTTGATTGTAAGGTTGACGTTTGGTGTTGAAGATTTGAGCTCAAAAATTGAAATGGACTCAAAATTAGCTCTTGAAGTGGGAGTTTTATAAAAAATGTATTTCTCCAAGTGAAGGAGAAAAAGAATCTTTTTAACGATCCCACACCTAAACTCCTTGGAAACTTTTGAGCCTATATATATGAATCACTCCTTCCTTAGTAGTAAAAGGTGAAGGAGAAGAGGGGAGCTGTCACGCACATGGGGTTTCAGCTTTCAATTCAAAATTGGAAATTCGCACTTGCCCCTGCATGGGCGGGCCTGCGTGCGGACATGAATGCTACAAAATTCAGCAGCTCTCGAAAGACAATTTTGCCCCTCATTCCTTTTTATGGGGTTTTCTAGATTTGCTAAACTTCGAGATCCCCTACACTTCGAGATCTGCTAAAAAATATCGAGAACCTTTCTCGAAGTCTGGATATCGAGATCCTAAAAATATCGAGACCCTTTCTCGAAGAATGGTGATCGAAATCCTGAACCTCGCAAAATGCTTATCGAAATCCTGAATCCCGAGAAATGCTTATTGAAATCCTCAACCTCGAAAAATGCTTATTGAAATCTTGAACCTCGAAAAATGCTTATCGAAATCGTGAACCTCGAAAAATGCTACTCGAAATCTTGAACCTCGATAAATGCTTATCGAAATCTTAACCTCGAGAAATGCGTCTTCTTCACATACCTGCGAAAAAACTCAATAACATCGAAATTTCAAAACTTCCAAAAACGGAATTGCAGCCTTTTTTATCCCAAATGTTGATCCAAAACCTCCAACGATTTCAGAAAAACGTCCAAACCAGGTCGATCAAGCCAAAAAATAGCATAAAGTTAGATTTTCAAAGTATTTCTTCAACATCAATGGCAGGTCCGAATTTTCAGAGATTCTTCAATCCATTTCACGTCTCGGCTCTGATACCAGTTATTAGTCCCAAAATCAATCAACAATCATACAATATAATAGAAGCAGAGAATCACACAATGATTTAACAATATTTGAACGAAGAACTCCCTCTTCCTTATACCGTGAAGGCCTTACAAAATGATATGTGCGTTGATGTACGTAGAGGCTTGTGAGAGTTAGGGTTTGCTTAAGTTAGCATCGTTTTATACATAAGGATGTCTAACTTAAGGCTTACAAGTGGGCTCATGGGCTGAAATACATTTGTGATCCATATTACACATTTAATTAATAACTACACAAATACAAAGATATTTAATTTGATTGGACACCATAAAATATTCTCAACAGTTTATGAAAGGTGAGATTATTTATATAAGGTGTTCAAAGAAAAGGCAAAAAATCTGATATAGTAGATCATCAATCGATCAGAGTCCAACGAAAGAAGATGATGTGCAAATGTGAGATTATTCTTCAATTATGTAAAAGTAGTATTATTATGAGAAGACCACTCAAAGATTAGATTATTATTGTCAAATTTTCCCTAAAACAATCATCTTCTCTTGAACTCCCACATGTCACATAGAATGGACCTCAAAAAATAGACAATTTTTTGAACTAATATTCCTACATTTGCGCTAATGAATTAAGAGAAATTTGCTCCTAGTAGGACCAAATCATAGCTCTTTTACAAAAATAATAACTACTAATGTTTTTTCCATTCATATTACCTATTTAGTTCTAGATTAGGGAACCTATTTCTAACTTTCCAAATTTGCCCTTCAGGACTTTGCTCCCAGATTCGCCGATTGAAGTTCAACGCCTCCACCTTCTTCCTTGTTCGCTGCCCATTTTCGATTTTGCGGCCGTCGCGACAAACCACCGCCGTTGCCAGATGCCGCCACCATTGCCAGACCTCGTCGCCACCGTGCTTGTGCCGCCAAACATCGTCGCCACCTCGTCGCCATCAAACAGCTTCGCCGCCAAGGCCTCCACCATTACCGCCGGATCTTGTGTCACTGTAACTTCGTCCGGCGCCACCCATGCCGCTTCCGGCGCCATCACCTTTGATTCCACCACAACAAATCTCAGATCTGAAGAGTTTGACCACAGGAAAGAAGAAAAACGTTTATTTATTGTCTACTTATTGTCTATTTATTGTCTATTTAATGTCTGATATTTTCTAAAGGTAAGGGTATTGTGGTCAATGCAGGTGTAGTTGAGTCTTACGTGAATTTCGGTCTTAGTTTTGGAAAATCCGTACGTTTTGCTCCTATTTGTTGAAATCTCCCATGAATTAACCCATACTACGTAAATAAGGCACATATTTATACCATACGATTATTATCTAATAATTTGAAGTTTTAGCCGTGAGTTTACCTTAAAATTATGTTAAAATATTAAATAAAAGAGAGATTTACCTAAATAGGACTATAACAATGTGAAATTGCAAAAATAGGACCCCTATGTTTTATTTGACAAAAATAGGACTAAAAAGAGGTAATCTCACAAAACTACCCTTAATTAAAAAAGAGACGCACACCACCAACGCACAACCTGGCAACCTGCTATCCTTCCCCCTATGGACCGCAAAATTGAATCTCCATAGCAGCACTCATCCATCGTCGATTAGGGCCTCGCACCACAGCACCTTCTGCCGTAGCCCTGCACTCATCGGCGACCAGGTAGGTAATCTTCTTCTTCTTCTTCTTCTTCTTCTTCTTCTTCTTCTTCTTCTTCTTCTTCTTCTTCTTCTTCTTCTTCTTCTTCTTCTTCTTCTTCTTCTTCTTCTTCTTCTTCTTCTTCTTCTTCTTCTTCTTCTTCTTCTTCTTCTTCTTCTTCTTCTTCCTCCTCCTCCTAGTTCTCTGTTTTTTTTAAATTTTTTATCAATCATATACTTAAATAAAATTTTGATTTTTTAAAGTTTCAAATGAAGATATATCTGAACTTGAATATCTTGTTATCAATTTTGATTACTTTTAATCTCAAAATTCTATGATTGATGATTCCAGAAAATGTCACTTTTTGAATAAGAGAATGTCTAAATATTGGGTATTTTTACAAAATGTCACTTTTATGTCATTACAATATTTGGAAATGTCAATTAAGTGACATTCCTCATGGAGGGCAAATCCTTTGTCACTTCTATGGCATTACAATATTTGGAAGAAGAAAATGTCACTTTTATGACATTACATTTGTTTAGGTGACAATTTCAAAGAAGAAAGTGATATTTCCAGAGTAATAAAAGTGACATTTTCGAAACAAAAGTGACATTTTCAGACTGTCATTTTTGTAAATGTAATGTCACAAACGTGGCATTTTTTCTTCAAATAACCAATAATTTTGACATTCTCATAATATACAAGTGACATTTTACTCAATAAATAAAATTCAAATCCAAAAAATCCAAATTAATAAAAATCCAAAAAATTCATAAAAGAAGAAAACAGAGAACCAACAATTTGAGGAGGATTAGAAGAAGAAGAACAAGAAGAAGAAGAAGAAGAAGAAGAAGAAGAAGAAGAAAAAGAGAGGAGGATGATACCTGTGGTCGACGGTGGAGCTGCAGTGCGTGGCCATAGCCGATGTTGGAGCTGCTGTCAAGGGATGTGGGTAGCTGCTGCTACGAGATGAATTCTATCGTAGGTTGCAGAAGGGGGCCATCGATGTGTTGCGGATGTGTGTGGGCAGGGATGCATTGCAGAAGGGGGCGAGAGATTGGGGTTTTAATCGCAGGAGGGCAAAATTGTAATATGTAGTCCTATTTAAGGAATAAAAAACTTAAAGTCCTATTATGGAGTTTAATCCATGTTTTAGTCCCATTTTGGGCAATTTTTTCTAAATAAAAACAACACCCATTATACTCCGTATAAGTTTAGAGACCAAAATAATTGTGGATGTATGACGTTTTGCTAATAAGGCAAATTACTTTATCCACGTAAAACGTAATGCAATGCCCACTCATTGAAAACTTCATCTTTGGTGTTCAAATGCCTCCAAACAGAAATTGTAGGAAATAAAGAATAGCATTGACCATTGAAGTGTATGCCTTAAAAAATGTGAAGCTATATGGGATCATTTGCAATACAACAAGATTGACTAATAATTTGAGTGTTTTTAATAATATGTATCTATAAATATTTATAATCTATAAAAGAATTATGTATTAAACCATGGTCATTCCCGCAAGGCCGCAATATAAAATTTTCAAGTCCCAACCGCTTTAAAATTGTATTTCTGCCTCGCTCGAATTGACGTTTCTCATATAGTATAAAGAACAAGTTTAACCATTTTCCCTTTAATGGAGAGTAAGAATGATAACGGACTCCATACATATATGATACACACACTAAACGTTCATGAAGTTAAGATAATATTCACTACTACGTATTTGGGTAGTTATTATCCAACGAACGTATCGGTAATTATACTCGTACAGTCGTACCTAACAAATGACCAAAATAGATGGTGTATAAAAATAATTTAATAACTTTTCGTTATTATGATTATGTTGTTCAAACTTCACATCGTAATGACCATAAAACTATACTCATCACAAATTTAGTTCATACATTTTATTTTAGTAATATTTGAGAAAAAATGTCGTTGTGATTCTCAAACTATTTTGAATTAATTGATAATATATATTTTATCACATTAAAACAAATATACATGTTTATATGTAGATTTGAAGAAAAAGATAAATCTATGACACCTCATTTGGTTATATGAAGATTTTGAAAAAACAGTACTGTAGATCTTACTTGGCAATTGTCTTTTTTTAAAAAAAATATATAAAAGAGCGTCATTTATATTAATATCAAGAAAGCATACATGACGACATCCAGACAGTTACAATAGATCCAATTGTAAGACTTAGACACGAAACGAACAATTTTAAGCCTAAAAGGACTGGAGCTGAAACATTGTCTATCAAATGTACTTCAAAAATCCAACTATCCAAGATAAAACAAATGAAAACTTGTAGCGGAGGTTCGAAGATAAACTGATTATTCAAAGGATTCCGAATCAGGATAAACTGATTTTTTAAATTGAAATTGGAAATCAAAGTTCAAGACCAGGATTAAGACCAAGACCAGATAAAAACAAATCGACCTCGGGCCTCACTTTTACGGACCGGGATTGGCCGATCCCCCATGCCCCAGTTTCAGTCCCATTTCATTTTTTACATGACAAACATCAAGAAGCAGTTTAAAAGGGGTAGAGAGATAAGTTTAAAGGGTGAAAGAAGGTAGATGCGAACAAAGGGTTTTATGAAATACAAAAATACAGAGTAATAAATAAACTAGGGATGGATTAGAAGTCTAGAACCAGCGGCTAAACCGGAACAGCAAATACAAGTCCGAGTCCCGATCTTCACTATTTTTTTTGGACCAGACACTCCGAAGTCCGAACTGTGTCCATGCCTTAGCTAAAACCATCTTCCCATGAATTTTCTAGCTCACCTAACTTCTTTTATAGTCTAAGACTCTTAGAGCATAAATGTCTTAGCATGCATATTTCCATCATTAATCTCGTTTAACACATCTATCATAGCTTGTAGAGCTAGCAAGATACTGTATTACTGTTCCTACTTAAATTCGGATCTTCATAATAGATTAATAGAGCTAGTATGATATATTCCTACGTAAATTCCACACAGCCAACTTATCACATAGCCTTTCTTCACTTTCACTAACACCACCCTTCGGCATAAAACCCAGGACCTCATCTTGGCCATTCATAAATAGCTCATCTATGACCGGATGTCCGGATACAAATAGGATCAGGCACAACACCTAATTCTTGGTTGAATGAATCATTATAGGAAAATGTTATCTCAATCTAGCATTGTCACCCTCACAACTTCTAATACTTGTGTACTTATTTTTGGCCATATACTCATATCAATACATTATAAGGACACACTTCTTTATCAGACACTGAAAACTTTACATGCTACCTTACCAGAGGATATGCAAATCTGTAATTTGTAAACAAAATGTAATTCTTTTTCCTGATAATGTTCCATCAGTTGTCCTAAAAGATGTATCAGCTCTGTTACTGATCACTGATGCATAAAACTGAGCTGGCTCTCTAATACATTAATACATTTCATCACCCCTATTCTATCATCATCACTCATAACTTCTTGGATGGCTCACAGTTTTTATCATCTCCGATCATTATTTGGCTTCCCAGTTTTGTTAACATGGTTGTGCAGTCAATACCAACATTATAATGGCCTCTCCAACTTGGACCTTATACAAGAATATAAATAAATAAATAAAATGGGACATCAAAAGTAAGGTCGTAAGTCTGTGTGTGGTTCCAATGCACAGGCTCAAGCTTATTTTTTTAAAGACAATTTATGTTCTGAACCAGTGACAATCTCGCCACAAACTACCTTAGGCAACGGATTCGCCTAAGATCCAATGAAGTAGGACTTGTTTTGTGTGTGATAAAAAATAAATAGAACTGTGTCATAGAAGAAGCCTTTGAATGTCACTGAAGTTTGAGTTCAGAGCTGCAAGGAATTCCCCTGTGCAAATTTTGTATCAAGATATAAGAATTCCATGGCAATAAGAAGTGAAAATCTTAATGCAGTTAAATCAAACCTATGACAATTTTAGAAATGGAGAATGATAATTTTATTTTGTTAAAATATGCCACATCATAACGTACCCCCAACCTTCCCATCAAACACGCGATGATCAGCAGATAGTGTCAGATTCATTTTTGTGACAACACTGGGCTTTTCGATTCCTGGAGCACGAGTTGAATGATTAGGTTTTAATAGCGAGTGATTTTTAATAGCATATACTAGTCTAATTTCAGAATGTTACCATCGGAGCCAACAATAGGCTCAACAACTTTATTTCCCCTACCAACAGCAAGTATGCCAGCCTGTAGAAATGATATTCTTTCAGTAATTGATTATAATAAGAATCAGTATTTGACTATTTGTTTGAGTAAACTTTGCTTGAAAAATGTTTTGGAAAAACAATTGATTATAATTACCTTGACAGTAAAGTTGTATGAAAACAGCTAAAAGAAAAAGTGAGTTGAAACTAATAAGAAGCTACAAATTCCAGCATCTCAAAACAGATGAAAACTTATTTAAAAAAGTGGTTCTAGAAAGGGAAAAATGTCCAACAACAAGACAAAAACAGCTAAATTTTCTACTGAAGAAAACTACAAAATTAATGGTTCCCAAAAAAGGATTTCAAAACAAGCTCTTAATTTTGGCTATTGCAGGAAGGAGAGTTACAACATGAACACAAGGACTTAACGGAAAGGCATGCAAGAGAGAGGGGAAACCTGTGGAGGGTTAATGATTGCACAAAAACGGTCCACCGGAAACATCCCCAAGTTTGAAATGCTGCATAAAAAATGCATGAGATATGGCATCGCATAAAAGGAAGAACCTAATGTTTTAATAATTAAGAAATACAGTTTCCAAAAAATAAGGGTAAAATACTACCTGAAAGTGCCGCCTTGGAATTCATTGGGTTTAAGCTTTCCGCCCCTTGCCTTTTCAGCAAGTTCCTTGACCTGTTCATGTGAGAAGATATAAAACAAAATTAGGTAGAAAATGGCTACACGCACAAAATACATCAAGAAACATAATCACTGTCCATGCCAAATGAAGGGAAATTGTTGTCCAAATATACAAATAGCTGTACAGGAATGTACTCCGACGTGTCAAAAAAGTCTTGCTTGAGTTAAGTATATTGTTTTATTTTTAGTCAACTCAATCAAGGTACAATCTTTAAAAAGTTATGAATGCTTGCTAAACCTCTAACTTATCTCCAAGATCGGTTTCACAAAAATCTTGCTACAAAATTAATATTGACTTTTAAAACCGAACTATCTTTTTGGAATAAATACAGTTCTTGAAACATGACTATTCTTGGGAAATGAGTAATTGTTTCTCAATTCTGAAGATACTGATTAATTTTCATGAGTCACAATCACAATATACTTAATAATTTTATGTTCTTTCACCAATAACTAAAAAGGGGTATCCTGGTTCTTTCACCGCAACAACTTTATCGCGAAACCAATATTTCAGTTCTTACAATACAGATTAGAAAATGTTCACAGTTTGCTAGATACAATCAATCAAAGTATTTATAAGCAATCAAAGCGCTATAGCTGCATCCAAGCTATGCCCTTTATAAGTTACTAGTTACTACCTCTAAGGATATAGAAGATATCGATTTCTGATCTGCATTCCTTATAATAGGAGTCATCAATCCCTGGAAGACAAAGTAGGAAACGATATAAATTACATAATATGAGCAATGCCATTGGTAAAGAAAATAAATTGCAGTAAGTAGTATTAATGTAGTGACCTTTTCAGTAGCAACTGCAATAGATATGTCAACAGAGTCACATGACACCACTTCACCTTTTACGGCGTCCCAGTATGCTGTGATGTAAATGTTAATTTTCAGGGAAGTCAACATCAGCAGAGTATATGTAATCCTTTAACAAGATAGCAACACTTGTTTGGTTGGAATACTCTAAGAGTAAAGTGCAGCAGTGCTGTGTATTTGGTTGGGGGAGCTAGGAGGGAGCGGGTGACCATCATTACTTATTGTTATCCATAGAGATTACCACATTCATATTTACAACAAAAATTATACTAAATGTAGCATTCTAATATTTTTTTTGAAATAATATTTCCTCTCTACTCCACTTTGAAATAAACTTCAGAGTTTTTACTATTCTGTTTCCTTCCACTCCCTCTCCCCAGTTATAGACCAAACAAGAATTAAGTGTCCATACTCTAGAGGCCATAACCTAAGAAGGTTTAGTGAGAGGTGGTATTTGAATAACACCATATACGTAGTATGATATATACAATTTAACCCACCAATCCTTTGATACATGCAAAGAGAGCATTGACACAAAATTCGGAATTGTTGCATTATCAATAACTCTCCACATATTCATGATACCAGGGGCAACCCTGATGCTGGCAGGCTAGCACATACCACGGGCTACAATATTTGGGGATCCATTTTTAAATACTACCTCCGTCCCATTTCATGTGTCTTCTTTTGTTTTGGCACAATTATTAATAAAGTGGGTGAAAATATAAAAGTTGTGGTTGAGATTTGAGTATAATCAAGTGAATTGCTATGGACCACATATTTCTTTCCAAACAAGGAAATGTGACACTTATTTTGGGACAACCCAAAAAGGAAAGTAAGACAAGTAAAATGGGACTGAGGGAGTATAAGTTAAGATAGACTTATGTTTATAGTAAAATGTTCAATCTTATCTTTTTTATGTATATCTTATCTCTATTTTATCTTATCATTTTTTATCTTTTTTTATCATATCTTATCGTTTTATCTTATTATTTTCCTTCTGGATCTGATATAATGCACCGATTCATGTTAGCCGACTGCAAAATCTTATGGGACCAAGGATTGGATGTTGTTGTATGGTAAATGTTCATTGAGAATTAATGTTTCCAGAACCAAAGTTAAAATTTATATCTAGGGATTCTAGGCATTTAGTTAGTTAATTAAATGATGAGGGTATGTTCAATCTTTCGAAGTGAACCAAATAATGAACTGATGACCCTTTCAAAATTTACAGATTGACTAGTTATTGGGTAATGCTTAAATAATAACTTAATGTATTCGTGACTTTTGTAGTTTTGCACTCCTCTAGTCATTACATTACGATATTACCCTCTGTTTCGATAATCTTCTTTAAATAAAATTTATAATCAAAGTTAACTTAATTCACAAGGAAATTAATGAAAACAACCGGAAATTATAGTTCTTTATCCTTTTTATTTTATATATATTCCTTTTACCCTTTTTATCTTATCTTTTTTATCTTTAACTTATCTTTATCTTTATCTTTATCTTATCCTTTTTATCTTACCTTATCTTTTTTTCTTTCTTTCTCATCTTTCTATTCTTTTTGGCTCCGATATCATGTATCGCTTCATGTTAGCCCACCCCAAAATCTTGTGGGACCAAGGCTTTAATGTTTAGATTAACATGTGAATAGGACATTTTGTGCTACTTTTGTATTTGTAAAATTATTTAATATGTGTGTATATGGCTTAAAGTTATTTCACCTCAATGGTAGAAAGTATGTGTTTAAAACATCGCTTAATCCATTTGTTTAGGCCTTCTTTTAGCTATGCACAGGGCCTATAAAATAATATAAAAATAAAATAAAAACTTCAAATCCACTATTTTGGTTGACCATCTTTCACTTTCCACTTCAGTTAGTGAAGTTCATATAAAGGCCTTATCATTTGATCAATTTAAAACAAACATGAAACAGACATCTCCCACTTGGCCCTAGTCTTCTGCCTAGGGGCTGCCTAGCAGTTTTTAGAATACTTGTATCCTATTGATCCATTTAAAGATAAATTGCTACTTAAAATCTGTCCTAAAAATATGACCCAACTCAATCCACATTCTGCATACTCATTATGTGACTTAATTACAAGTATTGAATCATCAGGTTCACATTTAATACCTCAGAAGGTTTATGTTCACCACAACTATCCAAAACAGTTTTAAATGAAAAACAGCTTGATCAGTAAAATAATAATTTAGAGCAACAGTACCATTCGCAGCTGGAACTTTTTTTAGAGCAACAGCAACAACTTTAATCACAATATCATTAACTGAGACTCTAGTGTCATACTTCTCTGCAGAAAAAAAGTGAAAAAAATAGGATGTAGAATATATAAAATTGTTACATGAAAAGCGTAGTAGTAGATAAAGTAGCCAACAAATATACCTTTAAGCTCCTTTCTGAAGAAAATAAGAGGATCCAATATAACATCTGGTAGAAGCAAAATGATGATTTAGAAAACTTCAGGGAGCAAATGCTTTTATTTGATTTTGTTATTAATTTCCAGGATGCATTTGTTGCACAAAGTTAAGAACTTTTTGTAAACTTGCACAGTTCAATTTAATGTGAAACCTGTGGATAAATATAAATGAGGAGTGGAATACTTTGATTCCAACAGCCTTGCTGCTATCACCTGCGACCCAAAAAAAGATCTATTTCAAAACTTTGAGATTATAAGCGGCACCTATGTCTATTCCGTGATGAAAAAGCACCAGTCATATATCTAATGTATTACATATTCTGATGCTCTACAAGCAAATGAAATCAACATGTGCCCCCTACCCGTACTGCACTACTACATTATAAAAACATTGCATTACAAGAAAGTAAAACAAACATGATCTTCCCTCCTGTAGTACATTATCACACAAAACTATAGATTAGTGTTGTGCAAATTGAACGAAGTGCTAGACACCCCATGATTGAAAAACAATATATATTATCGGGTAAATATTATATGGCCAGCTAACTGGTCCTCAGTCAGCACAAAGGACATAGGCAGCAAGTTACTTTCCTGCTAAAATGATACTGTTAGAGCAAAAATACCATAACCCATTCCCCCAAAACCATAACCATAACTCATTGATTATAGTTATCATCTGATCGCATAGATATTCATCTGGCATCTAGATAATTCAATTATCTTAGAAATTCAAAACTAAAATTCTAAGACTGTTAGTTTTATTTCCTTATTTATTTGATGTTATCAATATGTATTACTATTACATAATCACTAAACTCTTGAACAGTTGAATTTTGTATAATTATTTAAAATGTATAATGTCACTAGAAAATAGAATATTCTTCAATTCTGTTATGACTTTTAAGGTCAGCTAGACAGTTTAGGCAGTCAGGATGCTACATGCAATCTAGACACCTTTTGCAACCCTGCTAAATTATCTAAAACTATGTACCTTCAAATGTCATTACTTGACTCTATGGTCTTATATCAAATAAGATGGTAGTAAGTCTTTAGGAGATGATTTAATAATCCTCTAATACTGTAAATTGACATTTTGTAGAGAAGAACAATCCACTATGCAAACAATGAGAGAAAATAAACTTTGATAATTATTAATCAGGTACAGATTTGTAGACTTGTAGTATAGGAAAAGTATTGCAAGTATAGAGTTAATTTAATATATTAAAGTACCTTGCGAATCTGACTGTTGGGAAAATCTTCATAAGAACCTGGTTGCTTCAAATCAAATTTTTGTCCTGGTGATTCTGGTGAATTAGTAAGATGGTGGGTCTGAGGTAATGAAGGCATTGCCGCTTTAACAGAGGAAATCCGGGAAGATCCTTTTCCAGACTTTATCGCAGCTAAAACGTCTCCTTTTAATAGAGTCCCACGAGGACCAGAAGCTGGAATTGATGATGCATCTAACCTGTGTTCTGAAATTAACATCTTTGCAGCAGGACTTATTCTGTTGCAGCCTTTTTTCTGCTGTCTAACTTCAATTGTAGAGTCCTGATGGATAGGCTTATCTTCCTTCACCTCCTTATAGCCACTGATAGATGATGCCTTCACAGCTACAATATCATCAGCATCCTCAACCTTGAAAATGTGAAGGCCATTAGTTATGAAAATAGCACGTATCTCATACATTCTCTCTAACTCCTGCTGTCTCTCTCTGGTCGAAGATAGCGAGTCAGCAATAAGCACTTACTGTTATTGCAATAGGCATCCCTACAGAAACATCTTTTGAGCCTTCAGGGGCCAATATTTTGGCCAAGAATCTGCATAGTCAATGTTGTTATGACTAAAATCATTGGTATAATGGTATTACTTTCGCTCAGAAATAAAAACTTGGTATTACAATGCTTTTATATGGGCATACTTGGTAATTGTGCAAAGAATATAATCATTCAATTATATGTAGTCTACAATTTGCTAGGAAAATTACCCTTCTTCAAGGCTTTCAAATTCCAGGGTTGCTTTGTCAGTTTCTATCTCACATAGAATATCACCAACCTCAATCTGCAACAGGAGAAAGTGAATGATAAAATGATATAAATGTACAAGAGAAGCATTTAAATATGCTCACCACTTCAGGTAGCAGAATGCATCTAAATATTAGATCCAGTACTCAAACACTATCTTGCACCAACCTTTTCTCCTTCCTGTTTTCTCCACTTAACAATGTTGCCTTGGTTCTGCAAGTAAAATAAAATAAAATAGCTTTCTATGAAGAATTGGTCATGTTCCATGAAGTTTATCAGTTTATCTTGATTTTACAAAATCAATAATGTAATCAGACATTATTATAGCAACCATCTCCACTCATCATAGTCTCATAATATTTCTATGGAAGTGGAAAGAACCTGTGGCGGTGACGGTTTTGTGATTTCATCTCATTATTCATTCATAAGAAGGTTTTTACAGAAAAGGCACCTGGCGTAAAACTGTAACTTGCTTTATGCATGAATTTGTAGAGTTAACTATTTTAGACAACTAATTGACACTAGAAACTTCATAAGTTCATGCCACTAATTCCACCCCCCCCCCACCCTTCACCAACTTAATTACTATTAAGTTGAACTCATGGAAAATGATGATGACCATCGGCATATAGAGAAGAGACAATATAACAGCAGTAAAGATAATATGGGTGTTGGTTGTAGATCCGGATTCACATATTGACTGATCCATCTCCATCAGATGTACAAAAACAATAAAGATAATGACAGCATAAATAAACTCCGTGCCCGTAAGCTTTTCTTACCATGGTTGGGGATAATGCTGGCATTTCAAGAACAATATGTGGAGGAAGGTCAGATGTGTTAATGCTTGCAGTAGTTGATCCAGGAACTGCATCTGCCATTAGTTGCCCAGATGCCGTATCTCCAACTTCTGAATCACCTTTTAGTGTAGCAGGTACTTTCTGTATATCATCTTCATCTTCAACCTAATTAATAAGCTAAGTCAGTATCTGGATAACCAAAAGTATCTGGGAGAATCAGATGCTAGCAGACCCAACAGTAATTATTTGAATTTGATTATGCATAGAATACCCAATGAAGTGTCTCCTCCTTTTAATTTTCTTCTCAGAAACTCATCAAAAGCTCTCCAAATGTTTTGGTACCATATTCAAAAAAGATGAAAAGTTTAAGGACCACCATTTTGAAAAGAAAAAATTCAAAAAGCCTGCCCCCAGAAAGAAATGTGGGCATGTTGGATCTATTTTCCTAAATAATGAAAATCTGTAATCCCTTCACTAAAAGGAAACATGTTCCTCAAAAAGATAACTGCAAATAAACACTTCAGTGGACTTCAGTTAGTGACTCAACCCTGTAAACTTCATGCTTAAGTTTATGCGTGTTTAGACATTGTAATCTTTAATTACAAACCACAGGTATGTATAATTGACTCAACAATATAAACCTCATGCCTAAGTTTATGTTCATTTAGACATTGTACTCTTTTTTCAAAATGTGCAGTTCTGTATACCTTTACACCATTCATCATCATCATTACCTCAGTGCCGCAAAGGCTCCCACCTAATGGTGTATACCTTTACACCATTAATTAACTTAATTCAGAGAACATAATATGCGAACTACCAGAACACATTGGCATATGTTTAAGGATAAATCTGTACATATATACCACATGCTTTTAATATTTAGATGTCCTGTTTTCTCATATACTTTCTAATTCCCTTGCAATAAATTTAGCAGTTGGAAATGCGTTAATGTAAATTGTAAAGTATCAATTATTCAATAGGGTGGAGAGAATGGATATTTAGGCACTCCATAAGACCATTATATAATTAGATAATAATTGTAGAACCTGAAAGCTCCTGAATAGTATCTGAGTACTATTGCAATCTTTTGACCTACTCTAAGAAACCTTCCTTAAGAAACTTGAGGTTCTCATTCTAAATAGTGAATATTAGTACAAAAAAATCTTTACCATTTTGAGATTGAGATTCTGGAGAGTAGTGGAAGTGTTTTTTCCTTTGAATATGTGCGTTTAAATGTCATAAAATTACTGCATTGTGTTACTTTTTTCAGAATAAGTTTACTTTTTAATTTCAGAGTGTAGTCCAATGTTATCAAATAGACTCCAAAAACAAGTAATCAAATAGACTCCAAAAACAAGTAAATGGGACAACCCTTTTGGGCTCAAAACAGTATGATAATTAGATTAAATGAAAAAGAACACAAGACACAAATGCCACATGGTAGGAAAAAACATTAACCAATAACAGAACACTTCTCTTTTCCTTTTCTTTTGGGTACAAAACACGAGAAACATAAGTCCATTTAATGGCCAATTTTCCATTAAATAAACTGCACACTTCTAATGGAATAAACTACCATACTTCTTAATATAATACTTCCATAAAATATTTAACGCCATGGAATAGAAAAAATAAGAAATCACTATTGGTGCGGAATGCTAGCAGAAGGTTGCCATCGATGGAAGGGATCAAAGAGAATTTTGATGTTTGTAAACATAAAGTCACATGGAGTGCTATAAAAACTATAACTACAGAGAGAAATGAAAAAAGAAGACAGTCAAGCATTACCGTTATGGCTATGGGCTGACCGACATGCACATCCTTTGTTCCTTCAGGCATCAGTATCTTTGCCAGAAATCTGTAGAGTTCCAATGGGGCATCCAAGAAGTACATAGTATGAAATGAGAATGTATGTGTTATATTTTAAGCTGTATACAAATGTAACATAAAAACATTTCACATGGAGCATTGGGTAAGAACAACGTATCAATGTATCAAAAACTATCAGTAAGCTTACAAGTATATGGATTTTTTGTAGAAAACAAATGAGAACATGTTTCTAATAGTATGCATGCACAGTGATACGGTAGTCGATTGTATGTCTTAAATAGATATGCATTTCGAACACATACCCTTCCTCAAGACTTTCAAACTCAAGTGTAGCCTTGTCAGTCTCTATCTCACACAAGACATCCCCCGCTTCTATCTGTTAGATCGCATCATTGTTAAACAGAATGTTGAGACATGGAAGAAATCTCTCAGGCTATTAGAAACGCACCTTGTCCCCTTCTTTCTTCCTCCACTTAACAATATTCCCTTGATTCTGCAAAGAGAAAAATAAGCATGACATTGTTTCCATTAAGCAGATCAAAGCCACTATAAAGCAGCTTACCATTGTAGGTGATAGAGCTGGCATTGTTAAAACAGTATGGAGAGGATTTTCTGCACCATATACAGACACATAAACATGAGTTGCATTCAACAAGCCAAAGTCACAGTATCAAAACACCAGCAAATTGAAGAATTGTTCAAGAAGAATAGAATAACTAGAGGCACAAAATTTTGCAAGTGGTAAACTGGTAACTGGTAAACTAAGAAGGTCCAGACATGTAGGTGAGAGGATTAATGTTTAAGAGAGTGAGGCAGCAGTCCATCCATCAACATTCATCAATTCCATTCATTTAGAATGAAGAAAAGAGAATACATGTAGCCTAGCCATGGTAAAGGTGTTATGATAAAAGAATACCAGGTGCCGTAGCTCACCTCGTAGGAAGGGAGTGCCACAAGGGAGAGGTCCCGGGTTCAACTCCGAGCAATGACTTGGGACAGAACCCCACTCTCTTTCCATCAGAGAAAGATCAAAGCTCAACTTACATCCTCCCAAATAACTGTCCGGTTGGTTCTGGGAGGCCCTCAAGGATGGGGTGTCATCTTTTTTTTTGTAAAAGAATTATGTGGGCCATTCTTATTTCTCACTAGGTTAATGGGGAACAAGGAAGCAGATGAAGTGAAAAGGAAACATGTGAAATAATTGAATAGTCTATGGAGTAAAAAAACAAGAAACTGAATTTACCAAAAAATGTGTCCATCTATAATTAGATGTTATAGTAAGAACACAAGAATTGGTGATCAATACAATACAACAAACACAAGAAAAAAACATGCATGACATATATGAGTGTTTCTTACCCGCTGACGAGAAACATCTGACGCCACTTGGTAGCTGCAGTATAGCATCACTCATCAGAGAAAAGATGAAGGAATGAAAATTGAGAGGAAACAGAAAAGTTACTTACTCTAACCATTAACTTGGATGAATTGTGATCAACTCCATTGAACATAAGAAAATGTATAGGCCTGAAAATTTTCACAATAAGAGGAACAACATGGAATCAACAAGTGACCACTCCATCGAACAAGACTTAAGTGATTCAGCTTTGTAAAGCTGAAAGGCACACACACCTTAATTAATAGAGATAAGAAGCACTTTATCCTTTTCTCACTGATGTATATTATTATGCCCCACTAAAACTAGATACCCAAAAAAAGGGAAAAGTACGGAAAAGGTACGTGTGGTTGGGTCCATTTTTAGATAGGGTCATGTGTTTCATTCTTTATCAAAGTAGTTCATGTGTTTGAATTCCGTTATCACAAGAGGGTCACGCCGTTAAAAACGTCTGAAAAAGACCGTTAAAAGTAACTCCGATTTTCAAAAGTGCCCGAAAAAATTAAAGAAAATTACCGAAAGGTGCGCCTCGTCAAGATGACCTCCAAACCACCTTCGCCTTTGGATTTTTCAGATCTGTTTGAATTATTGTTTAAAAATGATTTCGCTAATATCACTTTTCCGATGGACTCTCCGGTGACAAGGGTGGCTGAAAACAAAAAACAAAGATGGCCTAGCGGTCGTCTTATTGAGGCGCACCTTCCGGTATTTTTCTTTTAATTTTTCGGGCACTTTTGAAAATCAGGGTTACTTTTAACAGTCTTTTTGAGACATTTTTAACGGTGTGGCTCTCTTGTGATAACGGATTTCAAACACATGAACCACTTTGATAAAGAATGAAACACATGACCCTATCTGAAAACGGGCTCAACCAGAAGTACCTTTTCCGTACTTTTCCCAAAAAAAATTACACCAAAACTCATATGAATGTCAGCTATCCACCTATTACAAGAATACTCTTTCCTTCAAATTCCGATCATAGCAGAAAATTTGTCTTATACAAAATTTGGCTATTTTGTGACTCACAATCATTCTTACTTATACCAATTCAATGTCAACCACACAATTCTACTTTCTCTTCACATTTGTGTCCAACTTCATATTGCCAAGCTTAATGGGTCGGATGTAGTATTGATTACCAGTTTTCATTTAGTAGAAATGATGTGTGTGTGCATGTGTTGTGTGTGCATGTGTTGTGTGTGCGTATTGTGAATCATATAAAAATGCTTGTTATGTGAGAAATGAGTACAAATATGAACCTCTTCCAATGATAAAGTGATCGATCGGCTGATAAAGTGAACATGCTACTACATAAAAGTGATTAATGAGAGCTGAAATGGACACATTAAGTGACCAAATGGCTCAAAACACCATGGCAGAGATTTTTACATGAAATTGATAATTTGACTGCACAAAGCTGCAAATCTATACTAATGTTAAAGTGTACCATCCCGCATGTTTCAAGTTCGCATAAGAAAATCCGTTTACACATTGGGGTGTGTCTGTGTGTGAGTATGTGTATGCATAACAGACCAAGAAAGTAGTACGGTTGTATGTAATTATGTATCAATGTACTTATGTATAATGAATCATGTGAAAATCAATGTTAATGTATGGAATGAAAAATAACCTGACCATTCATATCAAGGCATGAAGTGACTTAGAATAGACTTCCATTGAAGGATGGAAATTGCTCTAATCTATGGAACTTCAAAGAGCACATTTTAATACTCCCTCCGTCCCATAAAATAAGTCCCATTTTCCTTTTTGGGCCATCCCAAAAAATTGTTCCCATTTCCCTTTTTGGAAAGTTTTGTGTGGCTAACATTCATTTACCTTTTTCTTACTCAACCACAACCATACATTTCCACTTTATTCCCACTTTCTTAAACTCCGATCCAAGTCAAAGTGGGACTAATTTTCCGGGACGGAGGGAGTACAAAAAAGTTCATTTACATAAAAAGCGCATGTTAAACTAACAGTTGATCCACTTCTACGTGTTGCATGATGCTCTTTTTCTTTTTCACCTTTACACAATAAGACTGTTCATAAATGAACTCAACCATGTGCGTGCATGCAGACACCACTACCAACTTATGCCTAAAGGAACACAACCCCTAATCTAAAACATAAATATCTAACACTGAACGAACTGCATTAAAGTCTACCAGAGAAATAAAAAAGACAAACTTTTTAGAATAAAAAGAGAGTTTGAGCATGCAGACCTTGAGGAAGTAACTTCTGGAATATGATTTAGTGCCTCAGAACTGCTATATTTGCAAAGAACAGGACATAAAAAACATCCACATAAGAAATGCATTGTGAGCACCACAATGAAGTGATGAACATTAAAAGATGATGAACTAATATTTAATCAAGATACTATGAACTAGCAATTCATTTCCTGTATCTGGCAATTGGTTAAAGAACGAGAATGGTCTATGATCTATCAATGTAGGATGTCAAATGAATAAACCCGGGCTCCCAAACTGCTAAGAGCCTAAGACTACATTAGCCGAAATGACTAGGATATCATGGATGGTATTGTTTTCTTCTAGTTTGTGGCTAAAGAAGTTGTGGTTCACCAATGCTCAAGAATTGCAAGTTAGTATTTCATCTTTTATGTATGCCTTTATCATTTACAATGATGTTTCAATCTCTACTTTTATCCCTCCCTAGTCACATTCTCACATGAATCCCTAACACTACTTTTTACACTACCTAGAAACCTGTACTACTAAAGTGATCAGTGTAATACTCCCACCATTGTTACTGAGCACCTTTCCCTTGCTTACCTCACCAATATCATTTTAGCTGAAAGATTTAAGCTTTGGTACTAGGACCCTAATGTCCTCTTAATACGTAGAAGTTCAAATCAATGCCATACAATCTTCTTTTAGTTACTTCATTGAAGTAAACCAATAGGCTAAACCGATCAGGAATGGTAAGAGAGCTTGTTTTAATTATGAACGAAAAAACACCTGATAAAGAATCATTACATATGCAAATGAAATACCGTTAATGGTTACTGGCATTGAAAACCTTAGTCATTGCAAATTCGCACAATCAATTTTTTAGCAAAAATCATTCATTTTTCAATGCAAACTCAATCCATGATCCAGACCTGTATATGTACAGAGAGGGAGAGAGGGAGGACGAAAGGAGGCGAGCTCTGATGAGGGAAGGCGCTCGACGGATAATGGGATGACGAAGCCTGGAGAGCGCCATGGATCATCTACTGATTGAAATCTTTGTCTGTAGGAAAGCTGTAGGCTTTTTGGAGGCGGGATGCAGATTCAAGTTTTGACTTGAGATTAAAAGGATTGGGATGGTAGAAGAAGACGAGAATAGGGAGCTGCAAGAACCCAGGCTTGTGTTGGCCGCCACGGCGGTCGGCGCAGCAGTCGCTGAGTGCGTTGGTTGTTAGTCAGGAATCAGGATGAATGCTAACAACCAAAATTCTTATGAAGAATATAACCTCGAGTATTCAAGTTGTTCTAGGTGAGAGGGGGCCGTGAGCATCGAGTAGGTAAGATTAAATCGTTTAAATTTTAATTTATAAAATGGACTTCAGCAGTAAATGTGTTTTACCAACTCACATTACTCCATCCAATAATTATTTTCTCACCTTTCATATATTAAAGAGGTAAATTATGTGTAAGGAAAATTTAAATTGAGGAAAGTCGTTATATAATTCACGTGTATATAAAATGTAACTTGAGATAAATTGAAATATAAATATACATGTACGCAAATTTTGTTGGAAAAACGGTTTTATAAATTAATATTTTGGTCACTTTTGATCTAAAATATGTAAATGATTGACTTCTCATTTTTAATGGGATTAAGTCCTAACATTTTGTTACACCATGATGTAAACGTTTTCATAGGTTATTTTTAGAAAATCATTTTGAAATGAATGAGAAATTGCATGTTACCTACAAATTCTCTCTGAAATAAGGTTTGTGTAGGACTTGTACCACATTGGAAATCATAAACAATATTGAAGGCTTTTTATAACTCAAATATTTATATTCCAAGGGGCACCCAAATTTTGTAAGGAGGGAAGATCCGAACACGGTATGCGTGGAGTTAGACTTCATGCGTGCCTTTAAGATGTAAACATGTTTTTTGTATAATTAATTTCGGATAAGGCAACATTTGGGAGAATGGTTGCTACCTTTCTCTAAACAGACCGGTGCCAAAATTAACAACTTTTTCATCATTTTCCTCAGTGATATTTCTTTATTTGATACCTTTACTCTTGTTCACAGTATTTATGTTGCCAAATGTTGTCCTAACCAAAGTCTTATACATTCCCCATCTCAATGTCAATCTCTTGTCTGTGAGCAAACTACATCTAAAACCTCCTCGACTCTTACCTTCTTCTTACAATGTTGTTTCTAGCTTATGGCATCAAAGATTAGGCCATGTTTCTGATTTAAAGTTCAAATATTGAAAGATGTACCGTAACTTTTTTATCTCAATAATAAAGAATGTAATGTCTGCCCCATGGTCAAACAACACCGATTGTGTTTTCTTACTAGTTCAATAAAAATAGAAAAGTCATTTGATCTTATTCATTGTGATGTTTGAGGACCCTTCTCTACTTGTACATATGATGGTTTTAAGTATTTTTATCACTGTAGATGACTTTTAACATAATATTCCACTCTCATCAAAATCATTAGGACTGATAATGGAACCAAATTTCTTCTTTCAGATTTCTATTCTAAAGAAGGTGTTATCCATCAAACCACGTGTAATTATAATCCACAACAAAATGGAGTCATTGAACATATACATCAAACCTTATTACACATTGCTAGAGCACTGAGATTTCAAGCACACCATCCTTCGCCATTTTTGGGTGACTGCATTCTTACTACAGCTGACTTGAACAATAGATTGCCTACCCTTGTGTTGAGAAATAAATCTCCATTTGAAGTTATCTATTATAAAATGCCTAATTATTCCACTCTTGAAACCTTTGGTTGTCTTTGTTTTGCATCCAACCTTATTGGATATAAAGACATGTTTAAATCAAGGTCAAGAAAGTGCATTTTCATTGGATATCCTCCTAATGTCAAAGGATATAAAGTGTTTGATCTTGAAACCTATCAAACATTCATTCCCAAGGATCTCATATTTCATGAATCCATATTTCCATATGTTAATCTATGTTTCAAAAATGATGACACTGTTATTCCTACTTCCATTCTTGACATTATCAATCATCCTACATCTTCAATTTTCACATAATTCAATTCTTCTCCCTCACATAATACAATCCCAAGTATTCCACATTTAGATTATATATCTCATTTGGTTCCAACTCGACCTCTTAGATCCAGAAAGCTTCCTTCTCATCTCCCTGACTATGTAAGTATTAATTTTCGGTTTGGTTCGCTTTGGTTTGGTTAAATCAAACAATTTTGCCCAACCCAAACATAATTCATAAACTTCTAATAGGCTGACTACTAACTCTCAAGATATTTAGAAAAAATATTTAGTTGGGGGACACTTTTATTGTCGCATGAAGCATTAGTTAAGAAGATATTACCTTAAATAGGAGTAAAACAATAAAGAAGTTCCAAAGTAGGATTTCTTATTGATTTATTCCCTAAATATGAGCTTTTAGTTGACTACCCATTTCTTTTTACGGATTTACCATCACATCTGTCACACACAAATATCTCTTCGCACAATTATCTCTTCCTCCGGCCATTAGCTGCCACCCACTCAACAAATATCTCCTTCCCAATGCAACGTAACTTTTCCAACATCCATTAACTGTCACCCATTCAACAAGTATATCTTTCCCAATGCAACGTAACTTTTCCTTCCATTCGACCATATGCCTCATCTCTCACCTATCTTCTTTATCAATTGCATTTTTGCAAAATTGAACTTCTCTTTCTCGAGGATTTCAAAGGTGGAGACGGTACTCCCCATCTCCGGCGGCCAACTCTTCTGCACAGTGACTCCGACCATGTGTAGTAACTTCGACGATATACCGGTCTTCTTCAGTATGTATCATCCTCCTCCTCTCCATCTTCTTCCTCTCCATCCTCCATCTTCTTCCCCTACATCCTCACTCCTCTGTTTTCTTCTCTTGATGTATTTGCTATTTTCTATTGTTTCAAATGTTTAATTTTTACATTCAAATTGAAAGTTATGCTACTTTAAACAAGTAACTTTTGGATTGAAAGTTTTGAGGCTCCAAAATTACTTATATCAAGATTTTGGATCTTTTTAAAAAAATATTCCGATTTTGCTATTTTAAAAATATAGCATAATTTTGTTTTTCTTATATGCCATTTTAAGATGGCAATGAAATGCCATGTTTTTGGTAATTAATGCCATCAAAAAGTTAAAATATCATGTTTTTGACAATTAGTGGCATGCTATATGTCATTAATGGAAAAGTCCTTAAGATGGCACTATAGCTTGACTTTTGTATTTTTGAAAGCATTGCATTCAAATGACATTTCACTATAGTTGTCCTCCAAAAACAGAGATCTACACATCAATCACGTCGGAGGAGGCGGAGGCCTGGTGCTAGAAGACATGGCTTCCACATTGTATAATGAGGTGGTGCAAAGTGAGGATGACAACGCTGAATGAGGACGGTGGTGCTGCCAGATGAGGTGGCAGTGGTGATGCCGGACGCGGCAGAGTCGGAAATGGAGATAGTCGGCAACCGGCGGCGGAGGCATCAGTTAGCAGTGGTGCAGTAGCCGACTGCGGTGGAAACTGACGACGACGGCGGCAACTGAGGTGGCGTCGGGACTGGTGCATGCGGCAACTTGTTGTGGGGTGGTGGTCGTGCAGGAGTAATGTGTACAACTTCTATTTCATTATTATTCTATTTTATATTTTTAGAAAAAGATACAGGGTATTATATTTGGGCTTTCATTCAGGGTAATTCTGTCAACTCATAATGTGTACAACTTTTATTTCATTAGTATTCTATTTCAGATTTTTAGAAAAAGATACGGATTATTATATTTGGGCTTTCATTAGGCAAATTATATCCTACACCCGGGTGTATAGATACACCCGGTATTTTTGTAAATAAACCAACTTCAATCCTAGTCAGCATTCTCTTCCGCAGCCATTCTCGCTCGCCATTCTCTTCCTTTTTTCTTTCCGCCGACTTTGTATATTTTTTCCTTCCCTGTCATCGTTTTTTCTTCCGCCGACATCATCTTTTGTTTCTTTCCTTCCCAGCCATCCTCGTTTCTTCCACGGTCATCATCTTTTGTTTCTCTCCTCCCCTTCCATCATCTTTTCTTCTACAGCCGTCCATTCTTATTGTTATCTTTTACTTTTGTCTTTTTGTTATGTTTTTTTATTTCACTTTCTTTTGTTTTGTCTTTTTTGTACTTCTTTTCCTTTCTTTATTTGTTGTTTACTTCTTTTCGTATTTATATATATTATACCGAGCACATTAGAAATGAGTTTTACCTTAAACTCAAATGAGTAAAATGCGTAAAAAAATGAACATACATAAATGAGCTTTTGAATTTTTGAATACTCATTTTGTAAATAATGTATATTCATATAGTATCTCTGTTTTGCTCATTTTTAAAATGTTTTAGCAATGCGCATTTCAAAAGTCTCATATTAGCAATGCTCGTTTAATAGAATTCATGATTTTCATCAATCTCAATAGACGATGTTTGATATGTATGCTCATGTGATACTGATCATATGCTCATTTTATAAATGTCATATCAATGCATTTTAAAAGTACCACGGAGTATTTTATATTAGACTCCTAATACTCAATATAATAGGTCTGATGCTCATTAAAAATTCATTATTACTCATTATCCAGAAGTCGTGATTTTCATCACAATAGTGGAGGTTGATGCTCATTTAAAATGTCATGATTTTCAACTAACAAACCTTACAATTTTCATATAATGTGCACTTTGTAAGTTATGTATGCTCATTTTGTACTAATGTTATGCTCATTTTTAAAATGTCATATCAATGCATGTTCCAAAAGTATCATATTACATTAGACTCGCATATTGAAATTAATAGGAGTAGATTATAGATATATTTTAATAAGTTTTTATAAAAGAAAAAATAACAAAAAAAGAAAAAGAATTAGAAGATGTGAAGCAGAGATCGTGATACTCATTATTAGCCTTCTAATACTCAATAAAATAGGTCAAATGCTCATTAAAAGTACATTATTGTTCATTTAGCAGGAGACGTGATTTTTCGCTTAATTACAAAAATGTCACCGTTAAAATAATTGGCCCCTTTGCTTGTTTTCCACTCCGGACCTGTTGTTTATGGCTTTGCTCGTTAATTATTGTGGGCCTCCATTATATTCATTAAATTTCATTTAAATTGGGCTGAAGCTTTAAAAAATTAAAAAAATACCCGGATGTACGGTTCCCACCCGTTCACCCGGATGTAGTATATATGAACCACTTTCATTAAGGGTAATTTTGTCAACTTGTGTCTTTTAACTCCTATGAAACTATACGAAACATGTAACTTCTAGTTTTGCACTTTTGTAATGTTTTACTCCACTTAGGAAATTAACTTTTTGTTAAGTTGGAGGCTTGACGCCTTAATGCCTTACACTTGAGTTGAACTTTTTCTTTTTCATTTTTTCTATATAATACATATAAATACATTTTATTAATAAAATACACGATTTTTTACGATTCTTTTCAAAAATACACAAATGAGAATAATATATGTGTATTATACATATACGCAAATTATACGTGAATAAACTAAGAAAAATTCATTACATGTTTAGACTAGGAATTATGTCTAAAATGTTACCAAAAAAAGAGATGTGGACAAAAAAGACATTTTTTTGAAGTTCCAAAATGAGACTAAATAATACTAAAGAGACTATTACATCATTACCAAGCCTAACTGATTTGCTACAGTACCCGGTACAGTGACCAAAGGTGCAGTGACATATGTCATAGTGACTTATGTCACTGACTCATTTCAACATTGACCAATGACATAGTTACCAAATTCAGCCAGTGACAAAAAATCAGATAGTGACCAAAAACCATCAGTGACTCGTCGTCACTAGTTATTGTTATTCGACGCGTCAGTTACAGTTACTCAATTCGATCAGTTACAGTTACCTGACCCGACAGTTACAGTTACCCGACTCGCCAATTATATTTACACAATCCGATCAATTACATTTATCTGACCCACTAGTTAAGTTACTCAATATGACCAGTTAGAATTATCCAATTCGATCAATTACAGTTCACAACTCATCGAGTACAATTACCTGATTTGCCAGTTAGCGTTACAATTTTCCAATCTAACCATTTACACTTACTTGGTCTCATAATGACCACTGGAGTCCATCTCGAGGGGCCACCTCCGGCGGCCACCACCTCTGACCACAGCCAACGACTACCACCTCTAGCCACCATGACCACTGCCCCTCTAGCAACCGCCACCCCGAAACAAGATGCCCGTAATTGTTTGATCCCAAGATGGCAATGATCAAGATAATAGATTCCATATTTCATTACTTCATTTTGGGAACATCCCTTAACTTTTTTTAATCATAAAAGAACGGCTTTATATTAAAAACGAGAACGCATACAAGACAATTTTCAGACAGACTTTACAGATCCAATCGTGAACCCTAGGAGTACACATAGAGTAAGTCACCTCATATAAAGCAACCTGACTCGCTAAACCTGAAACATGCAAATTTAAGCCTAAAACGAATGAATATGAAACCTTGCATATCAAAAGAACTCCAAAAATCCAAACATTTAAACCAAATCTACTCGCTGGGACTAAAATAAAAACAAGTAGTACTAAAGAGAAAAAAATGTCGAAATAAAAACTTCCACAAAATGCTTCCTGGTATAAAGGTGGTTCCGGAGGAGGACAAGCTCTTGCAATATGGTTGAATACCAACGCCATCACCGTCGGAGCGGCCAGCCAAGGCTTCACGATCCAGCATCGATAGAATCTCCCAGCCGCAACTCGTTCATCCGCCAACACTATCTTCTCCGACGTACGTAGTTGCAGTCACAAGCGCTAAAGCACTTAAAATCAGTATAATTTGCCGCTTCAATCCGATACTTATAAGGGCGGTGGAAAATCTCAATCCCTACAAAGAGGTGAGATGATAGTTAGGTTTCCTCTCTTGGAAACATCCCCTAACTTAAATATATGGAATCTATATATACATATTTGGTTATCCTTATATTATTCAATTTTTATGAATGTAATAAAATTGAAGTGTCTTCAATCCTTATGTGGGTTTTCATGCATGACTCTTTATTGTAATGGACTTTAATTGCTCTATAAAAATTTGGATATCATTAAATCGGTCAATTTTTAAGTAATTGAAATAATTCCCTAAGGATGTTTTTACTTGGACTAGTGTAAGAAATAATTGTATTTAGATTTTGATGATGCTAGGTTAATTAGAATTTGAAAGTACCCCATTAGAAATTGTGTATTAGAATTTCTTTTGTAAGTTTTAGCTTAGTCTGTCTGCCAGAGTTCCATCTTGCCTCTACCAGAGTTGCTCCCAGAGTTGCTCACCAGAGAAGCCATCAGAAACTGGTTATCAGAAAGATACCAGAGTTGGCAACAGAGACGGACTTCAGAGATTGGACCAGAGATCCTCTTTAGACTCTGCTAAATCCACCAGATTCCGGAAGCCTTTCCAACGGTCGTTAAACTAACGGGAAATCCCCTAACGGTTACGAACCTTTCAACGGAAACATGGCACTGTACACGCATTAAATGCACATTTAATGCTGTACGTACGAAGAGATATTTAAAGCTGATGATTGACCATGCGAGTATCTTTACGCCCCCAAAATAGCAAGTCGAAGGTCCAACCGGTCAAGTCAACAGTACATGCAATTAATGAAGTTGTCTTCTACACTCCAACGGGAAGACTGCTCCCAGTATAAAAGATACACTCTGAAGAACCAAGAGTAACAACTTTGCCAAGATAACTTTGCGTAAACAACCTTCTTGAGATTCAAACTTCATTCTCAGACAAGAAAAGGTTCCAGTTGGAAGATATACTTTCCTATCCTTTATCCAACTAGCAAACTGCAAAGTTACTCAGTTATTCAACACTTCGAAAGCTCCATATACTCATCCTTTGTGAAGAAGCAACGTTGGAGAAAACTGATTTTATATCAAACACTTCTTGAAAAAGAAGGGACGTCTCAAACTAGCTGGAGTAAGTGAAGTGGGGATACTTCAAGAGACTCAGTGAAACGAGACCAGCCATCAGGAAGCAAGACTGCATCCCGGGTGGCAACTAGACTTGAAGAAGACGAGGAGTGCTTCTTAAGCTCTAGGAACTAAGGCGTTGTAAACTGTTGTTTTTGCAAGCTTAGTGGAACAGTGGACTAGAGGAACAAGTTGTTCCTTGAACCACTATAAAAACCCCGGTGTCATTTACTTTAAGCTTTTAATTCCTGCACTTAAGATTCTACTGACTAACTCTTAAGGTTGGACTCTGTGTCCAGCAGATCTTCCTTCAGAGTTATCAGAAAGGCATTTTGCCTTAGCTTTCTTCTAGAGGCTACCCGGACATAAACTTATCCGCTGCCTGGTCTAGTTCTGCCATCAGAACTTGACTATCTCTGTCACCAGATTTCGACCATCTCTGATAAGTCAGACTTGACTTAGAGAAAAGTTTAAATTCCTGAACAGTCTATTCACCCCCCCTCTAGACTGTTCTCATTACAAACGGGACCAACAAGTGGTATCAGAGCCTCCTTGTTCTTGTAATCTTTTAGGTTACTTACTAAACAAGAGATCTACTTGTTTTAGCCTCTTTAATCTCATATTATGGATAACACTCTTTCAAAGAATCTTATGTTCTCAGTAACAAAGTTTGATGACTGGAGGATCCGCATGAAAGCTCACCTCTGCGCACTCCATGACGAAATGTGGGAAGTTCTTGATGCAGGACCTTTCACAGAGTTCATCAAGGTCAACCCAGAATACATCACTGGTAGTGGTCAACCCCAGATGATCAACAAACTGCGCCATGAATGGTCCAATGAAGAGAGGAGGAAGTACAACCTTGACAACATTGCCAAGGATATCCTCTACAAGGTCATTGATGACAAGTACTTCACAAGGATCAAGAAGTGCAAATCTGCCAAGGAAATCTGGGATACTCTTACCCTGATAGGAGCTGGAGATGAGCAAGAAAAAGACAACAAACTTACTATTGCCATGAAGAAGTTTGAAGATTTCAAACTTCTACCCAAAGAATGCATAGCTGAGATGTATGCACGTTTGCTCACCCTCACTGCTGAGATATCAGAACTTGGGAAGGAACTTACTCCCAAGGAGATCAACTTGAAGGTTCTCAGAGGTCTACCTTCACCATGGAAGATGAAGGTCACTGCCATGAGAGATAGCAAGGATCTCAGAACCTACAGCACTGAGAAACTCATCTCTGATCTCAAGTCTTATGAGTTTGAGATGAATGAAGAAGAGAAAGAAGAAGTTGAGGACAGAACAACTACTGCCCTCACTGCCAGCACCTCCCAGGTAAATAGTTTTGACCCTTCTATTCTTTTAACTGACGAGTATATGGCGGCTTTTGCTAGGAAGTTCAGGAAATTCTTGAAGCCGAAGGATAGCAGAAGTCCACACTCTAGCAGAAAGCCACACCAGAAGTCCAAAACATCAGAAAGTAGTGGAGAGCTTCTCTGCTACAACTGCAGACAACCAGGGCACTTCAAAGTCAACTGTCCACACCCCATAGTCTCCAAAAGGCAAGGCCAGGAAGGAGAAAAGAAATATGAGCACCGAAGAAGGAAGGCACTCATCACTGAACAACCAGAGAAGGACCCCCTCTCTGAGACAGAGTCCAGCTCGGAATCAGAATCTGATGAAGCATTCTGTTGCCTGGACACAGAAACTGAAGACCTATGCCTTATGGGTCAATCTGATGATGAGGTATCTTCTACTTCCAACTCTAGTTTTTCCTCAGTAGGCAGAACCTTTGATTCTGATTCAATGTCAGAATTTTGGGAAGAGTTTCAAGCCATTCAAACCACTTATTCTTCTGTTAAAGAAGAAAACAGTAAGCTTAAGGTTGAAATTCTTGACTTAAGAAAGGAGGTTGAGATCAAAATCAATCTTCTAATTAAGGAAAGAGATCAGCTGGAAGCTGAAAATGTTTCTCTTCTAAAAAGAATAAGAGAGATAGAGCCTCTTGAGATTAAGTACAAAGCTTACCAGAAGGCCCAGTCTTCCATGGAAAAGATTGTACTTGACCAACAAATTGGCACTGGTTTTGGTCTTGGTTATGGCTCAACAGAATCAGGTGAGCCTTCTGTAATGCCTAGCACCAGAGTTGCTAAGGCAGACAAGGTCATAGTGCCACTGATTTCTAGCCCCATTTGTCAGGCTGGTGTATCTGGCACCAAGGTTATTCATGAGAATGTCAGACCAGAAAAGGAAAAGATAAAGGTTCAACAGAAACCCATTTTAAAAATTAATGAACCTGGCAGAAAACCTTACAACAGAAAAGGTTTTCAGAATACCAAAAATCAAAGACAAACCCATAACAGACAAACTCATGATAATCGTGTCAGAGATGATCACCAGAAAGGCAGATATCAAGAGAAAGTTAACTTTAGGCAGAAAAGGTTGGCTGGTCAACTTAAGAAGCCCAAAGTTAATCGCTCCTCTGATCTTGATAGTATATGGGACTTCTACCCAACTAAAAAGGCTATGCAGAAGTATGTAAACCGGAAGCATGATCCTCACAAGCATCTGCCCAAAGTGAATCACACTTCCGTTTACTATGACTACTAGGTGGACAATGGGTACCACCCACCAAGGTTTCACTTGATGAGACCAAAGTGGTACCGGCTGCCAAGACTGCATGACCCCCTAGGACCCAACATTGCTTGGGTACCTAAATCTTCCTTTTAATTTTGTAGGAACTGTGTGCTGGAGCCATCTCTGAGCAAGATTGGTACATTGATAGTGGATGCTCCAGGCACATGACAGGTGACAAGAGTTGCCTAACAGAGTTCCAGAAAGTCAAAGGGCCTAGAGTTACCTTTGGAGGTAATGATAAAGATGGCCAGACAAAAGGAAGAGGGAAGCTGATAAAGAACCAAATAATCATTGATGATGTCTCTTATGTCAAGGGATTGAAATTCAACTTACTGAGTGCTAGCCAATTCTGTGACAAAGGCTACACAGTTTAATTCTCCAAGGAAGGATGTTCTGTCAAGCATGAGACAACTAAGGAAGTGGTTCTAACAGCAACAAGAAAGAAAAACATCTATGTAGTTGATTGGTCAACTGCAAAAGATGGAATTTGCCTGATAGCTAAAGGAGATTCAAAACTCAGTTGGGAATGGCACAAGAAACTGAGTCACTTGAATTTCAAAACAATCAACAAGCTAGCAAGAGATCACATTGTTGAAGGTCTACCCAACCTTGTATACAAAAAGGAAAACTTATGCAGTGCATGCCAGAAAGGAAAACAAGTGAAGAACTCATTCAAACCCATTGCTGGAAACCTCTCTACTGGTCCTTTGAATCTAATCCACATGGATTTATTTGGACCAGTGGAAGCTCCAAGTGTTGGTGGCAAAAGATACACTTTAGTCATGGTGGATGACTACTCCAGATTCACATGGACTATCTTTCTGACCAAGAAAAATGAAACTCTGCAGAAACTGTCATCTCTGCTAAAGCTACTACAGAATGAGCAGAATCAGAAAGTCCAAGCCATCAGATCAGACAGAGGAACAAAGTTCGTCAACAAGGTCATACAGGAATTCTGTGACCAGAATGGTACAATGCATCAACTCTCTGCAGCCAGAACTCCTCAACAAAATGGAGTTGCAGAAAGAAGAAATAGAACCTTAAAGGAAGCTGCAAGGACCATGATTGCTGAATCAGGTCTACCTTACAGATACTGGGCTGAAGCAATCAATACTGCATGCTACACCCAGAACAGGAGCATGATTCACAAAACTCATCAGAAAACTCCTTATGAATTATGGAAAGGACGAAAACCCAACATCAACTACTTTCATGCATTTGGATGCAAATGCTATATACTCAACAATGGGAAGGATCACCTCAAGGTGTTTCAAGAGAAAGTTGATGAAGGTACATTCTTAGGCTACTCTAGCACCAGCAAAGCCTACAGAATACTCAACAAAAGAACTCTACTTGTTGAAGAATCTATTCATGTCAAGTTTGATGATCTCAACTCAGTTGAAAGCATAACTGAAAACTTGGAGAAAGCAAATCTAGAAGAATCACCAGAACTGGATCCACCAGAGACAGAGATACCAGAGTTGCTAACTAAATCTGCTATACCAACGCACCATCAGAATCCCATCATACAAGGCAAAGATAGTGATGAAGAATCAGAAGGAGAACAAGAGAATCCAAGACAACCCTTATCTGAACCTGATCTAACTTGGTTAAGAGATCATCCTCCTAATCAAGTAATTGGACAAATCAGAAGTGGAGTCCAGACCAGATCTGCTACATCAAGGAGAGAAGCAATGCTTACCTGCTACATATCTCAAATGGAACCTATGACTGTGGAGGAAGCTCTTGCAGACTCAGACTGGATCAATGCTATGCAAGAAGAGCTTACTCAGTTCGAAAGGAACAAAGTATGGGAACTTGTTCCTAGACCAAAGCACCAGAACGTCATTGGAACCAAATAGGTATTCAAGAACAAAGAAGATGAAGATGGCAACATTGTAAGGAATAAAGCTAGGCTGGTAGCCAAGGGATACTGCCAAGAAGAAGGAATTGATTTTGATGAAACCTTTGCAACAGTTGCCGGACTTGAAGCCATCAGAATCTTTCTAGCCTATGCTGCCTACAACAACATCAAGGTCTACCAGATGGATGTCAAGAGTGCATTTCTGAATGGAGATCTTGAAGAAGAAGTTTATGTGGAACAACCACCAGGTTTTGTCATTCCTACTCAATCTTCTTGTGTCTACAAGCTTAAAAAGGCCCTCTATGGTCTTAAGCAAGCTCCCAGAGCCTGGTATGACACATTGTCCCTTTTCCTAGTGAACCATGGGTTTACTAAAGGAAAGGTTGACAAAACTCTATTTCAAATCTCTGTTGCTAATCATATTCTGTTAGTACAAATATATGTTGATGATATTATATTTGGAAGTACTAATCCAGAACTGTGCAAGAAATTTTCCCAAGTGATGCAGAGTCAATTTGAAATGAGTATGATGGGAGAACTCAGTTACTTCCTAGGACTTCAAGTCAAACAAGTTCCAGAAGGGATCTTTATCAATCAAGGAAAATACACCAGAGATCTGATCAAAAAGTTTGGAATGGAAGGCAAATCTTCTGTGAAGATTCCCATGAACACATCACAAGGAATTGGTCCAGATGATGAAGGAAAGGATGTGGATGCAACAACATACAGAGGGATCATAGGATCTCTGTTGTATCTAACTGCAAGCAGACCAGACATCTCATTCTCTGTTGGAATCTGTGCCAGATACCAATCAAAGCCCAAGGAAAGCCATTTAAGTGCTGCAAAGAGAATCATCAGATACATCAAAGGAAATCCAAATGCAGGCCTATGGTATCCCAAGGGAGGTAACTTTGAACTAATTGGTTATTCTGACTCAGATTTTGCAGGTTGCAGACTAGACAGAAAGAGCACCTCTGGTCACTGCCAATTGCTAGGAGGAAGGCTTGTTTCCTGGTTTAGCAAGAAGCAGAACTCCATCTCAACAAGTACAGCTGAAGCTGAGTACATTGCAGCTGGGAGTTGCTGTGCTCAGTTACTCTGGATGAAGCAACAGCTGAAGGACTATGGAATTCAAGCAAAGGAGATCAAGCTGTTGTGTGACAACACTAGTGCCATTGCTATCACTCAGAATCCAGTTCTTCACTCCAGGACAAAGCACATTGAAATCAAACATCACTTCATCAGAGATCATGTTGAGAAGAAGCATATCTGTATGGAGCATGTACCTACAGAAGACCAGCTTGCAGACATTCTAACCAAGCCTTTACCTGAGGCAAGGTTTAACAAGCTAAGGGAAGAATTGGGAATGATGGATGATCTTCCCAGAGATGCCTGAACCAGAGATTCACTGAACCAGAACTGCGTTCTTCTGCACCAGAAACTCAGATCAGAGAACCCCTACCTCTGATCATCAGAATCTCACACCAGAGAACCTCCCCATCTCTGACCAGAGTTCCTCAACAGAAAGACAACAGATACGGATGTGGACTTAGCAATATTTCGAGGTACGGGCAAGACCTAATTAACTGAAACGGTCTTTTACCAAAATACCCCTGATCGTTACTCTTCTAACGGAAACGTTTTCCGCCTGCATTCCATTAAATGCTGCCTCGAAACTGCCAATATACCAAACGTCCACTATTCCTAACCCCTTTATATCCACCGTCTTCAACCTAAATCCCTACTGCAACTTCATCTCTCTTAAACTGCTCTAGCATTCAAAGCTTTCAGATCCTAAAAACTTTCCAATCCCCAGAACCTTTTTAACCGTCACTCAGAATGAACTTCCTCAGCATCAACGATCTTTCTAAGGAAGAAGCTAAGACCCTCATTCCCAACGTAGTCTCCGGCATGAAGGTTGACATGTCGTCCCTACCACTACTGGCAGAAAACCAGAAGAGGATGACCAAGATCATCCAAGGAATGACTGACTCACAACTTTCAAAAGTTGTTGCTCATCCTTATGAGCACTTCAGCATCAAGGATGTGGCTGAGTTCTACCTCAACGCCACCATCTCCAAGACCGGAGTTCACTCCTCAGTGCAAGGTCAACGCATTTTTCTGAATGCAGACGCACTCAATGAGTTCTTTGGAGTTCAACTTGACTCCCAAGACCCAGAAGCCAACAACCTTATTGCTCTTGACTCAGTGGAAGTCTCCACTGAAGGATTTGTTCAGACATACTGCCGTCCGGAGGCTGCCGGACTGGACAAGCTGTATATGAAGAAATTCCTGTTGAAGAAAGACTTTGAGAAGCTTGTCAGCATTCTGCACCGGTGCTTATGGTGCAAAACTGCCTCAACTGATGAGATGAACAAGAACAATGCAAAGGCAATCTTTGCAGTTCACCATGGCATGAACATCAATTGGGGAGAGGTAATTTTTGGCTCCCTAACTGAGTTTATCAAGAAGAAAGACTCTGGAACAGGTCTTTTCTCAACCAAGATGGGACATGGCCTTCTCATTTCAGCCATTCTTGCTGCCAAAGGAGTTCAACTCAGGGATCCCATCCCAGTTGATCACTCCAAGACAATCTTCCTCACAGCCTCCCCAAAGTTCAACATAGCCATCTCCTCTGAGCTTAAGAGAGAGGAAAGGCTGGAGAAGAAAAGAGAAGAACAGGCTGCTAAGGCAAAACCTGCTTCTAAGAAAGTTACCAAAAAGCCCAAACAACCTGAGCAGTCACAGGTTGTAAGGGAAGTCAGACAGAAGAAGAAGAGTGACAATCTGTCACTACCAGAGAAGGAAGCAACAGAAGAGGTTGCACCAGAGTTGCCCTCTCCAAAGGCAACCAGGAAATCTCTTGCCAGAAAACAGAAGCAGAAGAGAAGAAGAAAGTTGGTTGTGCATAGTGGGGACTCTGACAACTCAAGCACTCAACCAAGGCAGAAAAAGAGGAAGACTAAAGTCATCTCACCTGCCAAGGAATCAACACTTCAGGGGGAACCTGCACGAGAATCTGGGTCTCTACCAGAGACTGACCCAGAATCTGCACCAGAGTTGCTAAACTCTGCTCTCTCACCAGAGCGTGTAGCCTCACCAGAGATGGACCAAGAAACTGACTTCAGAATCATTCTGCAGAAGCAGTTTGACAGAGTCCTAGCCTGGAGAAGATGGAGAATGAGACCTCTTCAACAAATCATTCAGTACTTTGATGCTTATGAAGAAGAAGAAGCTGCTGTTCTTCACTGGGTAGGCACAGATGATGTGTCAAAATGCTTCAACCTTACCTTCCTGATCTCTGTCCTACAGAAGAAGAAAGACAGATATCAAGGTAAAATCCCAACATCTGACCTATCTCCAGAAAGGCATGTCAAAGCATTGGAAGAAGAAGAAATGGAAGAGTTTGATGCTTGGCTGATGGAGAAGAAAAGAAAGGAATCCATGATCAAATTCCGCCATAGTGCTCTTGAGGAAGGAGAACCATCAACAGCAAACGACATTGCTCTTACCATGGAGAAGCTGATCAAGGAGTGGAGAGAATCTGTGTTCTCTGAGATTGTGCTTGAGGTAATTCCTTCACCTCCTCCTTCCCCTCCCAAATCTCCTATTTCTCAACCTTCACCTTCTAAATCTCCATCTAAACCTTCTTCCCCACCTCACCAGAAAACACCTTCACCTCACCAGAAAACACCCCCACCTCACCAGAAAACACCTTCACCTAACCAGAAAACCACAACCTCCACCAGAACCCCTTCTCACCAGAAACCCAACTCCAGACCCTCTTCACCCTGCAAACAACCCTCTAATACCAGAAATCGGTCACCTTCACCACCACCATCTCCCTCACATCAATCTACTCCTCAACCCATAATCCCTATTCCTCAGAACTCACCTCCTCAGAAATCCTTACCCCCATCCAAATTTGACTCACCTAAGAGATCCCCTCAGCACTCAGCAGCCTCCACACCTAAGAAGAAACCTATCTTCAGGGTCCCCTCTTCTTCTAGTGACAATGATGGATTTCTCACATCCTCCATTGCTGCTGATGAAACCTCCAAAAGGAGAAGGACACCACCCAGAGTTCCTTCCCCTCCACCATCCAACAGAGCTCCTCAATTACCCAAAGGCAGAGGATTGGAAATGCCTGGGTTTACTTCTGAAGAACCCCAGATCCCCTTCAATCAGTTTGTAAAATCTGCTGAAGCTTTTGGTGGTATACTGGTTCATGATCTGAGCAAGATCATAGAGTTGAATGATAAGCAACATGAAGAGCTCACCCATACAAATCTGCAAATCACAATAGGCTTTCAACATCTGACAGACAAAGTTGCTGCACTGACAGAAAATCTGCACAACTTCATGCATTCTTCTACTTTAAGGATTGATTCTGTTTCCAGAGATGTTAGTGGCCTCAACTCTGTTCTCCACTCTCACTCTCAAGCTCTGCTTGCCCAGAACCAGACAATCAACAAGATATCAGATTCTGTTCACAATCTCCAACAATCTGCTGATAGTTCCTCCCAGAAGCTCAATATCTTACACTCTCTCTGCAAGGAACATCAAGAGCAAGGCCTGTCTCTCCTCAAGTCTGACAAGGAAAGATACCAGAAGATGGTGCTCCTAGTAGTCAGCACTAGGGATCTTCAATATGCAGTGGACAAGCAACAGAGTTTGATTGAAGGACTTGCCTCTGTCACACAAACTCTGCCAGAGACACTTGATGAGATCAGAGATGCACAAGCTTCTGAGTTCTCAAAGATTGAACTTCTCCTTGGTGATCTTTGTGATGCCAAAAAGGGGGAAGATACCAGAGAAGAAGGACCCAGCACCAGAGCCCTTTCCATCAGAGAACCCTCCTCGGTTGATCCTACTCCCTATTTCGATGCAACCAGGAAGAAAAGGCTAGCTGCTGCAGGCACCAGACCTCCACCTCCTCCTCCAAGTAGCTCCAAGAAAAAGACTTCATCCTTTTCACTCAATGATTGGATGAAGAGTGGTATGTCAAGACCAGACAGAGTCCAATTTTAACAAATGAGGAAACTGATGACTCCTCTTCAAAGAGAGAATCTGTTCATGGACAGTGATGGACTTGTCCAGATCAACCATGGTGGTTCCATTCAAGAAGCTGAGATGTGGTATGGTATGAAAATTCTCAATGGCAAGAATTCTGCAGAAGCTGTCAGAAACTACTTGGACTGCAAACTTGCACCCCATTGGGCTGATTATCAGAATCCGAGGGATTTAGCCTCAATCAGAGCAAAGGTAAATGCTGAACTAGAGAGGATTGACAGAGCAGAACCTCAGGTAGATGAAGAAGATCTCTAACTCTCTATCTCTGACTCTGTAATGCTTTACTTTTCCCATCAGATTAATAAGATACCAACTCTGCCTCTCTTTTTGCTTGGCTTATTCAAATATCTGCTCTTATTTACTTTCTTGTGTATATTCTGTTATCATATGTGATTTTATTGATATCTGATTGTATCGTACTCTTAATATTCTCCTATGCTAAGTTGCCCACCAAGACTCTAATGAAAAGTTTTAAACTTTATTTTTTTATGGTGAAAGGCACTTCTCTGGAAATAGTTAAAGGGTTTTGGCATCATCAAAAAGGGGGAAATTGTAAGGAATAATTGTATTTAGATTTTGATGATGCTAGGTTAATTAGAATTTGAAAGTACCCCATTAGAAATTGTGTATTAGAATTTCTTTTGTAAGTTTCAGCTTAGTCTGTCTGCCAGAGTTCCATCTTGCCTCTACCAGAGTTGCTCCCAGAGTTGCTCACCAGAGAAGCCATCAGAAACTGGTTATCAGAAAGATACCAGAGTTGGCAACAGAGACGGACTTCAGAGATTGGACCAGAGATCCTCTTTAGACTCTGCTAAATCCACCAGATTCCGGAAGCCTTTCCAACGGTCGTTAAACTAACGGGAAATCCCCTAACGGTTACGAACCTTTCAACGGAAACATGGCACTGTACACGCATTAAATGCACATTTAATGTTGTACGTACGAAGAGATATTTAAAGCTGATGATTGACCATGCGAGTATCTTTACGCCCCCAAAATAGCAAGTCGAAGGTCCAACCGGTCAAGTCAACAGTACATGCAATTAATGAAGCTGTCTTCTACACTCCAACGGGAAGACTGCTCCCAGTATAAAAGATACACTCTGAAGAACCAAGAGTAACAACTTTGCCAAGATAACTTTGCGTAAACAACCTTCTTGAGATTCAAACTTCATTCTCAGACAAGAAAATGTTCCAGTTGGAAGATATACTTTCCTATCCTTTATCCAACTAGCAAACTGCAAAGTTACTCAGTTCTTCAACACTTCGAAAGCTTCATATACTCATCCTTTGTGAAGAAGCAACGTTGGAGAAAACTGATTTTATATCAAACACTTCTTGAAAAAGAAGGGACGTCTCAAACTAGCTGGAGTAAGTGAAGTGGGGATACTTCAAGAGACTCAGTGAAACGAGACCAGCCATCAGGAAGCAAGACTGCATCCCGGGTGGCAACTAGACTTGAAGAAGACGAGGAGTGCTTCTTAAGCTCTAGGAACTAAGGCGTTGTAAACTGTTGTTTTTGCAAGCTTAGTGGAACAGTGGACTAGAGGAACAAGTTGTTCCTTGAACCACTATAAAAACCTCGGTGTCATTTACTTTAAACTTTTAATTCCTGCACTTAAGATTCTACTGACTAACTCTTAAGGTTGGACTCTGTGTCCAGCAGATCTTCCTTCAGAGTTATCAGAAAGGCATTTTGCCTTAGCTTTCTTCTAGAGGCTACCCGGACATAAACTTATCCGCTGCCTGGTCTAGTTCTGCCATCAGAACTTGACTATCTCTGTCACCAGATTTCGACCATCTCTGATAAGTCAGACTTGACTTAGAGAAAAGTTTAAATTTCTGAACAGTCTATTCACCCCCCCCCCCCCCTCTAGACTGTTCCCATTACAAACGGGACCAACACCTAGAATTTTATAGTCTAATCTGGTCTGGTCTGAACTGTTCTGGTCTGGTCTGGTAAATGTCTAGTCTCTATGTATTTTATAAGGATGGTCAAAATCTATTCCGGTCTGATCTGATCTGGGACCGAAAAAAGTCCAAGTAAAAACATCCTAAATGGGAGTAAAACATCATAAAAGTGCAAAAGTATGACTTTAGTGTTCCGTAGGAGTAAAAATTAATAATATATAATATTGGGACATATTTGTAATTTCATTATTATCTGTTTATTATAAATACATCATCAGGACACCCTATTGGGGTGAACCATTATTCACAATTATTATTGCATATGGTATCAGAGTTTTTGTTGAAACCGGTAACCAAGATAAGGGAGAAACAAGACTCGGTGCAGAGGATGGTGTGGCTTGGGAAATGATCTGGGAATAAGGAAAATCAGTTTCATGAAATTGAACATCCCTGCTAATATAAACCCGGCCAGATAGAGGATCTAAACACCGGTAGTCTTTATAACCCGGGGCATACCCAAGAAAAACACAACGAATGGAACGAGGTGAAAGCTTATTAGAAGACTTGGCAATAAAATTAGGAAAACAGGCACATCCAAAAACCCGAAGAAAATTAAAATCGGGAGATTTATTAAAAAGTCTTTCAAAGGGAGTTAAATTATTTAAAGTTGGTGTGGGTAAACGATTGACAATATAAGTGGATGTATAAAGAGCATCAACCCAAAAACTAGGAGGAATAGAAGCATCAAGTAACATAGTCCTAGTTAATTCAAGAAGATGTCTATGTTTGCGTTCAGACACCCTATTCTGAGCCGGGGTATCGAGACAAGACTTTCTGAAAAGAATACCAGATTTTAAAAAATGATTATTAAAAATAGAATTGTCAAACTCACCACCACCGTCACTTTGAAAAGCTTTAATTTTCCTATCGAAGAGATTCTCAACAAGATTTTGAAAATTACAAAAATGAGTAAACACCTCAGACTTGCGCCGCATAGGATAAATCCAAGTATAACGGGAGAAATCATCAATAAAAGAAACATAATATTTAAACCCCAAATTAGATATAATAGGCGATTGCCAAACATCAGAGTGAATAAGTTCTAAAGCCACAGTACAAGAATGAATAGCATCATGGAACGGAAGTCTGTGGGATTTACCCAACTTACAAGAAACACAATTATGAGTAAAACTACTAGAAATAGAAATAAAATTATGTTGCCGAAGTCTTTGTAAAACTCTATCAGCACAATGACCCAACCATTTGTGCCAAGTAGGTCCAGAAACAAGGGTAGCTTGAAGAGCATGAAAAGGATAGAGATGGTCTTTATTGGAGGCCCGAAGTAGATGCGCCCCGGTCTGATTGTCCTTAATAAAAAAAGAGTGTTTGTCAAAAATCACCGTACAATCATTATCCACACACAATTTATGAATAGACAATAAATTATATTTTAAGTGTGGGACATGATAAACGGAGTTTAGATAAAGCGGGCGACCAGGCGTAGCAAGTTTAATACTACCAACATTAGAAATAGGTAATTTAGTACCATTAGCAACTTGCACAGAATCAGGACCGGCGTAAGGAGTTTTACAAGAGAGAATATCTTCATGAGGGGTCATATGAGCGGAGGCACCCGAGTCAGGATACCACAAGGATGCATTAGTCTCACCCGTGGGAAGAGCAGCCAGGGCTGGAGTAGACGTACCAACAAATCGGGGACATGTGAGAGCAGAGTGACCTGGGGAGAAACAAATCTGACAGACAACTGGAGGTGGAGGACTGTGATAATTATTATCATCCACAGATGGAAAACCTGCACTGATATTATTAGTACCACAAGTAGATAAATGATTTAAATATGAATAACCAGACGAAATATTACTTAAAACTGAACCTGGAGTCCCAGCTTGAAACTGCCCACGTGGCACACCATGGACCTGCTGACCATGCGGCGGAAAAGGCAGAAGTGGCGGCTGCTTTCCGCCATAGCCTTGCTGCCCGCCATAGCCCTGCTGCGGAGGACCTCCGTAACCCCGACCTCTACTGCGCTGGGCACGACCTCTACCACCACGGTAGCCACGTCCTCCCTGCGGTCTGCCACCTTGACCACGGGCTGCACCCCCTCGGTTGGGGGCAGCGACAAATGCTTGATGATGTGGCGTAGGGTCTTGAGAACGAAGGTATAAGTGTCGTTGTTCTTGAGCAACCAAAATCAGACGCAGCTTTTCCAGTGTAACATCCCCCGGCATATAAGAGACAATTGTGATCAAGGACTCAAAGTCAGGACCCAAACCAAGGATAGTGGATTCAATTAAATCACGATTGCTAACCGGGGAATTAATAGCATTCAGAGCATCGACTAATAATTTAATTTCCAAGAGATACTGGTCAATGGTCTGAGATTCCTTCTTTTTGATATGAGACAATTGCCTTTTAAGTTCCATAGACCGAGCAAGACAGGCAGACATAAAACGGGTCTCAAGGCATTCCCAAATACGTGCAGAAAACTTAAGATCATAAACCTCCATTAAAATATCACGTGATAAAGTGGGAAACAACCAGGAACGCACAGTTTGATCGATCTTAAGCCAGTGGTGATATTCAGGATTGGGGACCTCACGCCTAGTAACATCATGAGTAAATTGTGGCGGAGCCGAAATTGAGCCATTATATGGTCTTAAACAGGCTCCCCGCACCTGGTTTCACCGGTTAAGTGGTTTTCTTTTGTCACGTGGTTTTTCTCAAAGTAAGTCTGATTCATCCATGTTTGTCTTTCGTCATCAGTCTCAGGTTGTTTATATTTTACTCTATGTGGATGACATTTTAATTACAGGTTCGTCCTTGTCTTTAGTTCGTTCTATTATTCATTCTTTATCTACCCAGTTTGCCATGAAGGATTTGGGTGACATTCATTTTTTCTTGGGTCTTCAGACCCGACGTACATCTCAAGGGTTATTTATTTCTCAGCAAAAATATATCTTAGATTTATTACGCCGGTTCCATCTTCACACTGTCAAGTCCGTTCGTACTCCTTTACCTTCGCGTACTACTCTTTCCCTTACAGATGGAGAACTGCTTACTGATGCTACTGAATATCGCAGTATGGTAGGTGCTTTACAATATTTGATTTTGACTAGACCTGATATTACTTATGTTGTTCATTTGGTATCTCAGTTTATGCATGCCCCACGTACTACTCATCTCTTGGCTGTGAAGCGTATTTACAGATATTTGCAGGGTACTTCGGATTATGGTTTATGGTTGCAAGGAAACCGTGATATTTCTCTTATTCTTGCCTACTCTGACGCTGATTGGGCCGGCTGTCCAGATAGCAGTCGCTCTACTACTGGTTATGCTATTTTCCTGGGCCCAAATCTCATTTCCTAGCGGTCCAAGAAGCAACCTACAGTTTCAAAATCCTCTACTGAAGCAGAATACCGTGCCATTGCCTACACTGTCCAGGATACTCTCTTTATTCGTTCCCTACTTGCTGAGATGGGTATTCAGATTTCTAGTCCTGTTCAGCTTCATTGTGATAATGTCTCTGCTTCTTATCTGACTGTGAATCCCATTCAGCATGATCGCAGTAAACACATCAAGATTGACTATCATTTTGTTAGAGAACGTGTTGCTCAGGGAGATCTTGTGGTCAAATATGTTCCTACTCAGTTGCAGTTAGCTGACATTTTTACTAAGAATTTATCTAGTCAGCGTTTTGCATTTTTGCGATCCAATCTGCACGTTGTTTCCCCTACACAGATTGAGGGGGTGTAATAATATATAATATTGGGACATATTTGTAATTTCATTATTATATGTTAAATATAAATACATCATCAGGACACCCTATTGGGGTGAGCCATTATTCACAATTATTATTGCATAAAAATGACTTAGTAGACCAAAGCATCCTTAATGAAAGACTGATTTAGTTATTAATACCACACATAAAAAAATAAAAAATTGAAATTTTACATGTACATATGCAGTCTACATACAACCGCATCAGATTTTGTGTAGGCCTGCCACCATCTCCTGGGCTGCCATCACCGACAGCCACTACCGGTCGCCACCGCAGGTGTCCGGCCGCCATTGACCACCACCACCACCACTTCCAGCGTCGCCTAATCCGCCGCCACTCTGAAGAAAGTTTTCACCTTTCACCACCGTGTTCTCCGCTGCCGTCGCCGCCCTTCGGCGAGTCCTCATATGGATCTGCCACCGCTCTCCACTTGGACTGCCGGCAGTGCGTCTGCTTCTATTTCTAGCGAGTTAGTTGCCAATCTGCTACTAGATAGATTGTCATCTTCATAAAAATGATAAAATATTATTTAATGCCATATTAAAATCACAATGCCATTTTGAAAAAATACATGGCATTATAATCACATATAATACTTATTTAGGTAATCACATACTTCACCCAAGAGTTATAAGTTACTAGTTTTTCACCCGTGCGTTGCACGGGTATTAAATATTTGTAATTTAAATATTTTGTAATTTCGAGTTCTAAATTAGGTATATGTATTATAAATTAGTTTGATATATGGGTTATATTTTTTATTTTACTTTGGGAGTGTATGCAATGCCGAAAGATCGATCATAAACGTTATATTAAAACATGAATTTTAATATTTTATTCACTTGTATTGAATACGACAAAGCGTTTACAAATTTTTGAACACTTCCTTATACACTACATTAGTTGTAGAATTGCTAGGCTCACCCTTATAATCACATATCATGAATTTTAATCCTGATGGATTTGTAACCCTAGATACCGCCACGTACAACTGACCATGAGTAAAGACCGGGCGACGCAAGAAAATGCCTACTCTTTCAAGTGACTGACCTTGACTCTTGTTGATCGTCATCGCGTAACTAACCACCAATGGTAATTGCCTACGTTGAAACATGAATGATAATCTAACATCGGATGATGTAAGTGTAAGCCTTGGAATATAGACCTTCTTACCAGCATTTGTTCTGGTCAATATTTGAGCCTCAAAAATATTATCACCAAGCTGGGTCACAATAAGCCGAGTACCATTGCATAACCCTGAAGAGAAATCAATATTCCTCATGAGCATGACAGGTACACCTACCTCTAACCTGATTTCATGTGCCGGAACTCCAGAACAGTGTATTCCATTTAGGAATTCCGGTGAATGGATCTCGTCAAGCAGATTGTTTTCAGAATCAAAAGAGGATGCCGAATGGATCTTGTCGACTGCCTTTCGGAATAATTGGTAATATTTGTCTAAAATCACCGTCAAATACAACTCTTTTCCCACCAAAAGGTTTAGTAGCATCACAAGTGACAGTGAATCGAAGGATGTCCCCCATAGTGCGATCAAGAGCTTCAAAGCAATACTTATTTGTCATTGTAGCCTCATCCCAAATAATTAAGCCTGTCATTTGAATTAATTTGGCTGTGACACTCCAAAAATTTAAATAAAAATAAAAATAATTTTTAGTCAGATAAAACATAAAATATTACGGGAATGACATTTTAATTATTAAGTGAGTCAAACAAAAATTCAACAGTCGTGACATTCTAATCAGATAAAATTTCAAAATTTACGACGTTTTAGTCAGAAAAATATTTCAATAATAGAAATAACATTTTTATGATAGTTATGAAAGTGACATTTTTTATAAATGTTAAAAACAATTAATAATAGGTGAACAAATTATTAATATACACATAAAAACACATATGTAGTAATAATGTTAGAATACAAAACCTAGTATAAACTAATTAAACCTACGTAACCTACTATGTACAAATTAGGGTGCTTCTACGGTGCACTCCTTAATTTGGTGTGTTTTGGTACACATCCTTTTTAACCACCCATCATCCTCTTTAACCACCCATCCCATTATATCTTAATCTTATGCCACCTAATATCCTCATTAACTAAACATAATAATTTGCCATTTTTGCATTTGGATCCTTCACCGGCTTAGAAAAAAAGGTTAAACTGAACAAAATCGTCAAAGGAGATTTATTTAAATAGAAATAAATAAATATTTAATTGTCAAAGTATGTGCAAAGTTTAAAAGTATTCAAAATAGGAATTATTATTTGTAGTTGGACAGGAGTACAAAAATACCCCTTGAAGCTTGACAAAACTTAATGCGGTCGAACATCGCTGTTGACCGCTGGCAACCGGCGCTACACATTTGGCCGCCGTCTTCGTACATCTGGTCAGATCTGGGCGTCACCGATCTGACCACCGACATTGCACATCTTGCCATGAACCACCACCGTACATCTGACCAGATCTGGCCACGTCGGCCGCCGGCGCTAAAGATCCGGCCACTACCGCTAAAGATTTGGCCTACACTGATGCCGACGCCGCGGATCCGGATCACCGGTATAGGGAACTAGGGGGCAATTGTTTATAGGTTTAAATATGATTTAAGTCCTTGCAAAATATTTTTTTATGTTTTTCATTCTTGTATTATGCATTATTTGGTTTTTAGTATATCACTAAAAAATCATCCCTATAAATTTTTTGAGGAAAATATGATAGTTAAAAAAATAAAAACTAATTACTCACATTTTTAAAATACGTATTAAATTCCATCATTAGGTAGACTAAAAGAAAACTAACATACATTTTAGAAATGAAAAACAAAAAAATAATTTTGCAGGGATATTATATTTGCAGAGACTAAAAATATTTAAACCTTATTTATATTAGGAAGGACAAATATGGTATAAAAGTCTTATTAAAGAAACAATTCAATCATATTTAGGCTAATAACTCAATCATCATTACAAGTCGTTAATAATATTTAGTAGCACAATACTAAAATGTGGCTGGATAAGAAAAGGTGTGTACCGGTGCACTCAAAATTTAAGAGTGCACCGTAGAATTTTCCTACAAATTAACGTTGCTCCTACGATAAATCAAGCATGTGAATGCTGCTCTTGTTTATGCCACATTCATGAACCTGGACTGCAGGTCTTCATACACAAAAGGAGTCCTAAATAAACAACTACTCCACATTGTTTTATTAACTAGGACTAAAACTCTTGAAACTTGATCGTGTATACCAATTGGATAAACTTTAAATGCAGCCTCAAACCCTAAATATCAGTATAAATAGCGTCCTCCGTCCTCGTTTATTCTCATTCGCAAACACCAGCCAACGCTATATATACGTTAATACATATATACGTATATATATACTCCATTTTTCGACCCTTCGTTATAACCCAAAACCGAAGCCAAAACTCACATAGAAACCTTCCCCTTCGAGAGAAAAATCCAACGGTGAAAGAATCATTGAAAACGGTCGTGAAACGAGAGAGATATCGTTTGCCAGAGTTTCGCCGGGCTAACCGTAACGACGGAAAATTGAGAAGAAGAAGGAACCGCCGGCGCCGCCAGTCCATCACCGACAACGAATATTATATTAAAACAATAATTGTTTATTTGGACTTAGTACCATAATTAGATTAAATAAAATTGGATAGACATTAATTTCACTAATTATTGGATTAATTGAATTGAAGTAGATTAATAAAATTAACATAATTACGGAATCAGAAATATTAAGTGTGTGATTAATAAAATTTGATTAAGTTGATGATGATTAGTAATTTAAATAAATGTTATAATGTTCGGGTGTACTATTAATGTTGATTAAGGTAATCATGAGAATTGAATATTTTAATATAATTCGGACTTTTACATATTCATTGGATTAATGGTATAGGTGTTAATAATAAAAAGATTATGATAAACTGAGTTAGTTATTTATTACCTTTTATTATCGAACTCGATTAAAATTAATAAAGGACTATTGTATTAATTACTGAATTAGTTTAAATAGCTTAAATAATATCACCGTATGAGATAGTTATTAAGTACGAATATATTTGTAATAGAAGTAAATTGAATATGTTCATAATCTATATATCTTAAGTTCTTAACAATAGTAAAATATAGTAAATTAATTGGATGTTTTATAGGTAGAGTAAATTAATGGTCAATTCGGATAGTTTAAGCAAATGGCTGAATTAAAAAGGTGATTAATAAAATATATTCGAATTATTAATTAATACTATTAATAAATTCGAATAAAAGAATAAAAAGGAGAAAAATCGGGTAAAATAACTACAAATAGAATAAGTGACTAATTATATCATCTTAATTAAAAAGGTGATTATATAGAGACCGGAATTGAGGAAGAGAATTAGGAAGCATCAGGACTTAAGGTAAGTTTCTCTGCCAATCCAAAATTGTCTCCTCGTATTATATGCTTATTATGCATTATGTGATTAAGTGTGAATTATAAATGTGTACTGTTTTGGGCGACTAAGCTAGAATTTGTGAAATATTGGAGATATATTTTGGGATTTAATCCCTAGTATGACTTTGGAGTGAATTTTCATGTAATACAATTTTTGAATATTTATGAATGTGAATTTTTGGTGGACGTATCCATTAAATGGATATTTTGGAAGACTATGTATAGAGAAATAATTTTTCCAAGAATGAATAATGTTTTTATAATGATTATTGACATCTCGAGAGAAACACGAGGTGTGGGTGGTTAGAGCTATATACCACGGGTTTAGTTTAGGTTCATGATGATTATTGGTGGCGGGAGAAATCCCGATAAATATTGGTGGCGGGAGATTCCCGGTATTTCTTTTGAGAACTATAAAAGTTCTTTGGTGGCCGCGGTAGTAGTTTCTAATTACCCCGGTTTCTAACCCATTGTGAGGTAGGGGGACGTTGTCCGAACTACTTGGAGTTCTTACTACTCGGAGGGCTTGGAATCCCTTTTAGGGGATGTGCACACTTAAGGGTGAAGTTCAGTTTCCAATTGGTGGTCGGTGGGAGCCGGAATTCCGGGATGAGTCGTACACAACAACGATTCATTGGGCTCGAGGAATCTTGAGTTTCGCCCATCTTAAAAGAATCTGGAAGTGACATTGATTGCAGAATGGTGATATTTTTAGCTACAAAAGTTATTTTTGAAAAGTGATACTTCTTTTGAGGTATTAATTAATTGTTGGGAGCTTATAAATATTATTTTTAATTATAAGGGTATTTAAGATTATAAAGTTGACAAATGATGTTTTTTATTAAAAAAAAAAGAATTTCGGTGGTGTGAGTATTTTTATATAGTATTATATGAAAAACTATTTTTGCCAAACCTGAATATTTTACGGGGTTGAGTAGTACTTACTTAGCTCTAAAGCTAATTTTTGTTTCCTTTTCTTTGTTTCGTTTTCTGCACTTTATTTGTGCAGGTAATGATGAATATGAAGCTCATGATGTTTGACGAGTCTTGAGAGCGCTTTAGAAGATTTAAGTGTAGTCTTCACTTAGTTTAAATAATGTTGTTAAATTTTGAATTTAAGTTTTTAATTCGGTTGAACTCATGGTGGATAGCCTTAACATCCAGCCAAGTTGAGGGCTGGGTGTGGCGGTAACACACCCTTTTTCCATTATTGTTATATCCGCTGCAAAATTCTATCTATTTTTAAGGAATAAATCAAGGTTGTTATCAATATATTATTATTTCAAGTATTATTTTGGGCGGGAAAAATGGGGGTGTTATATTGGCCAATGCACTACCATGCTTGATGTTGCATGTCGAGTCTTCTGCCGTTGTTAATGGAATAGCAAATCTAGAGTGTGCTGTACGCCCACCTGGAAGGAGAAGTGTTGCAAGGGCACTGGATGCCACATTCAATACTATACCTCCACGAGATCTTACAACTGCTGACAAAGTTCTCCACAAATATGTTTTTCCAGTACCTCCATGACCATACACAAAATAGATACCACCGTGATTTCCACTGATAGAAGCCATGAGTATGTCATACACACTGTGTTCTTCTTCAGTCACGTCTAGCAATAACTTCGAATGCTCCTCATCTAAAGCATCAACATCATATCTCATCTCTTCATGTATTAGGTTGTGTTGAAGACAGTCCATATGAGAAACAGAAGGAAAAGGCATGCTTGCATAATTATGTAGAGACTTCCCTTTTTGCTGGAGAAGTTTTTCAACTTCTAGAAGAGCATAATTTTTTATTTCAGCTTCACTTATTTCCAACTCTACAAGGCAATGAAATGATTTAGAAAGTCTTTTTAGTAGCTTGTTAAAAATAAGGACAAAAGAATATTATTAGTTATGCTTACCTTGATCATTGAGGTTCCTTCTTATATTATATAGTACATCATCTGATAAATCCTCCCAACATTGCTCCCACACTACTTCTGGCTTTGAAAGTTCATCTGATGTCAGCAAGGTAACAAATAACTCACGGAGACTATGCGCAGATCCCCAATGACTTACTTGTTTAATGCAACCAATATGATCTATGTCATCTTGAAGCAAACCTCTGGCATAGCAAGCATCCTTGAATGTGGCATGGATAGTACCATTAACGGTCTTCAATTCCTCAAAAATGGTAGGCCCTCTTACAACATTGAGAAGCATTCTAAGGTAGTACTTCTCGCCTATGTCTGGACGAACAAAATAGAGTCTCCCAACGGAAAATCTCTTCTTTCTTGGTACCCACGTTTTTGAAGTTTTTTTTCCACGTGAACTTAGTAGGAAACTCAGAATATGTCAATAACTTGGTCTCGGGGTACATTTCATTTGCCTTCATCCAGGCTGTGAATTTGGTTGAGTGAATAGTAGCATGATTCAACACTGCGGCCGTGGATTCCCTTTCATTATAGAACACATTATGTTCTCCTGGGAGGTAGAAGCTCAGTCGCTCAACTGCAATATCCCTATTATGAATAGGGAACCCAAAAATCCTCCAAGCAGCCTCACATGCTGAGACATACCGGCAGTCATAATACATCTTAATCTCATCAACTATTTGAGATTTATTACTATCGGCATGCTGAGAGAATGCAACTGTTATCCGATCATTGCCCTTGTTTATGTATTTGAAGAGATACTTTATTGAACGTGTCTGATTACACCATTCAACATTGATGTGGGCACCGTACTTGAGTAATAACATACGGTTATGCGGAATAACGAATCTATTGTCAAGAAGAATGTGGCCTTTTGCCACAGTTCTACCATCCTCTCTTCTTCTATAGATTGGAAAACCGCTTTTATCGATGGTCGTTTGTCGTACAAACTTCTTCGGGAAGTATTTTGTGCAACGATTCCCAACCATGCATGGCGATTTTTTGTTCAACAATCCACACGGGCCATGTATCATTAGCTCCTTCACCATGGTGTAATACTCTGGGTCACATTTCTCATCTGGGATCTCAGCTGAGATTATCTTATCGATATATGTGGCCAACACATATCGTTCTTTTTCATAAACCCACAATACTATATGTGCATGTGGCGGTCCTCGCTTCTGAAACTCCACCATGTAAATGACTTTGACATGAAAAAAAAATACAATTTAAAAGATTATTCACAAATATTACATGTAATATTTTATGATTCATAGATTAAAATATGAATTAAAATAGAAAAACATATAATCTAAATAATACATGCTTTCACTTTTCCAAATAACTTATTTTGTTTTAAATCCTTGATGAGTTGGTTGAGCTTAATTTTGAATATCCTACATAGGATATCAGGTCGGTCATCCGGATTCAACCCTCTTTCCCTGACGTAGCGCACAATCTCAGGCCACTTAGGGTTGCATGTAAACGTGATGAAAAGTTGCGGATATCCAGCCCACTTGCAAATTGCCATTGCGTCCGGGTAGTTCTCGATCTTAGCTTGTTACGTGCACTCCCTATGAACGAATTTGGTAGTACAATGAGCTGCCCTAGCCTTGATGTATTTGTTTCACCACATCCAAGCGCATCAGCTAATCCACTGTACAACTCACTTCTCAACTCCTTTCGATGTTGTCTAATATAGGATAGACGTGATGACTCGATCATCGTATACCCATCAACCATAAACTGCTGAAACAATCGTTTGCATCTCAATATGTAAGGGGATTCATTGTTACGCTCTTGAAGCCCATATGAAAAGAATTCTTTCATGGTAACATGCTTTCTTCCATTTGTTGTAACATGTGATGCACGTGTTAAGGGAACATATTCTCGGAACCCATCCTGGCCATATGGAAATAAAAGTGGATATTGCAAGCCAAGAAAAGAGGGATTCAACTCTGAAATAAATTGTAAGTCACCAGACTTTGTCTCAATAAGCACATCCCTCTCATGTTTATTAATGTCGAAGTCACCCTCAATTAAGGCTGCAACCTCACGTACACTTGGAGTATTATATGTACGTCCATCTGAATTTCTCTTTCCAATTAGATTCATTTTCAATGACGTACAATTTTTGTCATTGAATCTATCCCTCGCCATCCTGAATGATTTTGCATGAACATTATAGGTGTCTAGCATATCTCTCAAGTCCGACACCAGTGTTTCATGTAACTGGGCTCCACCTTCACTCCTATATTTTTTAAAGAAAAATTAAAGTAAATTAAATTTTTGCAATGCAAAGATAGAAGCAATGTATAATTGATTTAGCAAGTGTAATTTAATTACCTCACAGATTCCACTCGGTATGAAATCTCCTCATGTGGGTCTGATAAGTACATCTGCAAGAATTTAGGTTGTTTCCCATCAACCGGTAGAAGACCACCAATCCTATGGTAGTTTTACCCATTCAACCTAAACACTGGAGGTGTTTTTCCACTATTTATCCGTTTATCTATTTTCCCACCCATTGAAGTGAATGAGAGAACATGGAGTTATAAGAACGCATGTTCTCTAGAAAATGCGTACTTCGCTCATCAAGTCTGAATATCATCCTTTTAATAAATGTGGAGGTTCTATCATAGGAGGAAGCACAACATTGCCCTGATTACAACACATGGTGAAAATCGGTCTCTAAGAAGCAGTGTTTTTTTGCTAACTTTTCAGCATGCCAAAATATTGCATCACAGAATAGACATGTAAAGGTAGCATCACCAATATCTAGATACGCTGAAACATAGTAAATATTTTTAGTGACTATAGTAATAATGGAGAGTGCGGTGATGGAAGAACCGGGATATACATTGCAAGGATTAATATAGTGAAATACAACCTAATTATGGTATGCCACACTTATATGCACAATGTTTAAATTGTTTTATACTCAATGCAGTTATATTGTGCTAAAATAATGAACATAACGTTTAAATTGATTTATCATCAATTGAGATAATTAGAGGCCATAAATGAAAGATCAAAATAGAAGTACGTGTCTAAAAAGCCCTATGAAAATGTTTCTTTTTATTAAAAGTTACTAATTTACATTTTTATCCACTATTTTTACTTTTTTATCCACTGTTATTACATTTTAATCCAGTATTAAATTCTAAGTTACTAATTTACATTTTTATCCACTATTTTTGTTACACTTGAAGCCTAAATTTCTTTATATTTACACGAATAATGTTACATTTTTACTCATGAAATCCTATTATTTTAAGAAACTTGATGATAGGAAATTATAAAAAGTTACACTCATAAAAACACTATAATGTGAAGAGATTAATAACACCATCCAAATCATTTAGATTGCATTGGATTTGTGAAACGATATTAATTGAATAAAAGAAGTAGTATATTGAAATTTAAATGGATATGATTTTTACTGTAGCTATAATTATTTATTTTCTTAGTTACAATTAACTTTAGTAGTCAATAATCTCATATTTATCCGGTAAATAGTAATATGTACTCCATCAGTCCCATAGAAAGGTTCACACCTTATTTTTTGGACGTCCCATAGAGAGGTTGTCATTTTCATAATATCTTAAGAAACAATTAAAAATATTAAATGACAAATTAAAAATTAAATATTGAAAATACTGCATTTATATCATAAAAGTTATCAACACTAACCCCATTATATAATATTATATACATATTAAAATTATTTCTCAAAACATAGTTGAACTACCTTATTTTATTATTGTGTAAGTAACTATGCCATTGTGCCATGAGAGCCTTTCAACGGCATAAGTGTTCTGAATAAGACTTAATTTTCCAGTGTGACATTTTTAACCGATACATAATGACATTTTTAACTGATAAGTAATGACATTTTTAACTGATACGCTAACGTACACAAATTAATTTTCTTTTTGGATAAGTCTACATATTGTTTATATCCAATAATTAATAGACATAACAAATTCCTTTAGTAGTAATCATATTTAATAAGCTATGAATTGAGTGAAGTAAATTTAGTATTTGGATTGGTTTGAAGTTTATAAAATGGAGAAAACATAAATATATATTTTTTTCAAAATGTGTGGTATTTAAGTATGGAGTAATACTTAAATATTTAGAGAAAACTAAATTACTTAATGAAAATATTAATAAAAATAAGTAATTATTGGCAACTTATTAGTGGATCCTACAATCTTTGTGTTTTGTGTTTTTTTGAAATAATTAAAATGAAGTATGTTATTAAACAATGATGGTAAGACAATACGAAATTAATTAGTATATACGGAGTATGAAATTTACACTCACATCATATTTATAACTTAAATATATGAATAATTACCACGACTACTATCATCACAATCATAATTTACACAAAATGTTATAACAAAAAACATATAATAAATGAATGATTACCATGACTATTATTGTCACAATCATAATTTTGAAAATGTATTTGAATGAATAAATTTTAACATACAAAATATGTTAATAATGTTAGTATATATTGAGATTAATGTCCTGATTTCATTTATGATTTTTTGATAGCATAAATGAAAGATGAAGATTATATAGCAGTTATTGTTTATTTATATTTAGATGAACAATATTAATTTGTAATATACATGATGAAATCTATTTAAGTAACTACACATGTATTATATGTAGTAGTATATAAATAGTTGGAAGTAAATTCGATACTAATAATTTCACTTCAAAATGATGTCATGTGCTACGTAAAAAATAGTGGCACCTTTATGTGAGCCCGCTTCATATTCGAAGTCGTCATCTACATATACAACAACATCCAAGCCTTAGTCCCAAAAGATATTGGGGTCGGCTAACATGAATCGATACATGATATCACAACCAAAAGGAAAAGAAGGAATAAAGATAAAAAGATAAGCTATTATGAAAAGATAATATAAAAAAGATGAATATATATAAAAATGATAAAATAAAAAGGCTGCAAATAATGCTTATATATATAAGGATAAAAAACTAGGGACAAAAAAAGAAAAGAAAAAGAAAAAAGAAAGAAAGAGAAAAAAAGAGAAGAGGGAAAAAGATTATCAAGATCACTCCTTCACGTGAATACCCGCCCTCCACTTAGTTCTCTCCAAAGTCATGCCTTCATCCAACCCCAGAAGAAGCATATCACTTCGAACTCCCCTAACCCACGTCTGTTTGGGTCTTCCTCTCCCTCTCTTCCCTGCCTCTTCTCCACACATCTCAACTCGCCTAACAGGTGCATCACTCGGTCTTCTACGCACATGACCAAACCACCGTAGTCCGTAGGCGCGACTCCCACATCTTGTCTTCAATAGGTGCTACTCCCACCCTTTGTCTGATTGTCTCATTCCTCACGCGGTCCTTCCTAGTATGCCCACACATCCAACGCAGCATGCGCATCTCTGCCACACTCATCTTTTGAATGTGACATTGTTTCACCGCCCAACACTCTACGCCATACAGTAATGCAGGCCTAATTGCTGTCCTATAAAATTTACCCTTCAGTCTAGTCGGCATAGCTCGGTCGCATAGAAATCCTGATGCACTCTTCCACTTCATCCACCCTGTTCTGATTCTATGGGATACATCTCCATCTAACTCACCCTCCTTTTGAATTATGGAGCCCAAGTAACGGAACATATCGCTGACTGGTATCTCCTTACCATCCAGAGTAATTCCGCTATTACCACTACTTCTACCTCCACCAAACTTGCACTCCATGTACTCTGTCTTGCTCCGACTTAGTTTGAAACCCTTATTCTCCAATGTTTGTCGCCATACTTCCAACTTTGCTTTAAGACCTGATTGCGTCTCATCAATCAATACAATATCGTCGGCAAACATCATGCACCACGGTATATCATCTTGAATTGACTACTCGTCATCTACATATAAATAAGATAAATAAATATGAAATTTACATTGTTAGATTAAGTGTTAGAGATAAAAAAAGATGTAATTGTGGCATCATTTAGTCACATACCTTCATATCCTACCAGGGGCGGATCTGGCATAGGGCCAGGGAGGGCCTAGGCCCCACCTCAAAAAAAAATTACTAGTATATATATGTATATAATATATATGCACTGTGAAGTAATGGTATAATTAAAACAAACGTCCTGATGTAAACAAGAGCTAAGTTGGTGTGATGGTAGAAGCCTAACTATGCAACATAGAGGTTGTGTGTTCGATCCTTGGGGGGATATATCTATGACTTTTATGATAATTGTATTGTCGGTTCTGTAATATATATTTTATTCTTTGACATTTCTATAATTTACATTTACATGCTATTTTAATTAGACCAACTAATTGGGCTTTATTAGTCTGAAAAACCAATTAGTTCCATTCATTGAGCTTTTTGAATATATTGTCCTAAAAATTCATTAGTTCAATTCAATGGGCTTTTGAATATTGTCCGAAAAATTAATTACTTGAATACATTGGGTTTCGTAGGTGAAAATAAGTTTTCTTTACACAGAGTTTAGATTTTAGAGTAAAAAAATCGGTTTATCTGGTTTCCGAGAAACTATTCTAAAAATTGGCACTAAACATTTGGGTAACCGATAAAACTTCGGTTCGATATATCTATGACTTTTATGATAATTGTATTGTCGGTTCTGTAATATATATTTTATTCTTTGACATTTCTATAATTTACATTTTGACTTCTAAGATATTATTATATTGTACTACATTTTGATATTTTTTTATAATATACGTTATTTAATTAAATTTTGGCCCCACATGAAAGTAAATGCTAGATCCGCCCCTGTATCCTACCACATCCTCATCACTTTCAAATTGATTTTCAAATGTATCATCAATTTGAGCCTCTATAAATAAATAACAAATACTTTAAGTATACATAATTACTGAAATATATGGCTGACATGTTAATATAATTGGAATGAATTAAACTAAGTGTACCCATTGTACTTCTATGAAGCTCAGGATATTCTGGAATCAAATCATGCGTGTGAATAATTTCCATTGTTGTTTTAGGCATGCTTAGCTCACGTATCATGTCATCGATATCGGCGTCATGGGCAGTAATTGGTGGTTGACCTCCATCGGTGTCATGTAACGATGAGCTTGTTGATGCAATAACTACGACATAAATTATCACATATTATAGATTATAACAAAGTGCGATGATTTATTAAGTATTTTGAGTGTGTCAAGGTAATTACCATTAGTAATATCAACAAATGGATTTGTAGGCCAGCTGTCTTCCGAAGAAGGCGTTGTACCATCACACACCTTTGGTCTCTTAATTAGAAGAAGCGGATCCATTTATGAATTGGTCCCTATTTTCATCTAAAGGATGTGCTCTTCCACGATAAATGATAGATGATTTTGTTAGCTTTTGCATTAGATCCTTGTCCTGTATGAAACCAAGTAAGAACTCGTTCATCCTAGAAGTGTTTAAAAAATTAAAAAAATATGTCATTTTCATACTAAGTGTAATTCTGAGACTGAAAAGTTTTTTGTGTTAACAAAATGAAACTGAAAATAAGAACAAAGTTAATGTCTTTTTATAGTTCTGAGTATATAAACTTAGGTGCATATCTAAATTATTATTATTAAAATGGCCTCGAGTTCGGTTTGGGTTCAGGTCGGGTGATGTTGAACATGGATAAAAATTGAACTGAAGTATTTAAAAACAATTGAACCAAAGTATGTAAACACCTATCGCGACTAAGAATTATTAATTAATGGGTAGTATATAAGGTATGATGATGTATTAATGGTGCATACGTACTATATAAACACACACACATGTTTCAGATCAAATAAAAATCATCCTTAACGTGAAACATGTAAACCGTTCACTTTCCCCCTAAGGTGATTCAAAGTTCACTTTTTGAACTTCGGTTGAGCCATGCTAATTTAAAAAAAACGCACCCTATATATATACATTTTAGTTTGTTAATAATTAAATATGTTTTATCATTTCGGGTCCTACTTAAAACATTAGAACCCGAATTAAAGTCAAACTTTTTGTGCTCGAGTCGGGTATTTAACACTGACCGGTCAGTTTAAAAATATAACCCTGACCAATGTCATTGATCGGGTTAGGTCGATTATCTGGTTCTGGGTCAGTTTTTTGCACCCCTAAATATAGATATTTGGAGATCAGGCCAAACAAAAGTTCATACCAGAGTGAACTTAAAGCAATCATAACATAAATTCTTAGATAAAATGGATCATTATGTCTTGTATTCTATGTGGGGAAATAATATATGATTTAAAATGAACATAACATTACCTCAGTAGGATGTTGATTGCAGCAAATATGAAAGTCGAGAACTCCACACTTGGGGGAGGATTAAAAACATCCTACATGTGGACAGTAATATTGAAGTAACATATATATAATACACAACAATAACAAAAAAACATACAAAGAATAGCATATATAATAAATCAATTTTCTGAAACTATTTATATAATAGAAAAATGATGTATTTATAAGTCTATACCCCCAACCCGAAACTGTTATAGACTTATTACTTTTCGTTTGAAATATGATAGAGGTTTTCATATGACCTTAACATTTGAACATATCCAGGGAATGAAATTAATAAAACAATATAGTACCTTGGTACATGGAGTCAAGTATGAAATTGGAGAACTTCAAATACGGAGCAAATTTAAAAACATCCTACACCAAATAAAGAATAGGAGAATAAAGTGAAATTTGAGCTGAAATGTAAAGATGAAAAGGAAAAGTAGTTGTCTTTTTATAGTACTTAGTAAGGGCAGATAACACGGATCTAATCCATATCAATTAATGTATAGTACTCATTGATTTCATTTCATATCATAAGAATATGCAAATCAGTTTGTGATTATTGATATTTAATCAATTTGAGTGACCATAAATCGGCGTTGATATGATGAATCTGTAGTTTTAGTGTTTTGGAAAAAATTACCATGAACATGATTCTTCGGTTACGTTGTTGCTATGACATTCACAAAGTTTGTACCAATTCCATATATTCCATATAAAGTGCTCTCCTGACAAAGTTCCTATCATTCAGCCTCACCATAATAAATAGTCTATCATTATTTAGCATTACTGTTTAGTACTACGTATTATTATTTAGCAATTACCATGAGTGATTATTGTAGATAAGTAAGTAAGTAACGTACATAGGTATTGGTTGTACCATTAAAGAATTTTGATAATTAAGAGAATAATAATATATTTGACAGATATAATACTACCTTGATCCCTTAAAATCTGATTAAGAGGGAAAAGTGGGGTTTATTAAAAAAAGTGTTATCGTGTACTTGATATTGAATTAGTAAAGTGTGAATAAAATATTAAGGAAGTTTCATCAGGTTAGAGTTACTTTTATGGTTGAATTTATGGAGTTTATGATGTTTTTACTTGAACTGGAATTCGCTGGTTTAGGCTGGTATGGTCTGGTCTGTTTAAGTCTGGTCTGGTCTGGTCTGAATTGGTCTGGTCTATTTAAGTTTGATCGATTTCGTCTATATTTTCATATAATCATTTCTTTATGTTTCATATAAAAAAAAAATTTAAGCGTATGTTTTGTATACCTTAGCAGGTTCAACCAATTTACCCGCTTCATCTGCTTAAGCAGATTAAGTCGATTAAGCCAATTTTAGTATTACGGAACCGGTTCTAATTACTACAATATCATGAACATTATAATTTAAATTTTTTAAAACTGTAAATGATTTATTTTTGTGCAAGTAACAATTTTTTTTGAAAAAAATGGTAGCCCTGTAAACAGTAAAAATGAATGAAAATGTACAATAATTTTTTTTTGAATGGAAGTTTTCAATCTTTTGGGTTCCTATATTATTAAAGAAAATGAAAGATCCTAAACGATCTTTCAGACCTTGAATTTTTAAAATTCCTTTTAAATATAGGACTCCGTATATTTTGGCCTGTAAAATAAAATAGTCACAAACAAACCTCCAAAACCTTTTTCTATTTTTTTAAATCTATGTATTCTGGATATTGTTTAACTTAAGATATATGCATGCTAAAGTTTCAGCTTGAGTCTCCTTATTATAAAGTAGAAAGAAAAAAGTGGACAAATCAATGGACATAGTATTTAGCAGAGAGAGAAAGTCAGCTTACATATTGAGGACCTTTTCTGTAATTTGAAACAAAGGGCATATTCTTCTTTATTATGTGAAACAATGTTGAAATGAAAAATAAAGACTGACCTTACCGGCCACACAAGTAACAGCCATGGTTACAATCAAACTTTAATGGTGAGAATCAAAAGTGCAAAGGTAAAAGATGGAATGCCAAGTCATTAGTTTGGAAAGTGAAGTTCAAGTCTCAAAGCACTCCTAACATTTGTTCTATTGGTAATATTGAGATCAATAGGAAGTAATTCCCATGGAAAAAAGAGAATGTGTAAAAGGATCACCCAAGTTTAAGTTTTTACTAGATTCTCACCCACGCGATGCGCGGAATATTAAAATGTAATAGCGATGCGACAGTATTTGATAAAATTACTCGGTCGTGTTAAGTGTATGGAAATTGTTATAGATGTGATATGTAAAAAAAATTATAATTAAAGATCGGATAGTGAGAACTCAGCAATACTTGTGCATCATCGGCGCCTCATCCCATATGATGAGTTTGCAATGAATTATCAATTATGCTAGTGGACTTCCTTGTTTGATGTTGCACGTGGAGTTCACATTTGGGTTGATCGGTATGGCAAAGCGTGAATGAGCCATCCCACCACCTGGTAACAGTAAAGCTGCTATGCCACTTGAAGCAACATTCAAAACAATTTCCCCCTTTGATCTCAAAGCAGCTGACAACGTTTTCCACACAATCGTTTTCCCCGTACCCCCATAACCATATACAAAGAATACCCCACCATTATTTTCTTCAATACATTGCATAATGGTTGTGTAGACCTGACGTTGTTGATCATTGAGACTCTGTATGCATCTGTCATGCTCTTCACGTAAGGCAACACGATCATATTGCAACTCGTCAAATATTAGCCTGTTGTGATACAGCGCAACATCGCTTATTGTGGGAAATGGCATGGATGGATAGTCCTTTAAGCTCCTGCCCATTCTCCTCCTCATCATTTCTATTTCAGTCAATGCATCGTTCTTAATCTCAGCTTCAGTCAACTTCAAATCTAATAGTACATGCATTAACAGAGTAATATCAAAGAACATGTGTAATATATGACAAATAGTTTTAAATATATATAATGTATAACAAATTGTATGTGGAAAATATCAATTGTTTAGTACCTGGATGCATTAAAGCTCTTCTTTGTCTGTGCAGAATGTCATCCGACATAAATGTCCAACACTTGTCCCAAACGTATTCCGGTCTACTCATTGTATCTCCTGCCAACAAAATCACAAGCAACTTTCTAAGGCCCCACACGATAGCCCAAATACTACCTTCTGAAAATCCTTCAACACACTCCTTGTCATCGTCCAACAATCCTAGAGCGAAACATGCATCGCGATATGTATTATGAATAATCCCATCCACATTTTTTAAATCATCATAGCTTGTAGCCCCACGCCTCAAATTAAGGACACATCGCAAATAATAAGATTCTCCTGATCCCGGAGGCACATACGTGAGACGACCTATTGCAAACCCTTTTTTTCGAGACTGAAATTCTCTTGTTTTTGCTTTCCAAACAATTTTTGAGGGAATTCAGCACAAGGTAAATCCCTTGCCTCAGGGTACTCAGCATTTGCTCTCATCCATGCAAGAAACATACTCTCCCAAACAGATTGACGCAACACGACGTCACTTACTACTGCACCATCTTCAAAATAAACATATTGTTCATTGTGGAAGTGAAAGCCCAGACGTTCCACAGATGGATTCTTATACTGGATCTCAAATCTAAATATTTTCCACATTGCCTCAAATGGAGAAATATAACGACAATCATAATACAACTTTATTTCATCAACAGGTTTGTCAGTGTCACGATCGTGTCCCTTGTTAACGTATTTGAATAAATACTTTATGGACCTCGATTGGTTACACCACTCCACATTCAGAGAAGCACCGTACTCATCAATAAGGACCTGTTGTGGGGGACAACATATCTATTGTCAATAGGCGCACCACCCCTCACAATTGTTCTTCCATCATTCTGCCTCCTATATTTAGGATAACCCTCTTCATCAACGTTAGTTTGTTCGTTGAAGTTCTTCGGGAAGTGCTTTGAACATTTAGACTGAACCATGCAAGGGGCATTCCTTGCATCACTACCACATGGTCCGTGCATCATATGCGTGCATACTGCTTTGAAATATTCAGGATCAGCCCTCTTGTTTAGGGCTGAGCATCGGGCGGGTTCGGGTCGGGCGGGTGGGTGAACCCACGACCCTTTCGGGTATCGGATGTGTAATTAGCCTATCCTACCCTATGTTTTTTTACCCTAAATTTTTCGGGTTTTAATGAGCTTCGGGCAGGGCGGGTTCGGTTCGGGTATCGGGTTATGTCGGGTTCAAGTAACTCATACAAAATGTTCATAGACAAAATGTTCAAGTAAAATATATGACAATTTGATACTAGTCTTTTAAACTTATAGAACAAAATAAAGAACTTAAGACTAAAGTAATAAGCACATGTTACAGACTTGCAGTTTACAAATTACAAAATGCTACATAATTCATTAACATCCAACATTCCAAAGTTCCAAGTACGCAAAATTAATACATCCAAGTATCCAACTATCCATGATTTGAAGTTCAAGTGTTCCAAAACTCACAAGACCACAACTATTTTCCACAGCTTCAAGTTTCCACCTGCATACAAGTATGCAAAATTGCAAATGTAAAGCAATAGACAATTAGACATGTATAATAAGTCAGAGTAACTTGGATAAGTTAATGAAACAAAATAACAAATCAGAAAAATCACTGACTCAGAATGCTTGTTATCCTTCACCAGGAATATAGGGGCAACTGCTACAATTTCAGTTACAACTTACATGTTGTGAACTGAAAGAGCTATACCAACCTTAAACCATGCATTCAGTAATGTGTGGAAGCTTCATCATAGCCAATGAAATTTAATAGAAATGATATAGTCAAGGATTAATGGGATTATGAGTTACTTACACAAAACTTGAACAAGTCAGAGCAAGGGACAAGAGTCCAGGGACAGTTCACAGTTGCCAGAATGCTTTCCAGAATGACATAATCATACTCATAATACATTATACATAATCAGAGAGCTCAGAAGTCAGAATGCACATGGAAAAACAACCACATAATGCCAAATCAGAGAGTCATGTACTCATGTGCATACACATTCAAATATTCAAACCTATACACATTATACATACTCATAATACATTATACATAATCAGAGAGCTCAGAAGTCAGAATGCACATGGAAAAATAACCACATAATGCCAAATCAGAGAGTCATGTACTCATGTGCATACACATTCAAACATTCAAACCTATACACATTATACATACTCATAATACATTATACATAATGAGAGAGCTCAGAAGTCAGAATGCACATGGAAAAATAACCACATAATGCCAAATCAGAGAGTCATGTACTCATGTGCATACACATTCAAACATTCAAACCTATACACATTATACATACTCATAATACATTATACATAATCAGAGAGCTCAGAAGTCAGAATGCACATGGAAAAATAACCACATAATGCCAAATCAGAGAGTCATGTACTCATGTACATACACATTCAAACATTCAAACCTATACACATTATACATACTCATAATACATTATACATAATGAGAGAGCTCAGAAGTCAGAATGCACATGGAAAAATAACCACATAATGCCAAATCAGAGAGTCATGTACTCATGTGCATACACATTCAAACATTCAAACCTATACACATTATACATACTCATAATACATTATACATAATCAGAAAGCTCAGAAGTCAGAATGCACATACACATAGAGCTCAGAATGCACATAATCAGTTACTGATGTACTAATGTTCAGAGCTCAGAATGCTTTTTATCATTCATAAGGGGAAATAAGGGGCATCTGCTACAATTTCAGTTACAACTTACCATTTTATGAACTGAAAGAGCAACACCAACCCTAAACCCTAAATGCAGTAATGAGTGGAAGCCTCATCATAGCCAAACAACCAAATAATGGCAAAAACCAAACATGTCATATAGCTCAGAAGTCAGAATGCTTGTTATGAACTCAAAGAGCAATGCCAACCCTAAACCCTATAAAAATATAGAAAATGTACACTTAATGGCACAATAGAGGATCCAATAGGAGCAACAGTTCCACCACCAACATTTCCATCCATTATTTCTATAACAAACAAAGAGAATTGTTAGAATTATGAAATATAAACAAGAAGATTCATAATAAGCAAATAATACATGAAAACACATAAAACTATAAAAGTTATACCTTTTTCCAGTCTCTCTACTTCATCAATGTTTTCTTCAATTGAGATAGGCTGGTGAACCAATCTCAACCAATCTTGTGCACAAATAAGGGCTTCCACAATTTTACAACTTAATGAACTTCTAAAACAATCCAAAACCCTACCACTTGTACTGAAAGTGGACTCAGAAGCAACTGTGGAAATGGGAACACCAAGTACATCCCTAGCCATCTTGGAAAGTATAGGAAACCTTTCACTATTTAACTTCCACCATCTTAGAATATCAAAGTCCCCATCTTCCTCAATTATGGACTCATCTAAATATATATCAAATTCAGATTTTTAACTCCTACCTGACCACTCTCAAGCTTCTTCTTTTTAAGATCAGCCTTAAACCTGGACACAGGCCTATTTTCAGAATTACCACACTCCATAGATGCTCCGGAAGTAAAAGTTGTATTAGAACTTCCACCAACACAGTCAGGGTAACTTGAAACATAATCAACAAATAACTCAGTTAGACCTGACTTCACTTTTAGAAAAAAAGTAGCACCTTTTTTATCACCATATAAAGCATTTAGCTGAAATGGCATATACTCAAACTTGTCCCTAGGATCTAAGACATTAGCATAGAAGATTAGATAGTTCATCTTTTCAGGATCACCCCAGTAATTGTCTAGTTTGGATTTCATAGTACTCCCCATGGCACTGATAGAAGCAGTTGGAGAGGCAACCATATCTTTGAGGACAGGGAACAAGTCAGAAATCTCAGAAAAAAGGTATTGGAAGTAACATATAGTGAGCCTGAAATTCTTAGTGTCATTTCATAAAAATGTTTTAGAATGGTCACAAAAGATTCAACAGCAATCCAATCTAAAACATCAGGCATGTCAGAACCCAAATCAGTACTATATGCAGATTCATTCTCCTCATAGGCTTCAAACACTTTCTCATTACAAACTGCAGATTTTAGCATCAGGTAAGTGGAATTCCACCTAGTTGGAACATCCAGGTGCAGACCACTCTTGGCTTCCACTCCTATCAAATCAGATATATCTTTGAACTTTTGAAGCCTAGCAGGTGAGTTCCTAACATACTTAACAACTTCCCTAACTCTCATGACTGAAGTGTCTGAATCTTTAAGACCATCTTGTACTGCTAAGTTCAAAATGTGTGCAATGCAACACATATGAACATACTTTACTTTTACAGAAGAAGCACCCCAGGCTACTAATTGTTTCTTGAAAAAACCAACAACTGTATCATTACTACTAGCATTATCAACAGTCACAGTAAAAATACTTTTCAGACCCCAATCAAGTAAGCAATTCTCTAGGGCTTTAGCAAGGTACTCCCCTTTGTGAGAGGTGACAGGGACAAATGAAATTATTTTTTTCTGGAGCTTCCACTGATGATCTATGAAATGAGCAGTAATGCACATGTAATTTATCCTCTGAATAGAGGTCCATGTATCAGTAGTTATACTAACTCTCTGAGTGTGTTCCCTAAAATTCCTTTTTAGAGTCATTTTTTCATCAAGGTATATTTGAAAAATGTCTCTAGCAATTGTCCATCTAGAAGGAATTTGAAACCTAGGACAGGCTGCAGCAACAAAATTCCTAAAACCTTGTCTGTCTACAAATCTAAAAGGAAGCTCATCAATGATTAGCATTTCACCTAGAGCTCTCCTAATAGCTTGTTGATCAAATACCCAAGTTCCCATGACCCCAGTCTTTCCAGATGGTTCACCTGTCTGTGGAGGTACAGGCTGGAAGGTTAATAGGGCTTGTGTAGTGTCTTTAGCATGGGGGTTTTTCACGCAATTAAGCATGTGATTTCTGATGGAGGAAGTTCCATGTTTCTTAGAGTGACAACAGTATATTTTTGCACAGTATATGCACCTCCCCTTAATAACCACACCCTTTTCATCCTTAATTTCATCAAAGTGATCCGAAATCTTAGATCTTTTGTCAACCACTTTTCTCTTTAGTCCAGAAATAGCAGGTGGTGCAGTCTGCTCATTGGTAATGTTAGGCTCAGGAATTTGACTTTCCACCACTGTTTCTTGACTCAGAGGAGGTTGAGATCCAGATGTAGAAAAGGTCACACATTCTTCAGGGTCCATCTAATGTAAGCAAGTAAGCAACACATGATATATTGATATGTGTATACTAAGCTTCCACAGAGTTCATACCTCACATATAAGGCAAGTACGCAACACATGAATAAGAGTTGTACATATGCAGTCAGTAAGAGCTTCCACAGAGTTCATATCTCACAAATAATAACCATACTATGTAAGTCTGGAACAATCAGCAAGCTGATTTACAGAAGGATAAAAGCACTTTGCTTTTTCACTTCTCTACAGACTGTGAAGAACCCAGTTCACTCTTTGTACTCGTTTGAGTACTAGAGTTGAAAAAGGCTTCTTCATCAAAATAATAAGGCAGTTATGTTACTTATGTACAACAAACAACATAACAGGGACAACTGGATAACCGTAGTCAGTACTCAGTAGGCAACACATGAATATAGAATATATAGCTTGATTAGCTTCCACACTTCATTCATATTTCAAATAAACAGATTTGAAATTCTGAATGCATCATAATATACATAAAAAATTAACAGGGACAACTGGATAACCGAACATTCGAACAGATCTGTACATGCAAGTTTCACAAATATACGAACATCACAAGACTAATCACAACTCAGAACGTCCATGCATCATCAAGGACTAAACTTACCATAATACAAATAACGGAATAAGTATTTTATACCTCAACGGCTCGAGACGAAGGAGATGAAAGGCTTCCACTAGGTTAGAGAGTAGAGACGGTAAACCCTACAAGGAGATGAAGGCTTCCACTCGGTTGAGGACTACAGGCCTACAGCCCTACAACGACGGCAACGGCGGCCGACGAAGTGAGAAGTCAGACCAAATTAGGGTTAGCCGCTTAGAGAGTTAGAGAGAGAGAGAGTCTGAGAGTGTAAGCTAGGGTTAAGTGGTTAACCGGCGAAGGGAAATAGGGATAAGGGAAAGGGAGTGGGCTAATGGGCTTGGGGAGTTGGGTAATGGCCTTATAGGCTTGGGTAGTTGGGGAGTTGGGTAATGGGCTTAGGCTTGGTCGGGTTTTCGGGCGGTTCGGGTAGGGATTAGGAGGACCCTATCCGCTGGGTGTCAGACCAAAAAATATAGGGTGGGCGGGTCGGGTCGCTGGGTTCGAGTCGGGTCAACCGACCCAATAACAAAAAATCGGGTTCACCCGATCGGGTTCTTCGGGTAGGGTCGGTTTTGCTCAGCCCTACTCTTGTTAGGTATTTCAGCTGATATAATGCGGTCAATGTCTGTTGGGGTGGGAAATTTGTCTTCATTTCCCATGAATAATAAAATATGAGCATGCTGTAACCCACACTTTTGGAATTCAACTGTGTATATCACTGCGATCAGTCAATCAAACAATGTTGGATCACACACAAACACGCACATATAAATGGCAATCTTTATGAATCATTACACATGATATTTAATATTCCTGCTCGAATTTGTTCAAGCAGCTTACTTTGTCTTAGATATTTGATCAAGCCATCCAACTTCATCTTAAACACTCGACAAACTATATCGGGACGATCTTCAGGCTTCAAATTCCTTGAAGAAAGGAAGCTATTAATTTCAGGTCATCTTGGGTTACATGTGAAAGTCAAAAATAGATCTGGGTACCCTGCCCATTGATAGATAGCCATGGCATCCTGATAATTTTGAACCATGTATCGAGCACCCCCAACGAATGTAGGTGGAAGGACAACTCGCTTGCCCTGTGTTGACACATCTCTCTCACCCCTTAGCAAAGCATCTGACAGGCCTTTGTACATTTCACACCTAAGTTCTTTTTGATGGGTTTTAATATACAGTAGCCTTGATGACTCAACCATCGTGTATCCATCAACTGTGAGTTGTTGGAATAGCCTCATACTCTTAAGGATGAAAGAGTCCTCGGTTGCCCGTTCATGAAACTTGTAAGAAAGAAACTCTCTAATGCTAACACTTCATCGACCGCCTGTGTTTGACAAACATTCATCAGAAAAGGGCATATCCTCCCTATACCCATCCTCACCATACGGAAAAAAAGTGGATATTGCAATCCCAAATATGCCGGATTTAGCTCATTTATTCTCTTCAAATACCCCCCTGAGTTTCAACCATTATGACTCTTTGCCCCAGTGATTCATCAAAATCACATACCACCAATGCCGCTACCTCTGAAACCGTTGGCAAATTGTAAGTTCTGGCATTCTTGGTTCTCCTTCCTATTAACTTCAGGGATACTTTTGTTTCCCCGTCCTCAGCTAGTTTATCTCTGACCATTCGAAAGGACTTGACCAAAACATTATGTTGGTTTAACATTTCCCTTAATTTAGACACAATATGAGCATGCAAATTGTTCTTCTTTTCATCATCCCTAAATCGATATAACCAAATCACATAAACACTACCATAAATTTAGAACTCACAGTACGTGTGCATGATTGGATAACATCAAATATGTATTTTAAGGTAATGAAATCACCTCACTGAGCTCAAACGATTGGCATCTTCATGTTGTGTGTCATATATATAAAGTTGAGCAAATTTCGATACACTTCCTTGCTGGGGTAGCAAACTCCCGATGAGGTGATAGTTTTGGCCACTCAATTTAAAAATTGGTGGTGAACCACCCCTATACCATGAATGATTTGTTTTAGTACCAATAGAGGCTCCTTTAATAGTGGCAATTTAATTTTCCCTTTACTGCAACACAAAGAATACGTCGGATCCTTTTTTGAAGAACTGCGAAGAATTCTTTCTTCATACCAAAACAATGCTCCGCAGTGCGCACAATTGTGTGATGGATCACCAACACTCCAATATTCCATGTTGCTCCCGTATGTGAGAAATGTAAAATACATAAACATTGACATCAGAAAGAACCACTTAGAACGTGAGCTTACGTAAGTGTAATTGCGATACTATATTAGATGTAATGAAGTATGATCACACCTTCAATCTCGTGTGATTCATTAGGCAACACATCATCTTCTTGTCTTAGGCCACCATTACATGGTTCTTCATGATCACGATAAATAGCCCAAGATTCAGATATATGATTTACAGCTGATTTGGTATACAAAAAGGCCATTAAATGGCAACAGAGGAACTGCATTTCAAATTTGGTATACAAAAAGGCCTATAAATACGTAATAATCAACTTATTTATAACAAATAATATAAATATATACTAACTTTATAATAGAAGTAATAATAAATAATCTTCATACAGTAATTACCCCTTTTTTTAGAAGACAACACATTCGCCCCGCGTGCTGTGATATGAGAACTGCCCATTTTATTAATATCACGATGCAGTACATGGTTGGTGTGATTTGGATCACAATTTTTTGTTCAAGATACATTAATCAATATTTGAAATATATATATAACTTCGTTAAGACATATTAAATTTTATCTCAATGACATCACTATCAATAAAATAAATATGATGAAAAGAGGTGTGACCTCCTATAAAATTCGAATTTCACGTTTTTAGTAGATTTCACTTATACTTTCCAATACGTTACCTTTGTTGTAAACTAACTTACATTTTTATTATGAATTTAATTTGACCAATATTTGTAAGATATTGTTGCAATGTTTTTATGCTAATATTCACCGTAAATAGTCATAATAATTTTGATGAAAATATTTTTTCTATCTCTATGTATTATAATAGTTATAATAATTATACTATATACTTATACTTAAATAAAAAAACAATGCATAATCTATCATAATTTGTTTAAAAAAAACAAATTCACAGACCCGACCCATTAAAAATCAAACTTATTAGCCCAAAAATTGGACCATCAATTCAAATCTCGGCCCATTACAAATCAAACCCAACCCAACAACAATCTAATCCCTCCTATATATACTCCCATTACCCCCTGTGTAAACCATTTACGCTGCAACTTTACACGCAGACCATCAGTCATCCTCTCTTGCTAAACCTGCGTATTACATATGCTTCTCACCGCCCTTCCATTCCTTCTTCTTCCTGCATCCTTACGTGAGAATGCCTGAGGCCCAACAAAGACCATACAGACCCAAATGAGTTACATCTTTGGATGACAATGCCTTGTTTGATTGAGCTGCGATCTCAGCTTCTTAGGGCCTGTTTCTACGTATCAGTATTCCTTGCTCATTATGTTATTTTGTCATTTCATTTGTAACGAACACTGAGTGATACACAATGATCTTTGTGGTTGTTATTGTTTATGTTTATTCGCTTGTATCCGACTTCTGTTGACAGATTCCAATTTTTAAATAGATCTTTACGATTCGAAAAGAAAACGTTCTGATTTTCTTAGATCTGTTGTTTATTCTTTAAACTATGTTGTAAATTTGGCGTGCATGTCATCTATTATGTGATAATGCCTTTTCAAAGCCCTTTTTCATGAAATCTGAGGGATTATCATGAAAGGATCTCAGATTCGTTATTTTCTTTGTTCTTTTTGCTATTACATGTAGTTTATGTTTTTTTTTGGGATTTTGATCTGCGAATACTGAGTGATATCCAAGCATCTCAGATATTAAATTTGTTGCCTTGAACTTGTGTTCACCGATTCAATGAACTATGTTTTGCACATGTGTCTATGTTTTCTATGAAGGTTTAGCTACAGTAAATGATTTAAGACCTCATTATCGATTACTTTTTTTTTCACTCGTACGTGAGTTGCCTTAAAAATTCTAGTTTTGCTGAAAAAGAACTTTTTTTGGTCAAATAATTGTATTCAGGCTGATTATTACTCTTCAAACAACTGAAATTTGAATCTGTTCAGCCTGTGTCGAGTCTTTGTAATCTTATTTCTTTATTTTGTTCAGAAAAGGTACGAATTATTTCAACAATTATTTTTTTAGAACCCTTGCCTTGTAGTCTGGAAAGTCTTCGAAATTGTTAATCAGATCCAGAAATATTGCAATAGAAATAAATAGCAAATTTATGAATATAAAACTACCTTTGTTGATCAAGTCTTCAAGACTTCTTTTACGGTTGATTGTTGTGCTTTTGGTGATCTTCTTCATTGAGGAGCTGTTATTAAAAATGGAAACGACATCTTGTAAAATTTAACTGACAGACCTTTTAAATCTAAACTAAAATTTGAACATTTTTATGCTAACATGTGAATTCATTTTCTTTCAAAATGTCTTATTTCACTTTATTACTTTCATTTTAATAAGTTATCATTCGGTTTGTTTATGGTGGTTGCTTGTTCTTATGGCCCATCCCATAGGGCTGCCAGATACCCTGCCAGCCACCGAAGTGGCCTTCGGAACTGCGTGGTCTGGCAGTCCGTTGACCTAAAAACATGTAACCCAGAGTAACTGATTCAATGCCATCTCAATCTCTTCTCTTCACCGTCCTCTCATGCAATGTGTGATACAATCACATTAGGTTCTAAAATCTTTTTGAAACAATTTAAAACCATATAGATCTTGAAACATCTGTTAAGTGAAGTAACATCATTTAGCACATGCATTTTGGACCCACGTCTACCATTGCACAACAATTCAATCACAACATACTACAATAATCATCATTTAGCATTGCGTGAGTACATACAGCCCACACAATTTGCAAAAAACAAAACAGTTTACCTATCTTACATATCCAACAAAAACCTTAGTCATAGTCATTGATAGCAATGCATTACTACAATCATGTCATGTTAAGCCAACCAAAACTCATCCCCACACACGTGTTTTCATTGAAGTACTTCTGGTTCAATGTCACAATCCGACCTGATCTTCTAGGTATATCGGTGTCTGCATTTATCAGTTCCTGATATTCTATGCATATGTATTTCCCTGTATACCTTTTCTTGTTTAGAGGCTGCATGCAGTAAAAATGACTCAAGTTTGCATTACACCCAAAGCATGGTTTCAACGGAAAGAGCCCAGGGTGTTTGCCACACGCGTGACATTTTGGCTTTTCACAGTTTGTGCCTGAACAACATCTCATCTTAAATGAGATAGTTGGAATATGTCATTCAATTATTTTAAAGTCATAGCATTACAACTGCTTTCATGAATGTTCATAATAGTAGGCATCGAGCATTTATCATATGTACATATCATATTCTGATTACATATCATAGTAGAAATCATACCTTTGATAATTTTGGAGCACTCACTGGTCACACTGTATACTCTAAAAATGCACTACCAATGCTCGGGTTAGATGTTGTGGTTGAGGGGAGTAAATGAGATTATGAGCATGGAGTAAATGCTCCTACGATGGTATTTATGTACTCAGCTTCCAAAATAGGTTTTTGACCACTGGTAAGTAAGTTCAGCAATATATTATGATATTTACCTACTGTCCATTCCCATTTAATGAGCAGATCTGCTCACCATCCTAGGATGGATATCCTGCTACTGTGTTCATTTAATGTGTGCAGACCTACACGCCACACTAATGCTTCCTTGCATTTATGACTTTTAAAATGGTTTTAAAGTACCACTTACTTTTAAATCTTGCATCGGATCTTTTTTGCAATCATTTCGATGTTGTGTTCATTTAAACCATCCTACCACAATGTTCATTTTGTAGTACAGTTTCATAAATGTGAAATGACACAGCCTCTTTTTTAAAACCGAAGTTGGTCCTCTCTATACCCCTGGGATTCGTGTAGCCTCTTTTAAATTTAAAGCTGGTACTTTGAAATAATAATTACGTTTCATAACTCACTACTTTTTTAAAAATGTTTTCTAATATTGATGCTTTGACAGGTTCCATTTTCTATTATCTATTCTGTAACCATTTATTCTGGGCTATGTTTTACCAAGACTTTGATGATTAAAACCTATTCACTACTTGCTTCTATTTTTGAAAATGACCTGTACTTTTAATTTAAAGTTAAAAATTAACTTTATTATCAAATTATGATTTCTTTTTTAATATGTAATGAACTTAAATTATATTTCGTGACTATTCATTTTGACTTTTTAAAATATTTTGCCCTTGTCATTAACTTCTGAAATAACAATTCCAATAACTATGCTTTTTTTATGGATGAAAATCCAATTACTATTCTGTATTTTTTAAAAGTAGAGTTTAAGTAAACTTTTCTCAACAAAACGTGTTAGACTCGAAAATAAAAACAATCACTTAGACTCATTCTGACTTAAATATTTTCCCGTTTTTATAAAATGTTATGTTATTTGCACTTATTATTTCAACCTTTCTAATCCAATATCAATTATTCTTCCGGGTAATTTTTTTTATTTATAATATTTAACATCACAAAAAATATGCCCTTTGGAAGCCTTGGTAATTAAAATCTTAAATACCCGGGCAGCCACATTAAGACTAAAATAAATTGCCCAAATTTCCTGTTTAACCACCATGTACTTCACAATTTTAAAGGTTTTCCTGAGCATTTGTGTTCTTAAACTAAAAAGTAAAACTGTTGTTTATAAAAATTCCTAGACTTTAAAATTAATATTTTGTAAAGGAAGTAAAAACAGATTTTATCATTTTCAATTAATTTTGTCGAAGAAATTATATTTGTGCTTAGTGAAGTACATCGGTTACATGTTTAAGTGTGGAGGAAATTACTTGCGCTTCACAATATATTTGGGCAAACAGTTTTATACATTTTTTATTACCTCAATTCTGACCTGTTTAATATACTTCCTAAGGCATTCATATATACTTATGTACTCATATGAATTTATTTCTATTTATTATTAGTAGAATTTAAAAAAATACTTTTATAAGGAAAATTAATAAAAAAATGCAGCAAAGTAGTACCGAATTTGAATTAAAGTATAATTTTTTATTCTGGGCTGTGTTTTACCAAGCCTTTGATGATTTAAACCTATTCACTACTTGCTTCTATTTTTTATAATTACCTGCACTTTTTATTTAAAGTTAAAAATTAACTTTATTATCAAATTATGTTTTCTTTTTTAATATGTAATAAACTTAAATTATATTTGGTGACTATTCTTTTTTGGCTTTTTAAAATATTCTGCCCTTGTCATTAACTTCTGAAATAACAATTCCAATAACTATACTTGTTTTTTAGGGATAAAAATCAAATTTCTATTCTGTATTTTTTAAAAGTAGAGTTTATGTAAACTTTTCTCAACAATATTACTTAGACTCGAAAATAAAAACAATCATTAATATGTAATAAACTTAAATTATATTTGGTGACTATTCTTTTTTGGCTTTTTAAAATATTCTTCCCTTGTCATTAACTTCTGAAATAACAATTCCAATAACTATACTTGTTTTTTATGGATAAAAATCAAATTTCTATTCTGTATTTTTTAAAAGTAGAGTTTAAGTAAACTTTTCTCAACAATATTACTTAGACTCGAAAATAAAAACAATCACTTAGACTCATTCTGTCTTAAATATTCTTTTCGTTTTTATAAAATGTTATCTGCACTTATTATTTCAACCTTTCTAATGCAATAACAATTATTCTTGCACTTACACTTTGCATCCACATGAGGACTTTTGAAGAGTAATTAGAAACAACTGTAATAGGTCTAGTTTTGGGACCTTAGATGGTTGCCAACTATATGTAATATTCATAAGGGTTTGTAATATTAATTTAGTATGAGTAGGGTTTGCAGGTATGCTCAACATAAGGCCCAGGTATGAGCTCATGTAACACTTCTTCTATTATTATCAGTATTATATGCCTGCATTGCGAAACTTAGAAAAATAACATTTTAAAAAGGAACTTTATTCAATGTTAAATAAGTAGGTACAAAACATCCCTAATACAATTGTAATCTAGCTAAACAATGCACAACTTCGTATCTCTTTATCCTATCTTCAGCCTTGGTTGCTCCAGGCATCCTACTGCGTTCATTTCTGGCTGAACATTATTTACCTGAAAAACAGTTAAAATTGTATAAAAAACCGTGATAAGAAATCTATTCCCTTTTTATTTACAAACATCATGAGTATGCCTCCCTATTTTCGTAGAACACTTCAACTTCATGGACCTGCAAATTTAATCAATATCCAAACATAGGACCCTGTAAACGCAGTAGGATTTGTTCAATGAACAACCCTGGTCACAAAACATAGATAAATAAAGCAACAAATAGTCTTTCATCCTAAATTTGGAGTGTCTTTGTGCTAGTGTTTAAACACATCCAAAAATAGTAGCTAAGGCACACACAGCCATAAAATAGCAAAAGAGGTTTTTTAAACAATGTCTTAGTAAATCACTCCTTAGTTTCCCTAAACACCGGGTTCCTGCTTGATTTTCATCTTCAGCTTCTTCACTTTTCCATTGGTAGAAAACTCATCGTTCAGATTACGTTTGATTTCATCAGTCAGTTCAACCTCAACCTCCCTCTGTGTGCATGCTGGTGGAGTATCTGGTTGGTCAATAGGAGAACGGTCATGGGTTTTAAAAAACTGTTAGAATGGTACACCGAAAACCCTATTCTAGCATTTCTTAAATAGCTTTATGTTTATACCTCTTTCTCGGCTGAAACACGTTTAGCCTTCCTTGCTATCTTTTCGCCAATGCTTGCACTTGAGCCAACCTGGAGATTAAGTACTTTTGACGTTCAGTGTCTACTTTGCTAACCGAAACAGCTCATGTTTATGTTTTTTTACCTTCTCTGGGGTCGTATCCTCAAAGGCGGTCCGAATCATCCTCTACGTACAATGCAACCACAAAGGCGGTCCGAATCATTGATACAATTCCTATAGAAAAAGTTCCCTTGTAAGTATTTTCTTCAGATCTTTTCTTTATCTGAATTCTGAAAAGTGCTTTTTGGTCAAGCAAACTCTCTATCTCTTCTTGAAATCATTTATTTTTAAAGATACCCTCTCCAATTCAAGCATCAAGGTTCCTGATGTTTTCCCAAAGAAATCAATACATTCTCTGTCCCACATGGTAAATGGAGCATGTCCCGAATTGTCCATGAGACAAATGCTGACCTTGTAGCTGTAATGTTTTTCGTGTTAAAACTTGAGCAACTCGAAGATGTACAAAGTGTTTAAGCTGACTATGAAACATTTACCCACCGATAAACTCCCTCAGCAAGGGTCTCATTACAATGAGAACACCTGAACCTTTCTTCCTCAGGTTTCAATTTCTTGTTGCAAGTTGGGCAACTGAGATAACACCATTCTCGGAAATTCTCTATGGAGACTATGTCTCCAAGCACCTAGTAAAACCCTTCCTGTATGTTAGAACACACACATGTAAGCACCATTTTCTATTAATCTTAGTGAATTCCATTCTTAGAGTGAATGCCATCACCTCAGTTGTGTTAAGCAAAGCATTCAGGGTGGATATGGTTGCATTCCCACTTAGGATGTCATCCCCACTTTCATCACCTTGTGTGGTTTGTGTGACAGTCGTTCCCGTCATATTGTCATCACCGTCACCCGGAAATCTGCGACCATTAGATTTTAGGAGCTATTTCTATATTCGAACTTTAGAGTTGAATAAAGTTAGAGGCTTACTCGCTTATGAAGTCCAGAAACTCGGACGTTGTGCCATTAATGATCAGCTTTGACACATCAAAAGAAGATGACACAGATAGGGCACCTAAAATTTACAATCGTTTTAGTCGAAAAAATAATCATACTGCCAAAACAAAATAATAGAAGAAATTCCTCATACCCTGATATCTTTTCGGCCTGCAAAGCTGAAATATTATATAAATCGCTTCATCAAGATGCTGGGTAGCGTAATCCATGTACTGGGTTATATATTTATTCCACAGTACACAACCAAGTCTGTTGCCTCTGTTGTTATGTAGATACGAATGCAAAGTTATGGATCATCAAAAGCTGTTTGATTAGTCACTATTAAGGTTAGGATACATTTGTTAAAAAAATATTAACATACTCAGGGTCACCCAATGTTAGCTCCATCAATCTTTCAGTCTTTCCATTGATGATGTGTGTTTGAACCATGCTTCTGCATATGACCTTACCGATCACATCTGTAATGTAAAAAGTCAGCATAGTCACTACTCTATGTCGAGGCAAAAGTAATTAATGAAATAAATACCCCTACCATTGAGATGTCTGTCATTGATCACTCTTTGCTCTTGAAGCAACCCAAAATGTTGAAAGTCATACAAAAACATAGGTAGTTCAGTCTTGTCTTCCCTGAATGCAGTCTTGCTTATGAACTGGATTAAATAAGGATGTGCAGTTGTTTTCACTATTTGGTAGTTGTCCATGACCAAAAAGTTCCTAAGTGCGTACACATGGTGTTCTTTGATCAATGGTCTATACATTGCTAGCTGCGGCCTCTTTACAGTTGCGTGAATTTGATCCCCCTATAAAGAAATTTGTAAAAAATTAATTTCTTTGTAAACATGTAGTTGAAGCACAATGTTTCAGGTCTTTACCTCTGCATCATGCAGCACCATCTCAAGGGTCTCTCCACCCTTGGAATGGGGAGGAACCTCGTAAACTTGTACAACTCTTACCCTCAAAGCCCAGGTGGTCTTTGTGTGATCAATGTCTTTGATGAGGGACCACATTTTGGTCTAGGTTGATGAACATGCCATTGCAGCAGATGGGGTGCTCGTTTACTTGTGAATTGCTCGGTGGTGGTGTGGTTTGAAATCCAATTCGAGTGTATTTATAGGTGGTGAATGACGTGGTTTCTCAAAAACAAATATGTTATTGACCATTGGTCCATTAACAAAATCTTTTCCAAAGATTTTATAGTACACATTTTAAAACGTGCAGTCCATCTATGATGTACCAGCTCTTCGAAAATATATTTAAATTCAGCCATAAAGATTTTTGAATGACAATTAAAGATTTTGAAGCACACACTAATTAATTCGAAGTGACCTTGGCCCATTTTTTAAAATTAACCTTGTTCCTTTCTCCTCCATTGTAAAACGTGCAGCCCATCTTTGATGTACTTTTTATTGAGCCCCACAAATGCTTTATTGGTCATTGGGCATGCATTTAATGCCAAGCAATTTCAGCCGCAGTAGCTAAGCAAATTCTCCAAATTCAAAGAACAGAGCATTGAATAAGCTGCCAGACCCGAACCGCCACGCGTGAGACCCGACCCGCCTGTTGATTGGACGTTTTTGAGCGGGAATTCTGGGCAGTTTTTCTCCTATTGTTGTATAATAGAAGATATACTTTTTGCTTAGTTGAGATAGCATGTAAGTAATGTATTGGGTAGATGATACATTTTTAATTTCCATATGTATGTTTGTGTTTTGAATTAGTTTTGATTGATTTTTACTTTGGAAATGACACACTTTTGGTGTAATAGTTTAGTTTGTTAAATTCCTGTAAATAGTTTAGATTAGGTATATTCTGAGCTCAAACAAGTCTTGATCACTCAAAGGATAGTTGGTGAATCCCAAAAAGTGGAAGGAAGGTGCATAATTTGAAGACAAAAGAAGGATCCTGAAATTTTGGTCTATACTCGGTCGAGTATCACCTATACTCGATCGGGTATTAGGTTGAAACTTCAAATCGGATCAGATCCGAAGACAAGGGAACATGCCGGGAAGATTTCGGCCATGATTGAGTGTCTATACCCGATCGGGTAGACTGACATACCCGATCGGGTATGCCTTTGAGTTTAAACGCAAAATCGGTCGAGTATGGCTCGAATATCACTTTCTACACATACTCGACCGAGTATAAACATATACTCGATTGGGTATACCTTTGGAACATAGCCTAAAATCGATCGAGTATACCTCGAATCTGGTATTACACACATACTCGATCGGGTACCATGTATATACCCGATCGAGTACCCGAATCCCATCCCAAAAGCCTATAAATACACCCCCTTTCCTTCACAATAGATATCCAATTCCTTTATACATCTAAGCTCAGTCTAGAATAGTTCTTTCTTTATATTTTTCATCATGTTTAGTCTCCAAATGAGGAGCTAAACTCTTCCATCTTGGTTTTGCTACTTTGAAGCTTAATGAATTTGTAAGTTGTGAGTTATTTTCTTTAATCTTCTTTCTTGAATATTAATTCTTCCTTTAAAATACTATTTCTATATCAAAGTTGGGGAGTGTTACTAAGATGACAATTAGTTAACATCTTGACATTGGTTATAGTAATAGTTATTTCTTCCTCTATGTTAATATTGTGGAGTGTTACTAGGATGACAATTAGTTAACATCTTGATATTAATCATAGTAGGATTCATATCCTTTAATATTCTTCCTTGAGTATTAATTAATTCCTATTCATATTTCATGTTAATATTTTAAACATCACTTAAAGTATCAACTAGTTTTGTTTCTCATATTAATTATTACTAGAATCAATCGGTTAAAACGCTTGTTATTAATCCGGTTCCTTCAACAGTAGTAAACTTGGATTATTAATGCATGCATCTCATGGTTAATATGCCAAGGGGAATTAATTATATTGATTAAACCAATAAACCGCTTGTGTTGAGGTTATCAATCTCAATCGTTTTCATCTTAAGTTTATTGCTACTATCAAGTTAATATACGGCGCTTGTTCTATATTGACTCGATAGTCAGTTTTATTAATGAACGCATCTCGTTATTAATAACTACCCTCGATGAACTGGATATACTCCTCGATTGAGTATTCGAGAGGAAGATAATTAAAGATATAACCGGGATCGACGAACATTTCATTAAGTGGATAAAAGCAAAACCAAGCCTCCATATCCATTAATTAAACTCATATAGGTTGTTCATCTTAGTATTTTTAAAGCAAACAAATCTAAACCCCCCTTGTTACTACTTATATAAAAGAAAAGTATTCCTTTCCCTGTGGATACGAACCTTACTTCGTTATACTACGTATAATCGTTGTATTGTAATTATTTTGAGTGCACCTCACGACAAGGGCACGTCAGTAGATGTTTATTACAATAAACATGACTTACCTCATCTTTTTGGCATATAAGAAATAGCAGGAAGCCATGAATAATAAGGTGGTTACAAAAACTAAATTCTTTTTCAGAGTTGAAGTTATACACACACACTGGAATTTTACTAAATGCTCAGTGAAGTTTGTATTAAAGTAAAACAATAAAATCCAATAGATAATCATTCAAAGGATCAACTACATACGCTAGAAATCCAAATTTGTTAAAAGGACTAATATTAAAAGAGCACGTGAATAAAAAGCATCATGAAGAGATGTTCATGGAGCAAGTATATATGCTATTATTCCTAATTTACTAAAAGTGCAGGCTGCTTTGAAGAGGTTTAAAAATCAGGAAGCTTGAACTTCAGTCCATCTCTAGCTTGATGAACTTGTGTTTTTTACACTCGAGCCTTGGCTGGATCCTGTTTCAGATCCTAGAAGATCACCTTCCGAAACTCGTTTTGAAATTGATGAGTGTGGAGTAGGTACATTTTTATTATCAAAGGAGCTTGGAGTCTTAAAATCAAAAGGGGTTGAAATTCAGTCAATGTACAACCACAAATCATTACTGTTGGGCCTCGGGTATGCGGTGCCAGCAATCTGCCAGCCTGCCGGTGCAATCGAACCGCGTGGCGCTTCGCTTGTGCTATAAACGGAGAGGAGCGTGCTACACTATTAGCGATTGCTTTTAGTGTAGCGATAAGCGCAACGATCCACAAGTGGTATTAGAGCCAAGGTCACAGGTTCGACCCCCGACAACAGCATGCTGCGCAGTTGAGGCTGGAAGGTGCTGGGGGGAGATTGTTGGGCCGTGGGTATGCGGTGCCAGCAATCTGCCAGCCTGCCGGTGCAATCGAACTGCGTGGCGCTTTGCTTGTGCTATAAAGGGAGAGGAGCGTGCTACACTATCAGCGATTTCTTTTAATGTAGCGGTAAGCGCAACGATCCACAAGTACATATGTAGGAAGTGTATGAGGATCTCTAAAACACCAGGGCATACCATGCTGGACTCCACCCCTATTGTGGAGTACGAAAGCAGCTCTAGATCTTCATCTGAATTATAGGACTGTAGATTGTTTCATTTATTGAGAGTTATTTGTACATCACTGACACATAATACAACAAAAATGCAATCACTCTGCTTGAAGTTATGGGAATACCTCGGACTGCAATACAATTGCAGATTTCACACGCTCTATTTTTTCTCTATCCTCTGAAATCATGCTGATAGAGTAATACACACCGCCACTTGTGCGATTTTCACGTGCCTTGTCTATTTTGAATATTAATTCCCTTCCAACCAGTTCTTTTATCTCTTCAGGAAGATATTTTGCTGCTAGCTATTCCTAAATAATAGTCGATATTGACAAAGTCTTAATGTAAATTGAAGTAGCAGAGAAAGTACAACCAAATAAATTGTTAAATGAATATCTTATTGCTTTAAGCACCCAATAATGACATCCAGCTTTCTCCAAAAACGTTATTGATGTATACACACAATCAATTAGTGCATAAGACTTGGTTACACAACAAAAAGTGATAGCATTTGCACAGTAAACCTGCCTAAGAAGGCCACACAGACTCCATTTAGATTTTTTTCCTTGTGTGGGTGAAGAAAATGTATACTATTAAGATTTTAAGGTCCATATGACTTTAAAGGCCAAAGTCAGGAAGAAAGTAAAGTAAAGATCTTAGATTGCACAAACAAATGGTGCGTTTTTCATAATCTTTTGATTTTTAAGGGAAAGGTGAAAATATATTCATAAGGAAGAAATATTTTTTGCTTCCTGGTATCGAGGTGGTTCTGGAGGAGGACGAGCTCTTGCAATTTGGGTGAATACCATTGCCGCCACTTTCAGAGCGGGCGGCCAAGGCTTCACGATCCAACACTGATACAATCGTCCAGCCGCAACTCGTTCATCCGCCAACACCATCTTCTCTGACGTAGTTGCAGTCCCAAACGCTAGAGCACCTAAAATGAGTATAATTTGCCGCAGAAAATCTCAATGCCCACAAAGAGGGGAGACGGTAGATAGGTTTCCTCTCTTGGAAACATCTCCTAACTTAAATATGGAATCTATATATACATATTTGGTTATCCTTATATTATTCAATTTTTATGAATGTAATACTTAAAATTGAAGTGTCTCCAATCCTTATGTAGGTTTTCATGCATGACTCTTCACTGTAATGGACTTTAACTGCTCTATAGAAATTTGGATATCATTAAATCAAAGTGTCCCCAATCGTTCCGTAGGTTTTCATGATTCTTTATTGAATGGATTTTAATTGATTTCGAGTAGGGGTGTAATTAAACAAGGCAATCAAGTTGAGTTCGAACATGTGTATGTTTGAGCTTGAACTTGATAAGAATGCACGAACTCGAGCTTGAATGAGCTAAGTAATTGAAATAATTCCCTAAGAATGTTTTTACTTGGATTGAAATTTTCCGGTGTGTATGAGATAATTGCTAACTAACTACCACTGAGAGTGTGTATGAGATAACTACAAATAATGGTGTACATGCTTATAAGATAAATACAAATGTTAATAATATTATGATCCAGTATGATTTACATAAAATGTGAAGGAAAAAGAAAAGATAGAAATTAAAAGAAATAATTAAATATTGTGAATTAACACCTAAATTTGTCTTACTAAGATTTATGTATGACTAGCTATATATATGTAGCTTAGGGTTTCTATCTGATTTTACGGAATAATAATACGACGTAGTGATCCACTTTATTTATGACTAGCTATATATATGTAGCTTAGGGTTTCTATCTGATTTTATTACAATCATCACTTAGCTTAGTCCATCATACCACTAGCTATACGGTACGTACGTGTGCTGCAAGTCGACGTACTAACTGCAACGCCGCAAGGTATCATATCGATGGAGGCGGGTGGGCGGTGGATGATGGATGACACGGCGGCGTCAAGGGGCGGCGATGATAATAACCACCAGTTCTTCCTGGGCGTGGGCTACCGGTTCGTGCCGACGGACGAGGAGCTGGTGGATTACTTCTTGAGAAGAAAGATTATGGGTCTGCCCATTATTCATCCGATCATTCGTCATACCATTAATATCTACGAAACCCATCCCAGGGACATTCTTTGTAAGTTCGCAATTTACGTAGCCAGCTAGGTTTCCATATTTCTCACGATTTATCACAATATATATGATTGATTATACTCTGGATGGTATTAATTATTTAATTTAGGGGTTGGTTGCTTCAAGTATTATTTAATTACTTTCATCGTTTTATTATTCACTTATTAGTGCAAATATATAAATCTGAAATTGAATTGGATCATCAGGCAAGTACGGGACAGTGGGAGAAGATGCATGCTATTTCTTCGTGAAGCAGTCAAACAAGTCAAGAAAACGGCGGTGCAGGAAAGCCGGGAATGGGTATTGGAGGACATCCGGTTCTCATCCGGTCTTGGACGGGTCTGGAAAGAAGGAAATCGGGTCCAAAAAGACATTTGCCTTTCACCAAGGATTTCCAGAAAAGGGTGGTTTCAAAGGAGTGAAAACGGACTGGCTGATGCACGAGTTTTCTCTCAATCATGGAGATGATAATAATAATAATATTGTAAGTTCATATACTTCCCATTAATTAAGGAAGCTAAGAGATTATCATATATATTGATGAATATATGTATCACATATATTGATTAATTCACTTTGTTACAGGGAGATGACTATGTGCTGGTAAGGATTTATTATCACAAGAAGAAAAATGGAAATGGAAAGGAGAAGGATTATAAGGAGTTGAACAATTTTACCACACCATGGCATCATGATGAACATCTACTTCTTCCTGCTCCTGCTAATAATATGGAGCCCTTCACTGGTCTTGAAGTTGAGACGATGAGTTCGGATAAAGACATTCTGCGGTGGCTTGAGCACTGTATGTTGGGTGACTCAGATCCAGCGGAACCACTTCTCCCGGCGGTGGGATGTTAGCTGCATATTTTGTTTAGTACATTACAGACGTATGTTTAGTTTAGTTATTTTGTAATTTAGTTAGTTTTGATCATGTGGGAGGTTTTTTAGCCCACTTGGTGTAACCACCATATCCCACTCCCATAAAAAGAGAATTGAAGCATGTAAGGGAATGGAGTTACACCAAGAAGGTTTTTCCTCTACACTAATGAAAAATATAGATATGATCATGTTCCTGTGTTCTTTCATTTTATGCATTTTATGATATAGATTTATCATTTATCAACCTGTGCTTGGTGAATGTTGTTTCTTGTTTAAAACCAACATGGGATCTTGAAGATGAACTGAAACTTATTATAAGTTCAAACTTTTGTACATTAGATTTGTATCAATTCATCCTTTTGCATCCATGTATGTACGTACGCCACTTTGATAACTGTACTTGAATTGCATGAGATACATACATTACATGGTGAATTAGAAAATGACTTTTTTAATTGTCTTAAGTAGTGCGAGTATCACGTATGGTGCTTATATAAATGCATGATTGACAACGATTATTTGATCTCAATATTGTAAGAAGAGTTTCATAGAATATTAATCAAATAAAATTTATGGGGAAACTATCACTAAAGTTATTATATGTATAGCTTCACACTAGTTAGTGTTGTAGAAGTGAACATAATTCTTGAAACAAAAGTACGTTTGCATATATGTGTTAGGAGTGGGCATGTACGGTTGGTTGACCGCATTTTGGTTACTCAACTTTTGGTTAACCGTGATTTGAGTTAGTATGTCTATAATAGCATTAATCATATAATGTAGCGTTGCTTAATCGGGTAGCATTTAACCATAATATAGGTTAACCATTAATTGGTTAATAAAAAAACCATTTAAACATATCAACGTGTAATGTCTTCCTCCCAATGTCAAACCGGTGCAGAATTTAATGATACCAAGAATATCAATTATCACTTTGAAATTGTTAAAATATATTATGGTTTTTAGAAGATGAGGATCATCAATTTCTAAAAATCTAAACGTAACACAAGTGTTAGGCACTTAGGCGGTCATTCTCTCGCTGGTTGAGAGCTAGAGTTTTTTTCTCGCGTGTTGAGAGCGTTGCAATGTTGCAGTTCTGCGGATCAATTTTTCTTTTGCATTTTGATCAAATGCAGGTTCAAGAAAGGATAAGTGACATGGAGGAGTGGCGTATTTATGAGTTATTTTATATTTTGTGGTCTTATTTTCGCGTTATATTTGTTCACGTTGCTCTGTTTTTGTTGATGTCTTTAGTTTTAGATCTATAATAATGATGGACAATTCTGCTATATATTATGTCATTAGAAGAATCTATATGGTCAGTGATTGTTGTGTCGCACCCGTTTATTGTTTAGTGATTCGTATTGTTCTTTCAAGGGTGATCGTTTCTAAGTCTAGTCATAGGGTTGATTGTGCTAGTTGGTTACTGATAGTTGTTGTCATTGGTGATCTCTTTTAGTTTGCTGTAACGAGGCCCGACACAAGAAACTGGGGGACTTGTGTTGGGGAATATTATTCCGGCCTATTACTGTTCAGAGGCCCAAGGCATTGCCCCAGTACGGGACCCAGTCAGTGAGGCCCATTTAGGCCCATTAAGAGCCATTTAGGCCCACTCGGCCTGTCACGACCCATATCGGCCCGATAAGGCCGTTAGGCCCATTAGGCTAGAAAGCACCCCCCCCCCCCCCCTCTCTTCTATAAATAGGAAGCAACGCTTCCATGTAAAGGGACTCTCTTTTCTGGGATGGCTCTTCTCTCCTAGGAGTCTTTCTCCCTGCTTCTTCTTATGTAGATTAGTTATTTCAAGCTCCATTAATGAAAGCTCCAAGCTTAAGATTTGTACTATGTAAATGGAGAGGAGAGGATAAATGAGAAAGAGCGGGCTTAGACGTTAGCCTAAAAAGTCCCGTGGTTTTCTCCCTTTCCAGGTTTCCACGTAAAAATCGAGTGTTATACCAAATTATATCTATATCTACTAGTTTATGTTGGACTTAAACTCAACATTATGTGGTGGGGAATATTATCCCAGCCCGTTACTGTTCAGAGGCACAAGACATCAGGGCGGCATGGAGCCCAGTCAGCGAGGCCCATTTAGACCTACCCTGTTAGGAAATTGATGTAACGTACCTCGAAAGTACAACAACGGAAGTTTAAAATTTTTCCAAACAGATCTTCCCTGATTATGACAAAACAACGAATATAGCAATAATAACATATCTGAGTTAGAACTTACACATCTTCCAGTCTAGCAGTGATAATCCTTGACCTTTGGTATCCACGTGATTTCTCCTTTTCGAAAGAACGGTTAGATCTCCCTAAGAGAAAGGCTAAGAAATCTCTTTGTAGGGAAATAAACTGGTAATACTGAATTTGAAAAGAGGTCTCATAATTATGAAGGAGGAGGATGCATTTATACTAGTTCTAAACTAGTTTCCCAATCACAATAAAAGTCTTTGTGATTAATTAGTTCTAGTCCTAACAGGACTAATGCTTATTAATGATTTAATCAATTAAATAAAACAAATAATAAACTATAATAATATTAAGGAAGGAGAGGGGCTGCACACGACACCTCCCTTCTCTTATTATTATTTATTTATTATTCATTTCTTTTAATTCAAAATCAAAAGAAAAAGACATCTTTATTTAATTAAAAATACATCTTAATTAAGTATAATAAATCTAATTTATTTCACTTAATTAATTCTATCAAATAGAACTATCCTTCAACTTCATGAATTAAATATGTTTAATCTAATTAATATTTAATCCATTTTAAGTATAATGAATTAAATATTATTTAATCCAATTAATAATATTTAATTCCTTCTAACAATTCAATCGGAAGGTATAATCACTTTTTGTATGACCCATAGGGCCTTATATATTAAGCACTAATCAAATTAAGGTCTTAGTGAATCCCTAGACGATTCCCCAGACAAACTTAATATATAAGGACGTTTGCAGGACTATACAAACTCCCTGTAATATAGAGCTCATACTGATACGGTCCTTTCATTCAGCGAACATTCAACTAAGTCTAGAACATGATATTGTGTCTATGCCAATAACTCAGTCTCTGTCTCTCAATCTTTCTAGATGATCCATAACGATCATATTCGATATCCAAAACGAATATATCTTTGCATTGGCCAATGACTTTATGGTCCATCTAGATATGAGAAATAGAATGTTCTCTCTTAATCTATTATGAGGAATGAATCCTTTCTTGACTCAACTACTACTCCATGTGCTTCGTGATGCACCCAACACATGCTGTATCTACCCCGATTGGAGTGCAAGCGTTGGTCATGCTCAAAGTACATCACTCCGCACATGTAGTACGTATTGACCTCAAGTCGGAGGACTATTACACTACTCTATATGCCGATAATCCCATAGACACGTGAATAGAACTTATCAAATGGTTTCTCGGTGGGTATGCCAATATTCTCTAAAATATCTATACGACCATCATGAGTTACAGGAACTCATAGTTGTGAGATCAACTATACTTTCTAAAAGTATGATGTAGTCCACATACCAATCTTATCGCATATCATCAATATCCCATTCTTGATGATCATTGATTGGGGCTATTTTAGGTCCTTATGTTATATCATATAAGCTCCTACTTACTTATTGACAACATAAATCCAAGGGAACACAATTATGAATAAAACATTGACAATCGAAAACAGTCATTCATAAAGTGTAATACCGTGTCTATATCAAATATAAAAACTAAATGTGATCAAGTACATATGTCTCTAAAAAAATGATTGTCGCTAGGACATATATACTAACAATCTCCCACTTGGCCTAGTGCCAATCACCAATGCGTCTAACACCTAGATTCTCAAAATGTCTAGTATGTTTCTCGCAGCTCAAAGGTTTGGTGAAGGGATCAGCCAAATTGTCCTCCGTGGAAACACGTTCTATTATAACCTCTCCTCTTGCTATCTGCTCTCGAATCACATGATAGCGCCTCGGCACATGTCCATTGCTCTTGTCGCATCTTGGTTCCTTTGCTTGTGCAACAGCACCAGTATTGTCACAATAAACGGTTATTGGACGACTGTCATTTGGAACAACCCCTAATTCTTTGAGGAATTCACGTATCCATACGGCCACTTTAGCTGCTTCTAATGCAACAATGTACTTGGCTTCTGTTGTCAAATCAGCTGTAGTGTCTTGCTTGGAACTCTTCCAGTCTACTGCTGCTCCATTGAGATTAAAAACATATCCTGATTGTGACTTATAGTCATCCTTATATGTCATGAAGCTAGCGTCAGAGTAACCAGATGCTATTAGTTCCTCTTGTCCACCATAAACCAAGAAATTTTCTTTAGTTCGTCTAACATACTTAAGAATAGTCTTAACAGCACTCCAATGTCGTTCTCCTGGATTATTTTGATATCGACCAACAATACTAAGCGCATAAGCCACATCTGGCCTAGTACAGATCATAGCATACATGATTGAACCAATTGCAGAAGCATATGGAATCCCTGACGTGCACTTGTCGTTAGGTGCACTCAAAATAATTAATCAATACGACACTAATACGTAGTATAGTGTAGTAAGGTTCGTATCCACAGGGAAAGGAATACTTTTCTTTTCTATAAATAATAACAAGGGGGTTTAGATTTGTTTGGTTTAATAACACTAAGATAAACGACCTATATGAGTTTTAATTCAATGAGATGGGGACTTGGTTTTGCTTTTATCCACTTAATGAAATGTTCGTCGATCCCGGTTATATCTTTAACTATCTTCCTCTCGAATACTCAATCGAGGAGTATATCCAGTTCATCGAGGGTAGTTATTAATAACGAGATGCGTTCATTAATAAAACTTACTATCGAGTCAATATAGAACAAGCGCCGTATATTAACTTCATAGTAGCAATAAACTTAAGATGAAAATGATTGAGATTGATAACCTCAACACAAGCGGTTTATTGGTTTAATCAATATAATTAATTCCCCTTGGCATATTAACCATGAGATGCATGCATTAATATTCCAAGTTTACTACCGTTGAAAGAACCGGATTAATCACAAGCGTATTAACCGATTGATTCTAGTAATAATTAATATGAGAAACAATACTAGTTGATACTTTAAGTAATGTTTAAGATATTAACATGAAATATGAATAGGAATTAATTAATACTCAAGGAAGAATATTAAAATATATGAATCCTACTATGATTAATATCAAGATGTTAACTAATTGTCATCTTAGTAACACTCCCCAATATTATCATAGAGGAAGAAATAGCTATTACTATAACCAATGTCAAGATGTTAACTAATTGTCATCTTAGTAACACTCCCCAACTTTGATATAGAGATAGTATTTTGAAAGAAAGAATTAATATTCAAGGAAGAAGATTAAAGAAAATAACTCACAACTTACAAATTCATTAAGCTTCAAAGTAGCAAAACCAAGATGGAAGGGTTTAGCTCCTCATTTGGAGACTAAACATGATGAAAAATATAAAGAAAGAACTATTCTATACTGAGCTTAGATGTACAAAGGGATTGGATATCTTTTTGTGAAGGAAAGGAGGTGTATTTATAGGTTTTTGGGATGGGATTCGGGTACTCGATCGGGTATGTACATGGTACCCGATCGAGTACGTGTGTAACACTCGATCCGAGGCATACTCGACCGGTTTCAGGCTATTTTCTAAGAGTATACCCGATCGAGTATATATGAATACCCGGTCGAGTATGCTTAGAAAGTGGTATTCGGGCCATACTCGACCGATCTTCGTTTGCAATTCAAAGGCATACCCGATCGGGTATGTCGGTCTACCCGATCGGGTATAGACATAAAATCGTGGCCAAAATCTTCCCTGCATGTTCCCTTGTCTTCGTATCTGATCCGATTTGAAGTTCCAACCTAATACCCGATCGAGTATAGCTAATACTCGACCGAGTATAGACCAAAATTCAGGATCTTCTTTTGTCTTTGAACTTTTGCACCTTCTCTTCACTTTTTGGGTTCACCAACTGTACTTTGAGTGACCAAAACCTGCTTGAGCTCAGAATATATCTAATCTAACCTATTTACAAGAATTTAACAATCTAATCTATTACACCAAAAGTGTGTAATTTCCAAAGTAAAAGTCAAGCAAAACTAATTAAAAACATAAACATAGATATGGAAATTACGAACGTATCAATCCCTCTCATGCGTTTGATCTCATCATCAGTTGAAGGACTATCCTTCTTTGATAACGATATCCCATGACCCATCGGGAGGAATCCTTTCTTAGATTCTTCTATTTTAAATCGATGTACTATTTTGTCAATATACGTGGATTGTGAAAGACCCAACATCCTGTTTACTCTGTCTCTATAGATCTTAATCCCAAGGATATAACAGGCTTCACCTAGATCTTTCATCATGAAGATATTGGACAACCATTCTTTCACGGACTTCAATAAGGGGATATCATTACCTATGATCAGAATGTCATCAACATATATGACCATAAAGACCACGCTATCCTTGCTACGTTTTGTATACACACACGCATCCTCATTGCTTCTGATAAAGCCAAACGATTTGACCGCTCCATCAAAACGGATATTCCAACTCTTTGAGGCTTGCTTTAGCCCATATATGGATTTCTCCAATTTACATACTGATTTGGGATTTGACTTGGATATAAACCTTCAGGTTGTACCATGTACACCTCCTCCTTGAGGTTTTCATTAAGGAAAGCAGTTTTAACATCCATTTGCCAAATCTCATAATCATAATATGCTGCTATCGCAAGCAAAATTCGAATGGACTTGAGTTTTGTAACTGGTGAATAGGTGTCATATAGTCAATTCCCTCTCTTTGATTATAACCTTTAGCCACTAGCGTAGCTTTGTATGTTTACACCTTGCCTTCGGCATCAATTTTCTTCTTGAAAACCCATTTGCATCCAATGGGTCTAACCCCAACAGGAAAGTCAACCAAGTTCCATACTTGATTGATATACATCGAGTCCATTTCAAATTTCATGGCCTCTCGCCACCTCTCTGAATCAATATCTAATATTGCTTCAGTGTAAGTCTTAGGTTCATCCTTGTCAGGAATTTCAACATCATCATGATCCTCAATGAGGAAGCCAAACCTAGTTGGTTCATGATGAATCCTAGTAGACCTACGGAGTTGAATATTTTGCGATTGTTCAGGCTGCTCATTCTGATTGTGAAGAGGTTCTCTTTCATTGGACTGTCCAATGTTCGAAGAATTTTCTGGTGCTACACTTTTAAGTGTTTCCAGAGAAGGAGAAGTAGGTGCAGAAGGAATGACAACCATGTCATTTCTTTCATGCCTAATAGGAACCACTTGCTGGTGCGAGGTGCTTCCTATATTACTCCCACTAGCTGAAGGATATCCTCCTGGAGACGTACTTCCGCTTAATCCTCCCACTGAATCCTTGTTTTGACCATCTAACAAGTCTTCATCCTCTATGTTATTTTGTGCTTCTTGAATTTCTTCTAGTACTATCTTCTCACGATTGAATTCCTTGAAGACCAAGTCTTCTTCTAGGAATCGTTCCTGTCTGGAAATAATGATTTTATGTTCCTCAGGATGATAGAAATAGTATCCCCTAGTTTCTTTAGGATACCCCACAAAATAACATATCTCACTTCTAGCTCCCAACTTATCGGTGTGCAATTTCTTCACATAAGCAGGGCAACCCCACACTTTAATATGTGAAAGAACAGGCTTCCTATTACACCATCTCTTATGGTGTCTTTTCCACTGACTTATATGGAACTCTATTCAGAATGTATATCGAAGTTTGCAATGCATACCCTGACGTGCACTTGTCGTGAGGTGCACTCAAAATAAATACAATAAAACGAATATACGTAGTATAACGAAGTAAGGTTCGTATCCACAGGGAAAGGAATATTTATCTTTTATAATAACAGTAACGAAAGGGGGGTTTTGAGTTTGATTTGATTTAATTTAATTAATACTAAGATGAACAACTTATATGAGTTTAAATAATAGAGATGAGGACTTGGTTTTGCTTTTATCCACTTAATGAAATGTTCGTCGATCCCGGTTATATCTTTAACTATCTTCCTCTCGAATACTCAATCGAGGAGTATATCCAGTTCATCGAGGGTAGTTATTAATAACAAGAAGCGTTCATTAATAAAACTTACTATCAAGTCAACATAGAACAAGCGCCGTATATTAATTCGATAGTAGCAATAAGCTTAAGATGAAAACGATTGAGATTGATAACCTCAACGCAAGCGGTTTATTGGTTTAATCAATATAATTAATTCCCCTTGGTGTATTAATCATGAGATGCATGCATTAATAATCCAAGTTTACTACCGTTGAATGAATCGAATTAATAACAAGCGTATTAATCGATTGATTCTAGTAATAATTAATATATGAAACAAAACTAGTTAATCCTTTAAGTAATGTTCAAAATATTAACATGAAATATGAATAGGAATTAATTAATTCTCAAGGAAGAATATTAAAGAATATGAATCCTACTATACTTAATATCAAGATGTTAACTAATTGTCATCTTAGTAACACTCCCCAATATTAACATAGAGGAAGAAATAACTATTACTATAACCAATGTCAAGATGTTAACTAATTGTCATCTTAGTAACACTCCCCAACTTTGATATAAAAATAGTATTTTAAAGGAAGAATTAATATTCAAGGAAGAAGATTAAAGAAAATAACTCTCAACTTACAAATTCATTTAGCTTCAAAGTAGCAAAACCAAGATGGAAGAGTTTAGCTCCTCATTTGGAGACTAAACATGAAGAAAATATAAAGAAAGAACTATTCTAGAATGAGCTTAGAAGCATGTAGAAATTGGATATCTAATTGTGAAGGAAGGAAGGTGTATTTATAGGCTCTTGGGATGCAGCTCGGGTACCCGATCGGGTATATACACGGTACCCGATCGGGTATGTGTAAAATGCCAGATTCGAGGTATACTCGATCGATTATAGGCTAAATTATATAGGTATACCCGATCGGGTATGCTCTTATACCCGATCGAGTATGTGTAGAAAGTGATATTCGGGCTATACTCGACCGGATTTGGGGTTAAACTCAAGGGCATACCCGATCGGGTATGTCGGTCTACCCAATCGGGTATAGACACTCGATCGTGGTCAAAATCTTCCCTGCATGTTCCTCTGTCTTCGGATCTGATTCGATTTGAAATTTCAACAAGATACCCGATCGAGTATAGGTCATACTCGACCGCGTATAGACCAAAAAATCATGATCTTCTTTTTTTCTTTTGATTTTGCACCTTCCTTCCACTTTTGGGGTTAACCAACTATCCTTTGAGTTGATCAAGACCTGTTTGAGCTCAGAATAAACCTAATCTAAACTTTTTACAAGAATTTAACAAACTAAACTATTACACCAAAAGTGTGTAATTTCCAAAGTAAAAATCACTCAAAACTAATTAAAAATACAAACATACACATGGAAATTACATGATTATCATACCCCCAAAGAGATGTTGGAAGAGACGTGGAATTCATCATGGACCTAACCATGTCTAACAAGGTTCTATTTTTCCTTTCAAAAATGCCATTCAATTGAGGTGTTCTTGGAGGAGTCCATTGTGACTGAATTCCCTGACCTTTTAAGTAATCAAGAAACTCCTTACTCAAGTATACCCCTCCACGATCAGATCGTAAAGTCTTGATACTCTTGTCAAGTTGCTTCTCAACTTCAGCCTTATACTCCATGAATTTCTCAAAAGCTTCTAATTTGTTTTTCATAAGATACACAAATCCAAACCTAGAGAAATCGTCAGTAAACGTGATGAAGTAAGAAAAACCCCAAATCTCCAACCTTCAATTACTCCCTCAAATCTCCACCAAATCTTTCCAAACCAACACCAAAATCTTCACCACATTTCCCTCTACACCCCATATCCATCAACACCACATTCTTCCCCAAACACTCAAGTCCAAAAATAATGCCTTACGCCCTCCCCTAAGTCCGAAATTTGAACTCACAATTCAAAGCATCAAGTGAAAATAGAACCAAAGAGAACAAGAGGCGAAAGTATTTCATCTAGAGCACCGGTCAGCCTGGTTATGATGGAGACGAGCACTAGGGACAGTGCTTCGAGCTAAGTGAGGGGGAGTCACTCATCAGTACGTACTTAAGTTTGATACCTTGTAAACTAGCATTATTTTTTTTCGCACAAAAAAAATATATTAAAAAAAAAGAAAAGAAAAGAAAAAAGAAAAAAAAGAAATGAAATGCTAGTTAGGTTGAAACCTCCAAAAATGGGCAATCTAAGCAAAAAGGGCTTACAAAACAAATGATGAGTGAGTGGAAAGGTGGAAAAATAAAAGAGATGCTAGGATGAAAACATGAAAAGGCTCCTAGGCAAAATGAGAGATATGAGAGATATATTTGTTTTTACAGGACATCATTTAATCTTTTGATGATGAAAAGAGAAGATGAGCATAGAAGGCCATGAAACCCAAGAAGATATTGTTCTTTGAGCTAAACACTCAATGTTAAACTCATATGTTATCCTTGGTGGTCTTTTGCTGTTTCTGGTTGATTGTTAAACTTTTGAGGACTTGGAACTGTTAAACATTTGACTTTACTCGAGGAAGAGTAAAGAAGCTAAGTGTGGGGGAGTTGATATTCATGTAATTTCCATATTTATTTCTGTGTTTTTTAATTAGTTTTGATTGATTATTACTTTGGAAATTACACACTTTTGGTGTAGTAGTTTAGTTTGTAAAATACTTGTAAATTATTTAGATTAGGTTTATTCTGAGCTCAAACAGGTCCATGATCACTCAAGGGACCGTTGGTGAACCCCAAAAATGGAAGGAAGGTGCAAAACCACAAGACAAAATAGAAGATACTGATTTTTTTGTCTATACCCGGTCGGGTATGACCTATACCCGATCAGGTATCTTGTTAAAATTTCAAATCGGATCGATCCGGGACAAGGCAACATGCAGGAAGATATTTGACCACGTTCGAATGTCATACCCGATCGGGTGACCGACATACCGATCGGGTATGCCCCACTTTTCTAGCTTCCGGGAAGCCCCTGAAGGTACCCGATCAGGTACCCTGTATGCCCGATCGGGTACACACCCCTGCATGCTCCAAAAACCTATAAATACCCCACTTTGCTTCCCAAAGAAAATCACCAATTCACATATACTTCTTAGCTCAGTTTGGACAAGTTCTTTCTTTATATTTTCTTTATGTTTAGTCTCCAAATGAGGAGCTGAACTCTTCCATCTTGGTTTTGCTACTTTGAAGCTTAATGAATTTGTAAGTTGTGAGTTATTCTCTTTAATTTTCTTTCTTGAATATTAATTCTTCCTTTAAATACTATTTCTATATCAATGTTGGGAAGTGTTACTAAGATGACAATTAGTTAACATCTTGACATTAGCTATAGTAATAGTTATTTCTTCCTCTATGTTAATATTGGGGAGTGTTACTAAGATGACAATTAGTTAACATCTTGATATTAACTATAGTAGGATTCATCTTCTTTAATATTCTTCCTTGAGTATTAATTAATTCCTATTCATATTCCATATTATTATTTTGAACATTACTTAAAGGACCAACTAGTTTTGTTTCATATATTAATTATTACTAGAATCAATTGATTAATACGCTTGTTATTAATTCGGTTCATTCACGGTAGTAAACTTGGATTATTAATGCATGCGTCTCATGGTTAATAATCTAAGCGGAATTAATTATGTTGATTAAACCAATAACCTGCTTGTGTTGAGGTTATCAATCTCAATCGTTTTCATCTTGATTTTATTGCTACTGTCGAGTTGATATACGGCGCGTGTTCTATATTAACTCGGTAGTAAGTTTTATTAATGAACACGTCTCGTTATTAATAACTACCCTCGATGAACTGGATATACTCCTCGATTGAGTATTCGAGAGGAAGATAGTTAAAGATATAACTGGGATCGATGAACATTTCATTAAGTGGATAAAAGCAAAACCAAGTCTCCATCTCTATTAATTCCATGTAAAGAGGCTCTCTTTTCTGGGATGGCTCTTCTCTCCTAGGAGTCTTCCTCCCTGCTTCTTCTTATGTAGATTAGTTATTTCAAGCTCCATTAATGAAAGCTCCAAGCTTAAGATTTGTACTATGTAAATGGAGAGGAGAGGATAAATGAGAAAGAGCAGGTTTAGACGTTAGCCTAAAAAGTCCCGTGGTTTTCTCCCTTTCCAGGTTTCCACGTAAAAATCGAGTGTTATACCAAATTATATCTATATCTACTAGTTTATGTTGGACTTAAACTCAACATTATGTGGTGGGGAATATTATCCCAGCCCGTTACTGTTCAGAGGCACAAGACATCAGGGCGGCATGGAGCCCAGTCAGCGAGGCCCATTTAGACCTACCCTGTTAGGAAATTTATGTAACGTACCTCGAAAGTACAACAACGGAAGTTTAAAATTTTTCCAAACAGATCTTCCCTGATTATGACAAAACAACGAATATAGCAATAATAACATATCTGAGTTAGAACTTACACATCTTCCAGTCTAGCAGTGATAATCATTGACCTTTGGTATCCACGTGATTTCTCCTTTTCGAAAGAACGGTTAGATCTCCCTAAGAGAAAGGCTAAGAAATCTCTTCGTAGGAAAATAAACTGGTAATACTGAATTTGAAAAGAGGTCTCATAATTATGAAGGAGGAGGATGTATTTATACTAGTTCTAAACTAGTTTCGCAATCACAATAAAAGTCTTTGTGATTAATTAGTTCTAGTCCTAACAGGACTCATGCTTATTAATGATTTAATCAATTAAATAAAACAAATAATAAACTATAATAATATTAAGGAAGGAGAGGGGCTGCACACGACACCTCCCTTCTCTTATTATTATTTATTTATTATTCATTTCTTTTAATTCAAAATCAAAAGAAAAAGACATCTTTATTTAATTAAAAATACATCTTAATTAAGTATAATAAATCTAATTTATTTCACTTAATTAATTCTATCAAATAGAACTATCCTTCAACTTCATGAATTAAATATGTTTATTCTAATTAATATTTAATCCATTTTAAGTATAATGAATTAAATATTATTTAATCCAATTAATAATATTTAATTCCTTCTAACAATTCAATCGGAAGGTATAATCACTTTTTGTATGACCCATAGGGCCTTATATATTAAGCACTAATCAAATTAAGGTCTTAGTGAATCCCTAGACGATTCCCCAGACAAACTTAATATATAAGGACGTTTGCAGGACTATACAAACTCCCTGTAATATAGAGCTCATACTGATACGGTCCTTTCATTCAGCGAACATTCAACTAAGTCTAGAACATGATATTGTGTCTATCCCAATAACTCAGTCTCTGTCTCTCAATCTTTCTAGATGATCCATAACGATCATATTCGATATCCAAAACGAATATATCTTTACATTGGCCAATGACTTTATGATCCATCTAGATATGAGAAGTAGAATGTTCTCTCTTAATCTATTATGAGGAATGAATCCTTTCTTGACTCAACTACTACTCCATGTGCTTCGTGATGCACCCAACACATGTTGTATCTACCCCGATTGGAGTGCAAGCGTTGGTCATTGATAGTCCCTGTTTCTATTACAGCAATATGAATAACAGCATAACAAGAAGAAGATTAACAGTAAAGATGAACACAGATGAATCGATGTAAACCCTTCTTGATATACCGTGAACTCGTACACAGAATGATTTGCGCTAAGGCTATTATGAGAGAGTACGAAGGTTAAACCTAAACCTGAACCCTCGGCTTCCTTTTTATAGGCGAGTTGAGGTTCAGGTAGGCGTGAAAGGCTTTTAGCCTGTTGTATGAGCCTAACACTTGGCCCATATTCAATCTAATAAATGCACATATTAAATACAAGGAATAATAATAAAGCTAATATATTACAAGATAGGTGACAAACTTGATTCACAATTAAATGATCTTCAACAATCTCCCCCTTTGTGATCAAGTGCCACTTTGTTATTGCTTATGTGATTTGAAATAGTGCTTCCTCATATTCAGTGCATGCTCGTATTGCCTTAGCATGTTTCTCTTGTCTAGGCGATCGTCGATGGCTTTCAGAATGGTCTCCATTGTTGAGTGTTCCTTTTGAATGTAAGACGATGCCTCCTCAAGATTTTGCTCTAGTTGTTCCTTCATCTTCAGCAGTTGTTCTTTGATTATCTTCAGCGTTCCATCACAATATTTCTCAACTTCGCTAACCACCATCAGGCGTTTTTCATTCTTGTGGTTGAGGTATGTGGCTGCTGGCGGTGTGAAGAAGATGTGATATGCTGGGAAGTCTTCGAGCTCTGGACCGTACAGTCTTGGCTTTGTAAGATTTGTTTTTGTCAAATTGCACTCAATAGTCATCTCTAGGTCGTGAGATGAGTGCACTCTGATTTGTCTGAGCATGAATCTTTTGATTTCTGCAAGGCCTTCGCTGTATATTTTGCTTTGTCTGACTGGAAGGTATCGATATGCCATAACATTTGATAGATGTCGTCTGGTTTAAGCATGATGAAATCATTTTCTTGGCATGTAAATTCACTCTCATCGGTGCGTTGAAGCTTGTAAGAATAGAATCTCACTCCATGATAATCCTCGGCCTTAACCTGTAGGATTTGATGAATAGGGAGAATGTTGGATTTCAAGTCCTGTTCCATCAGCTCTCTTTGAGTACCAGTTGACCTTTGCAACAGCATATGTAGATGACCTCCTGCTTGCTTTCCTATGAGATGGGTGAGACCTCGCAGCTTTAGTTCATTTAGAGGTTTGACTTTGTCTGGTCTACGCCATATACGCTCTCTGATTTCCTCTTGGAAGGGGGCTTTGATTCGTACATTGTCCCAAGGTTTCTATGTCCGGGGAAGTAGTCCCGCCGATTGTCTGACGACAGATTCAAGTACTTTCTGAGATTCCTTGTAGTTCTCACCTTCCTTTCGTCCATCGTCCTCGAGCCTGATTATATCTTCTGCACATTTGTTGATGAGTTCTCGTAGAAACCAGTTCCTCTGCATATCTTCACATTCTTCATCTTGCATGATTTGATCCATCTCCGTCCACTTTTTATGGGGAAAATATAATGTAGCGTTGCTTAAGAAGGGTTTCCTAGAATATTAATCAAATAAAATTTATGGGGAAAATATAACTAAAGTTATTATATGTATAGCTTCACACTAATTAGTGTTGTAGAAGTGAACATAATTCTTGAAACAAAAGTACGTTTGCATATATGTGTTAGGAGTGGGCATGTACGGTTGGTTGACCGCATTTTGGTTACTCAACTTTTGGTTAATTGTGATTTCAGTTAGTATGTCTATAATCGCATTAACCATATAATGTAGCATTGCTTAATCGGGGAGCATTTAACCATAATATAGGTTAACCATTAATTGGTTAATAAAAAAACCATTTAAAAAAATCAACGTGTAATGCCTTCCTCCCAATGTCAAACCGGTGCAGAATTTAATTATACCAAGAATATCAATTATCACTTTGAAATTGTTAAAAAATATTACGGTTTTTAGAAGATGAGGATCATCAATTTCTAAAAATCTAAACGTAACACAAGTGTTAGGCACTTAGGCGGTCATTCTCTCGCTGGTCGAGAGCTAGAGTTTTTTTCTCGCGTGTTGAGAGCTTTGCAATGTTGCAGTTCTGCGGATCAATTTTTCTTTTGCATTTAGGCGGTCATTGAAGACTAAAAAATATTATTCAGAAAATCGACGATTCGATCTCGCTTTGCCTCGAAAGATCATTCGAGATGAAAACAAAAGAAGGGAAAATAGCTCCTTCCTTAAAACGAAAGAACATAGCGCCGTTCTTACAACTGTAGCACCCCATCTTAACTTAGTTCTAATAACAGATCTCAATGAATCTAATTTTGAATTTTAACATCAGGCAAAAAAAATATTTTTCAAGCCTGCGAAATTTTCAACACAAATTCGTATAATGTCATTAGAATCAGTTTGTCTCTGATACAACTGTTAGGAAATTGATGTAACGTACCTCGAAAATACGGCAGCGGAAGTTTAAAATTTTCGCAAACAGATCTACTCTGATTATGACAAAACAACGAATATAACAATAATAACAGATCTGAGTTAGAACTTACAGATCTTCCAGCCTAGCGGTGATAATCCTTGACCTTTGGTATCATCGTGATTTCTCCTTTCCGAAAGAACGGTTAGATCTCCATAAGAGAAAGGCTAGGAAATCTCTTCGCAGGGAATTAAACTAGTAATACAGAATCTTAAAACTGGTCTATCAATTATGAAGGAGAAGGATGTATTTATACTAGTTCTAAACTAGTTTCCCAATCACAATGAAAGTGCTCTTCATTAATGAGTTTTAATCCTAACAGGACCAATACTCCTTATTAATGATTCAATTAATTAAACAAAACAAAAATAACCAACAATAAGAGTAAAGTGGGCTTGCACGCCACTTTTACTCATGATCATTATTTATTTTATTTTCTCTTTTCTTTTAATTCTAATTATAAAGAAAAGTACCAACTTTATTTAATTAAAAATACATCTTAATTAAGTACAATAAATCCAATTTATTCCACTTAATTAATTCTATCAAATAGAACTCTCCTTCAACTTCATGAATTAAATATGTTTAATCTAATTAATATTTAATTCATTTTCAGTATTACTAATTAAATATTATTTAATCCAATTAATAATATTTAATTCCTTCTAACAATTCAATCGGAAGGTATAATCACTTGTTGTGTGACCCATAGGGCCTTATATATTAAGCACTAATCAAATTAAGGTCTTAGTAGAATCCCTAGACGATTTACCAGACAAACTTAATATATAAGGACGTTTGCGAGGACTATTCAAACTCCCTGTAATATAGAGCTCATAGTGATACTGTCCTTTCATTCAGCGAACATTCAACTAAGTCTAGAACATGATATAGTGTCTATCCCAATAACTCAGTCTCTGTCTCTCAATCTTTCTAGATGATCCATAACGATCATATTCGATATCCAAAACGAATATATCTTTGCATTGGCCAATGACTTTATGATCCATCTAGATATGAAAAGTAGAATGTTCTCTCTTAATCTATTATGAGGAATGAATCCTTTCTTGGCTCAACTACTACTCCATGTGCTTCGTGCAAGCGTTGGTCATGGTCCAAGGGAACACAATTATGAATAAGATATTGACAATCGAAATACTTAATCATGAATGTGTAATACCGTATATATCAAATATATAAAACTGAATGTGATCAAGTACATATATCTCTAAAAGGTGATTGTCGCTAGGACATATATACTAACAATCTCCCACTTGGCCTAGTGCCAATCACCGATGCGTCTAACACTTAGTCTCTTAAAAGTGTAGTATGTTTCTCGGATCTCAAAGGTTTGGTGAATGGGTGAGCCAAATTGTCCTCTACAGGAAGGCATTCTATTGCAACTTCTCATCTTGCTATTTGTTATCAAAACATGATAGCATACTGTTATTTTCTAGTTCCTTACTTCGCATCTTGGTTCCTTAGCTTGTGCAAATGCACCAGGTACAATCACAATAACAATTATTGGATAACTGTCGCTAGGAACTACCCCTATGTCTTTTAGGAACTAACGTATCTAAACGCTTACCTATGTTGCATCAAATGCAACAATTTACTAGGCTCTAGTTGTTGAATTTATAGTAGTTTCTAACTTGTAACTCTTTCAGCACTACTATTACATTGAGACTAAAAACATATATTGACTGTGACTCGTAGTCTTTCTTATCATACATGAAACTAGTGCTAGAATAATTAAATTCTACTAGTCCTTTTTGTCTACCATAGACGAAAAGATGTTCATGAAGATTTTGGGTGACCATCCTTTCACGGACTTCAATGAGGGGATATCATTCTCTATGATCAACATATATCATTATAAAGACCACGCTATCCTTGTTAAGCACTCTAAACACGCAAGCATCCTCATTTCATTTGATGAGGTCAAACGATTTGACTATTTCATCAAAATTAATATTTCAACTCCTAGAGGCTTGTTTTAGCCCATAATAAGATTTCTCTAATTAACATAATCATTTAGAATTTGACATGGATGCAAAAGCCTTCAGGTTGTACCATGTAAACCTCCTCCTTGAGGTTTCCATTAAGGAAATGGGTTTTGATATCCATTTGTCAAATCTCATAATCATAGTATGCAGCTGTCACAAGCAAAATCCGAATGGACTTGAGTTTTGCAACTGGCGAATAGGTATCACTATAGTCAATTCCTTCTCTTTGACTATAACCTTTAGCCACTAGCCTAGCTTTGTATGTTTGCACCTTGCCTTCAACATTAATTTTCTTCTTGAAAATCATTTGCATCCAATGGGTCCAACCCCAACAGGCAAGTCAACCAAGTTCCATACTTGATTGATACACTTCGAGTCCATTTTAGATTTTATGTCTTCTCGCCACCTCTATGAATCAACATCTAATATTGCTTCTATGTGGGTCTCAGGTTCATCCGTATCAGGAATCTTAACATCATCATGATCCTCCATGAGGAAGCCAAACCTAGTTAGTTCATGACGAATCCTAGTAGACCCACAGAATTGAATGTTTTTGCATTTTGTTCAGGCTCTTCATTCTGATCGTGAAGAGGTTCTCTTTTATTGGACTATCCCATGCTCAGAGAGTTCTCTGGTGCTATACTCATAGAGGGAGAGTTAGGTGCAGAAGGAATGACAACCATGCCATTACTTTCTTCATAAGGATCACTTGCTGGTGCGAAGCGCTTCCTATATTACTCCCACTAGCTGAAGGATATCCTCCTAGAGACATTCTTCAACTTAATTCTCCCACTGAATCCTTCGTCAGACCATCTAACGAATCTTCATTTTCTATGTTACTTCACCTTTCAATTTGATTAGTGCACATTTCTTTACATATGTAGGGCAACCCATATTTAATATGTGAAAAAAAATGTCTTTTATTATACTATAACTCATATAGTACGTTTTTCACTAATCAAACTATTCAGAATGCATATTGAGATTTATAGCGTGTACCCTCAAAAGAATGTTTGGAAGAGAAAATGAATTCATCATAGATCTAGCCATGTCTAACAAAGCTCTATTTCTCCTTGCAGAAATGCCAGACTTCTAAGGAGTTCATTATGACCGAATTCTTTGACCTTTTAAATAAATCAGAAATTTTACTTGAGTACTCTTTGGCTTGCTATCCTTTTTCCTAGAAAAGGTTTATTAGTCAAGTTGCTTGAAAGACAAGATTCACAATTTCCATATGAATCAAAAGCAAATGGTGTTAAATAATCTAATTTATTTAACGTTGCTATTCTTGTTTCATTAATTTGACCAAGTTTGCAATGTCATAGATAGGTAGTAATTTTTCTGATTACTTAATCGAGATCCTTTTATTTTATTCATTTAATATCTAATATGTCGAATTATAATTAACCATTCATAAGAAAAACATTTCCACAATAACACCATTTTACGAAAATAACAATTATTATTATCAAAATGGAAACAGAAATCTTTTAATGTCTAACATTTGAATGGAAATAATCTTCTTGGTAATAGAAGGAATAAAATAACAATTATTTAATTCTAATCTAAAACCATTGGGCAAATCTAAACTATAAGATCCTATCACGTTCAGCAACAACTTTTGCTCCAGCCTTCACGCGTAGGTCAATTTTACCCAGTCCAACTGCTACACTGCTTCTCAGGCTTCTGCACATTTTTACAAATGTGTAAGCCATAATTTGTATCTAATACTTTAACAATGAGAGTTAGTTATAGACATATTTATTTAATGATAAAAATACCTGAGCTTGAAGCACCCGGTGCTTTGGCTAGATTAGTCTTATACATCTCACAATCTCTCTTCCAATGCCCCTTCTCTTTGCAGTAGAGGCAAACATCCTTTGCAACCTTTGGCTTCATATGACCTCCACCTTTAGGCTTCAGAGCTGTAAGAGTAGGTCCAACCTTACCTTTCTTCGTTTGCTTATTCTTGTTCTTAGAACGAGACTTAGCATTAGAGCTTACCATAAGAACAGTCTTTCCTTTAGAGGTTGAGGCTTCATAAGACTTGAGCATGTTATGGAGTTCACGCATGGTCGCTTTCGTTTTGTTCAAATTATAATTCACAATGAAGTTAGTAAATGAACTCGGAAGCGAATATAGGATGATAGCAGCCGAGACACGATCCTCAAACTTAATTCCGGTGGTAGCAACTCTTTCAATTAAGCCAATCATTTTGAGGACGTGCTCAGACACGTTGCCACCCTCTTGAAGCCTACACTTGAAAATGTCTGTCAGAAGTTCATACTCTAGAGTCTGACTTTCTGAATCAAACAGACTTTTCAAGTGTTCAAGCATCTCGAAGGCGCTCATCCTATCGTGTTGCCTTTGCAACTCCATAGACATTGCAGCCAACATAACACATTGCACAGTTTTAGCATCACTGACGTGTTTCTCTCGAGCAGTTAGGTCAAACGTGGCAAACTCAGGAGAGTTGGCATCAGGGATCTTGGATACCGGTGTGTCTAACACATACTCAATATTTTCTTGTCTTAGAACTAAACGCACATTTCTTTCCCAGTCCAGAAAGTTTGGTCCAGTAAGCTTGCAAGTATCCAAGATACTTCTCAATGATAAATTTGACATTCCTAAAAGCCTAAAGAAGTTCAAATAGAACAGAATTAAAATCATATATTAATTCCTATGATCACATCTAGTTAACTAAATAAAATGGACTTTTAATTATTTAGCTCCCACTATTTTGCATGCTCTTTGACTCCAATAAAAAGAACATGGATTTTTTTCACAATCATAGTGGCCAAGATCCACATTCATAATATTACAGTCCCAGCTTGGGCTGATCACTGCAATAATATAATGGGTAGGTCCCTAGACCAATTGCGTCCAAGCAATTCTTGGTTGGTCAATTTTAATTGATCGACACCCCTAAATTAACACTGACGCTTGAGCGACTCGAGCTAATTTAGGTAAGTCAAAACCATCACACGATCATAAACATATGTATCTATAAATTAGTTCTATATTTTGTCGAATGGAACAAACACTTGGGTGAAATATTCTTCAACGAAAAAATATTTTTACTAATTTAATTATGATGGGTGATGTCGTTATCCCATATAAGACTTAAATTTTAATTTATGGAGAACGTTTAGCGGGTATTAAATTACTTAATGAAGATGCTCAAAACATATTATCAAATGATATGTTAACGAGATCTAACTCAGACAGATAAATTAAAACATGCAATCTGAGTCTAATTCAAACTTGTAATGATCAAACATTAAAGTAAAAGCATGTTAAATACACTAATCTGTCAAATTAAAATTATCCTTCCAAATCTCAAAGATAATTAATCTAATTAATAAAAAGGTTAATTTTAATTGAGTTACTATTGTTACTGTTTATTACACGTAGTACATTGTATAATTTGTACTAACATAGACTCCAACAGAGTTCATACCCTAAGAAAAAAAAAACTTTCGTATTAGTTTGTTACGTGAGTGCTATTAGGATTTCTAAAATCCAAAAAATAGCAAGAAAGACAAAGCCCAAATATGCAGTACACTTTCATCAAGTATGGACACATCAGCCGCACGTCTCTGGTCTTTAACAGACTTGGGACTTTTAGGAATTGCAAAAGGGTCATGTTGGTTATCTAATTGTCAATTCAGACTCAACCAGTGGAGCTTGTCGCAGTCATAGTTGCTCTGGAGCAGATATATCGTCTCTTAAAATCTCGATGGAGATCACCAGGTTCGATGTCGGTGACGTTTGTGAGGAACAATAGTCCCAAGTTTTTCGTCGTGGAATTCGTCGGAAGCAGCTCCTCTGAAGGTTGTTATCTCCGTCGAAATCATCCACCATCATTGAAGACTAAAAAACATTATTCAGAAAATCGACGATTCGATCTCGCTTTGCCTCGAAAGATCATCCGAGATGAAAACAAAAGAAGGGAAAATAGCTCCTTCCTTAAAACGAAAGAACATAGCGCCGTTCTTACAACTGTAGCACCCCATCTGAACTTAGTTCTAATTACAGATCTCAATGAATCTAATTTTGAATTTTAAGATCAGACAAAAAAATATTTTTCAAGCTTGCGAAATTTTCATCACAAATTCGTATAATGTCATTAGAATCAGTTTGTCTCTGATACCACTGTTAGGAAATTGATGTAACGTACCTCGAAAATACGGCAACGGAAGTTTAAAATTTTCCCAAACAGATCTACTCTGATTATGACAAAACAACGAATATAACAATAATAACAGATCTGAGTTAGAACTTACAGATCTTCCAGCCTAGCGGTGATAATCCTTGACCTTTGGTATCATCGTGATTTCTCCTTTCCGAAAGAACGGTTAGATCTCCCTAAGAGAAAGGCTAGGAAATCTCTTCCCAGAGAATTAAACTGGTAATACTGAATCTTAAAACTGGTCTATCAATTATGAAGGAGAAAGATGTATTTATACTAGTTCTAAACTAGTTTCCCAATCACAATGAAAGTGTTCTTCATTAATGAGTTTTAATCCTAACAGGACCAATACTCCTTATTAATGATTCAATTAATTAAACAAAACAAAAATAACCAACAATAAGAGTAAAGTGGGCTTGCACGCCACTTTTACTCATGATCATTATTTATTTTATTTTCTCTTTTCTTTTAATTCTAATTATAAAGAAAAGTACCAACTTTATTTAAGTAAAAATACATCTTAATTAAGTACAATAAATCCAATTTATTCCACTTAAATAATTCTATCAAATAGAACTCTCCTTCAACTTCATGAATTAAATATGTTTAATCTAATTAATATTTAATTCATTTTCAGTATTACTAATTAAATACTTCCTCCGTCTCTTTTTAGTTGCAACATTCTCTTTTTCACATTTGCCAGCGCACAACTTTGACCGTCATTATATTTAATTCCGTATTAGTAAAGATAAAATAAAAATCAGATTATAAAACATTGCAATGAGACGAATTTAACAATATTTTTCAAAAAAATAATTCACATACATTAATAAATAAAATGTAGTCAAAGTAAAGTACATGAATAGTGTAAATATTCCAATGTTGCAACTAATGCGATACGGAGGATAGTATTATTTAATCCAATTAATAATATTTAATTCCTTCTAACAATTCAATCGGAAGGTATAATCACTTGGTGTGTGACCCATAGGGCCTTATATATTAAGCACTAATCAAATTAAGGTCTTAGTAGAATCCCTAGACGATTTACCAGACAAACTTAATATATAAGGACGTTTGCGAGGACTATTCAAACTCCCTGTAATATAGAGCTCATAGTGATACGGTCCTTTCATTCAGCGAACATTCAACTAAGTCTAGAACATGATATAGTGTCTATCCCAATAACTCAGTCTCTGTCTCTCAATCTTTCTAGATGATCCATAACGATCATATTCGATATCCAAAACGAATATATCTTTGCATTGGCCAATGACTTTATGATCCATCTAGATATGAGAAGTAGAATGTTCTCTCTTAATCTATTATGAGGAATGAATCCTTTCTTAGCTCATGATACGTTTGTAATTTCCATACTTATGTTTGTGTTTTTTAATTAGTTTTGCTTGATCTTTACTATGGAAATTACACACTTTTGGTGTAATAGATTAGTTTGTTAAATTCTTGTAAATAGGTTAGATTAGATATATTCTGAGCTCAAACAGGTATTGATCACTCGAAGTAAGTTGGTGAACCCAAAAAGTGGAAAGAAGGTGCAAAAGTTCAAAGACAAAAGAAGATCCTGGATTTTGGTCTATACTCGGTCGAGTATTAACTATACTCGATCGGGTATTAGGTTGGAACTTCAAATCGGATCAGATCCGAAGACAAGGGAACATGCCGGGAAGATTTAGGCCACCATTTTATGTCTATACCCGATCGGGTAGACCGACATACCCGATCGGGTATGCATTTGAGTTTCAAACGAAGATCGGTCGAGTATGGTCCGAATACCATTTTTTAAGCATACTCGACCGGGTATTAATATATACTCGATCGGGTATACTTATGGAAAATAGCCTGAAACCGGTCGAGTATACCTCGGATCGAGTGTTACACACGTACTCGATCGGGTACCATGTATATACCCGATCGAGTACCCGAATCCCATCCCAAAAGCCTATAAATACACCTCCTTTCCTTCACAAAAAGATATCCAATTCCTTTGTACATCTAAGCTCAGTATAGAATAGTTCTTTCTTTATATTTTTCATCATGTTTAGTCTCCAAATGAGGAGCTAAACTCTTCCATCTTGGTTTTGCTACTTTGAAGCTTAATGAATTTGTAAGTTGTGAGTTATTTTCTTTAATCTTCTTCTTTGAATATTAATTCTTTCTTTTAAAATACTATCTCTATATCAAAGTTGGGGAGTGTTACTAAGATGACAATTAGTTAACATCTTGACATTGGTTATAGTAATAGCTATTTCTTCCTCTATGTTAATATTGGGGAGTGTTACTAAGATGACAATTAGTTAATATCTTGATATTAATCATAGTAGGATTCATATCCTTTAATATTCTTCCTTGAGTATTAATTAATTCCTATTCATATTTCATATTAATATCTTAAACATTACTTAAAGTATCAACTAGTTTTGTTTCTCATATTAATTATTACTAGAATCAATCGGTTAATACGCTTGTTATTAATCCGGTTCTTTCAACGGTAGTAAACTTGGAATATTAATGCATGCATATCATGGTTAATATGTCAAGGGGAATTAATTATATTGATTGAACCAATAAACTGCTTGTGTTGAGGTTATCAATCTCAATCGTTTTCATCTTAAATTTATTGCTACTATCAAGTTAATATACGGCGCTTGTTCTATATTGACTCGATAGTAAATTTTATTAATGAACGCATCTCGTTATTAATAACTACCCTCGATGAACTGGATATACTCCTCGATTGAGTATTCGAGAGGAAGATAGTTAAAGATATAACCGGGATCGACGAACATTTCATTAAGTGGATAAAAGCAAAACCAAGTCCTCATCTCATTGAATTAAACTCATATAGGTTGTTTATCTTAGTGTTTTTAAAACCAAACAAATCTAAACCCCCCTCGTTACTATTTATATAAAAGAAAAGTATTCCTTTCCCTGTGGATACGAACCTTACTTCGTTATACTACGTATATTCGTTGTATTGTATTTATTTTGAGTGCACCTAACGACGAGTGCACGTCAAATTTGGCGCCGTTGCCGGGGAAAGGCAATTAATTTTTCTTTTATTTCATATCAAGAAAAATCAAAAACAAAATATATATATATATATATATATATATATATATATATATATATATATATATATATATCAAACAAAAATATAAAGAGTGTTTACTTTTCTATTTTCTGAGCTTAGTGGAGTTTATGGTTAAACATCGTTCCATAAACGAAATCACATATCACAAAAACCCAGAAATAGAACAAACTTTCGAGCGGTTGAAAAGTAAATTTTCTAACACCGACTCGGAAGAATCATCTTCCAGAGATTCATACACCGCTAGCTCTAGTTCTAGCAACACCGAAGAGCCAACCACAATGGCTCTTGAAACAAGAACGCTGAGGGAGCTCACAGCCCCCAATCTAAATCAACAACCACTGTGTATTACCTTCCCTACACTTGATGAGGGTAATACGTTTGAGCTAAAATCTGGGCTCATTCATCTGCTACCATCCTTCCATGGCCTGAGGGGAGAGGACCCGAACAAACACCTATCGGAGTTCCACGTCGTTTGCACAAGCATGTGCCCAAACGGTGTGACAGAAGAACAAATCAAACTGCGGGCGTTCCCATTTTCACTGAAGGATACCGCAAAGGATTGGCTATTCTATCTTCCTTCAGGAAGTATATGTACATGGGAGGCCATGAAGAAAGCGTTCCTGGAAAGGTATTACCCTGCCTCTGTCTCATCCTCTCTAAAAAAGCAAATTAGCAACGTGGAGCAGAAAGATGATGAATCGTTCTACGAATATTGGGAACGATTCCAGAAACTGTGTGCAAGCTGCCCTTATCATGGCTATTCGGAGCAAGACCTCATCTTATATTTCTATGATAGTCTTTGCAATGAAGATAGGCGGATGATAAACGCCGCATGTGGAGGAGGGATTGTCAACAAGACCCCTTCTCAAGCTATAAACCTCATCTCGGAGTTGGCCGAGAATTGTAGGCACTATGATCGGCGATCATCAAAACGAGTTATGGCGGCAGAATCCAATAACTCATTGGAAAGTCAAGTAGCCGGCTTGACTTCTTTGGTTAAAGATTTTCTCCTAAATTCGAAAACTCAAGAAGTCAAGGTCTGCGGCATATGCTCGACACAAGGGCACCCCACCGACTCTTGCCCAACACTACAAGAGGAGAATGTCGAACAGATCAATGCTTTGGGTTTCCAAAATCAAAAGAGGTATAACCCTCAAAGCAACACCTACAATCCGGGATGGAGGGATCATCCTAATTTAAGGTACGGAAACTCTCAACCTCCTCAACCATCAAATCTTCCTCCTCCACAATATAAACAACAAAGCCAAACTTCAAACTCGAACATGTCAACCGAAGACATGATTCGATCACTTGCCATGAATATGGCAACAATGCAACAAAGTGTGGTTCAATTCCAAGAAACAACAAAATCCAGCATCCACAACTTAGAAAGCCAAATCAGCCAAATCTCAAATGTCGTGAGTAGGCTTGAAGCTAAGGATTCGGCAAGGCTACCATCTCAAACGGAGCCGAATCCTAGGCAACAAGCCCATGCAGTCACATTAAGGAGTGGCAAGGAGTTGGTTATTGCCAAGGAGAAGGCAAAGAGCCACATTGGCGAAGAGGAGGAAGAAGAGGAGCTGGTGGAAGTAACTCAACCGGAGGTGAAGTTCAAATCCCAACCCCACCACCAGTCATTCCCGAGATTGAAGCACCCTTCCCCGAGGCTCTAAGGGAAACGCGAAAGCTGGAGAAGGACAAGGACATCTATGAGACATTCTCCAAATGTGAGGTAAATATCCCTCTCCTTAACTTGATAAAGGGTGTTCCTAGATTTGCAAAAAATTTCAAAGAACTATGTACAATAAAAAGGAAACATAGACTCAATGGAAAACAAAAAGTCCAAGTTAGTGAACGTGTTTCGGCAGTTTTTCAAAAGAAACTCCCAAAGAAATACAATGATCCGGGCATGTTCACTATACCTTGTAAGTTGGGAGGAACTACGTTTTCAAAAGCCATGCTCGATTTAGGAGCATCAATTAATGTCATTCCTTACTCTTTATACAAATCACTTGAGTTTGGCCCTCTAAATGAAACTGGAGTAGTCATTCAACTTGCGGATAGATCAAATGCCTACCCTAAAGGTATTGTCGAAGACGTACTAGTTATGGTTGACAATTTGATTTTCCCCGCTGACTTTTATGTTTTGGAAATGGAGAATGATAAGATTGCGGTTCCTATCCTTTTAGGAAGGCCATTTTTGAAAACCGCTAGAGCAAAGATTGACGTATTTAGCGGCTCTTTAACAATGGAATTTGATGGGGATAAAGTTGAATTCAACATTTATGACTCCATGAAATATCCAAATGAAAATCATTCTTTATTTGCCATTGATATTGTTGACCCCTTGTACAAAATACTTTTGAAAATGATAGAGAGGACGAATTGTTAAGTATACTTGAGAATGACTTCGGGGAAAACTCTTCAGAACTTGCCTTGACCCCCAACACACAAGCTATGATAGTGGAATTGGATACTCACTTCCAACTCCCACTTATGCCACCGGGGTCTAGGGCATTTCCGCTAACCATCCCCGAGGAAAAGCCTCTACCTTCAGTTTTGCAGGCACCCGAAGTTGAGATGAAACCACTCCCAACACACTTGAAATATGTGTTCTTGGGGGAAAACGAGACACTACCGGTCATTATCTCAAACAAATTGACCGGGGAACAAGAAGGCAAATTGATAGCGGTGCTCAAGGAGCATAAACTAGCAATTGGATGAACTATAGCCGACATCAAAGGCATTAGTCCATCTACTTGCATGCATCGCATCTTAATGGAGGATGAAGCCAAGCCGGTACGACAGCCGCAACGAAGACTAAACCCACCTATGATGGAGGTGGTCAAAAAGGAGGTGATCAAACTACTCCAAATGGGGATAATCTTCCCCATCTCCGACAGCAAATGGGTTAGCCCAACCCAAGTGGTTCCAAAGAAGACCGGAGTCACGGTAGTGGAAAACAAACATGGAGAACTTATGCCCACCCGAATTCAAAATGGATGGAGGGTATGTATAGATTACCGTAGACTCAATGCGGTAACTAGAAAGGATTTCTTTCCTTTACCCTTCATCGACCAAATGCTTGAGAGAATTGCCGGGCATAAGTTCTATTGCTTTCTTGATGGCTACTCCGGGTACTTTCAAGTGCCTATAGCCCCTGAAGATCAAGAGAAGACCACTTTCACTTGTCCATTTGGCACCTTTGCATACCGGCGCATGCCATTCGGACTTTGCAATGCCCCGGCCACATTCCAACGATGCATGATGAGCATATTCTCTGAATATGTTGAGCTATTTATGGAAGTCTTTATGGATGATTTTACAATCCATGGAGACTCATTTGATTCATGTCTACTTCATCTATATCTTGTTTTGAAGAGTTGTTTAGAATCAAATCTTGTTCTAACTCTGAAAAATGTCACTTTATGGTGGAGGAAGGAATTGTCCTAGGCCATGTGATCTCGTCCAAAGGAATAGAGGTGGACAAAGCAAAAGTGGAGGTTATCCAATCACTACCTTATCCTACCACCGTTAAGGAGATACGATCATTCCTTGGACATGCAGGTTTCTACAGGAGGTTCATCAAAGATTTCTCAAAGATTGCATCTCCTTTATGCACACTTTTGCAAAAGGAGGTGGAGTTCATATTTTCCGAGGACTCCAAGAAGGCCTTCAATGCTTTGAAGGAGAAGCTAGTAACCGCACCTATCATCCAAGTCCCGGATTGGTCTCTTCCCTTTGAGATCATGTGTGATGCTAGTGACTATGCGGTCGGGGCCGTTTTGGGCCAAAAGGTGGGAAGAGCATCTCATGTGATCTATTATGCATCCACCACACTCAATGATGCCCAACGCAACTACGCCACCACCGAAAAAGAAATGTTGGCCGTCATTTATGCGCTTGAAAAATTCAGGTCATATTTACTTGGTACCAAAGTGATCATTTACACTGATCATGCGGCTATTAGGTTCTTGATGACAAAGAAGGAGGCCAAACCACGGCTGATTCGATGGATATTACTCCTGAGCGAGTTTGATGTTGAGATCAAAGACAAGAAAGGCATGGAGAACTTGGTGGCCGATCACTTGAGCCGTTTGGTCTTGGGTGAAGGAAACAATCATATCAAAGATGATATCCGGGGCGAATTTCCCGATGAGACCCTTTTCTCTCTTAAGGAAATTCGTCCTTGGTACGCTCACATTGTTAATTTCCTTTTTCTAAACAGGTTTCCACCAAGCTTCTCTAAAGCTCAAAGAGAGAAACTCCAGCATGATGCAAAGCAATACGTATGGGATGAACCATATTTATGGAAACATTGCAAAGATCAGGTCATTCGAAGGTGCATTCCCGAAACAGAAATTGCATCCATACTTGCTTTTTGTCACTCACATGCATGTGGTGGCCACTTTGGAGGGAAACGATCATCCATGAAGGTACTTGAATGTGGTTTTTGGTTGCCAAGCTTATTTCGAGATGCTCATGTCTATTGTCAATCTTGTGATAATTGCCAACGCATGGGCAACATCTCTCGAAAGCATGAGATGCCACAAGTTCATATGCTCTACGTGGAGATCTTTGATGTGTGGGGAATAGATTTCATGGGACCCTTTCCTAATTCCCATGGAAATCTATACATTCTATTGGCAGTAGATTACGTATCCAAATGGGTGGAAGCAAAAGCCACAAAGACCGATGATGCCAAAGCGGTGACTGAATTCCTCAAAACCTGCATCTTCTCAAGGTTTGGAGTACCACGCATCTTGATAAGTGATAGAGACACTCACTTCTACAACAAAACTGTGAGTGCCTTGTTGAAAAAATATGGCGTCACACATAAACTCTCCACCGCATACCACCCACAGACAAACGGTCAAGCTGAGGTATCGAACAGAGAGCTGAAATCTATTCTTCAAAAGACAGTAAATCCAAACCGTAAGGATTGGAGCCTGCGCATGGATGATGCCTTATGGGCATACAGGACCGCTTTCAAAACCCCAATTGGAATGTCACCCTATAGACTCGTGTTCGGTAAGGCCTGTCATCTTCCGGTCGAACTCGAACACAAGTCTTATTGGGTGGTCAAAACATTCAATCTCGACATGGCTAAAGCGGGAGAGCAAAGGAAGTTACAACTCCAAGAACTAGAAGAGCTTTGATTGGAGTCATATGAGAATGCCGCCATCTACAAGGAAAAGACGAAGGTATGGCATGACAAAATGATAATAAGAAAGGATTTCCAAGTTGGAGACAAAGTCCTTCTTTTTCTCTCACGCCTTCGCCTTTCCCCCGGAAAATTGAGATCACGATGGGAAGGACCATTCGAGGTGGTCAAAGTCTACACCCATGGCGCAGTGGAAATAAAAAGCCTCGACACCGGAAAAATCCTCAAGGTTAATGGACATCAACTCAAACCATTCCTTGAAGGTTTCCCGAAAGAAAGCATTGAATGCATGGATCTCATCGATCCAATCTTTGAAGAATGAACACAACAATGGCGTCGTGTCGCGACGTTAACTAAGGCGCTTCTTGGGAGGCAACCCAAGCAAGGTACATTTTTCTTTTATTGTTAACTCCCCTGTCAAAGTTTTCAATTATGTTTTTGGGAGGTTGAGAGAGAGGGCACTAATCACAGGTTTGTGGAGGAAAAGAAATAAAAATGCAGGTTTTGGAACATCTGGGGACATACCCGATCGAGTACCACCTTATACTCAGTCGGGTATGGCCAAAAGAAGGGGAACCAGGCATTACTCGATCGAGGAAGCATGGTTTTTTGAAAGAAAATAGACATACTCGATCGGGTATCACTATATACCTGGTCGAGTATGTACAGAAATGCTAAAGTTGAAGGAAACTGATTCCCACACTCGACTGAATACATGCCTCAAAAGTAGAAAAGAACACATACTCGATCGGGTATGGACTAATACTCGATCGGGTACCGGAGGCAGGCCACTTACAAACTTCATTTTCCAGAAATACTCGATCGGGTAACATTACATTACCCGATCGAGTACCGGAGGCAGGCTGCTCAAAAACTAAACTTTCCAGCAATACTCGACCGGGTAACAGCATATACCCGACCGAGTACCAGAGGCAGGCTGCTCAAAAACCACACTTTCCAAACATACCCGACCGAGTAACAGCACATACTCGATCGGGTATACGGGCATTATAACCTCAAATCAGCCCCAAACACTTCATCTTCCTCAAAATCCCCAACCCCAATTCGAACAAAACGCCCCCAACCTCCATTTTTACACCTTCTCTCTACCATATCTCTTCCATTTCTTCACCAAATCATCCCATTTCAACACCAAAACACTCCCCTCATCCTCCTCTACACACTCATACTCACCAATCCCATTCTCCCCCAATTTTCAGAGGTCCGAAAAAACCCTACCCCCCACCTTCAAATTTCGGATTTCAAGGCCAAATTGACTCAAAAATGGCTCCAAGGAAGGAGAAAGGACAAAGCTCCAACACTAGGGCATCCATCCCGGGCTACGAGGACATCCTCTTCATGGACAACGAACACCGCACCCGCTTCATGTCCACCATTGAAAGGCAAGTTAAACCCTCTCGCTTTTTATGCCATGATGCCCTAAAGGAATTAGGAGTATACAAAATGACTAAGAAATTTTTTCATGAGTTGAGCATGGATAAGATATTCAAAATTCAATATCACTCAAATGAAAAAATTATCTATGAATTCCTAAGCTCTGTGCAATTTGAGAACAATGAAGAGGATTTTAGGGATGATAAACTCAAGTTTCGCTTGTTTAACCACAACCACTCCATCACGAAACTTGAGTTCGCCGAACACTTTGGTATTCCGGTCCCTTACCAAAAATCTATATCCGACAATACCGCCTTCGGCCATACCCTATGGACAAAGATGACCTGGGAGACTAAATTTAGCTCCTCCCAGCTCTATATTAGTCATGTCCAACATCCCGTCCTCCGCCTATTTTTGAAATTCCTTGCCAACTCCTTGCTTGGACGTCCCAACAACCATCACACTAGGATGGGGGATGTATGCCTGATATCGGTAGCCCTATTCCGTGTCCACGTGGATTTCAACCTATGTAATCTTATGTGGGCACATCTCAAAAAAGAAAGCGTAGCGAAGGGCGCTATTGTAGTGGGCGGGGTGATTATGCACTTGGCCACAAAGTTCGGGTATACGGATAACTCTCCTATACCCGACTACTGTTTGATGAACATTTCTTGGCTGGGCCACTCGGGCTGTACATCTTTTTCACACACCGTTTATGGTGAAGAAAGACCCAGGAATATGTACAACTGGCTCATCCACCCCAAACCCCTCAAATACTTCATCCTGCCCAACCCAGAACTCCCCCAACTCCACTACAAAACAGCAAGAGAGGAGCAACATTACCTCTTCCCACACGCCCTTCCACCACATCTCCAGGAACCGGAACAAGAACCTCCCCAACACCAACCCGATTACGAGCCCTATGCTCAACTCCATAGCCATCAAAACATGGGCCAGGACATCCCAGAACAAAGCCAAAACCCTCCACCACCCGACTTCTTTCAACAACTTCTGGAGGGTCAACAACAACTGCTTACGGGAATAGCCCAAATGGACAACCGGCTCAACCGATTAGAGGAGGAGCAAAGAGCCGGTTTTCAGCGATTAGAGGAGGAGCAAAGAGCCGGCTTTCAGCGATTGGAGGAGCTCAGGGAGGCCGATAGACATCGGTATGAGGAACATCAACATAGGTTCTACTGACCTATGTACTCTTATATGGCACAGCAGGGATCCTTCCATACCATGGCGAACCCCCCTCCACCACCCTCGTGGTATGACCCCACTCATTGGGGTAACTTTGGAGGATCTGGCTCCGGGGGTGGAGGGTACGACAGCGGAGATGGTGGGGACACGTATATGGGAGACAGTGGCCAAGGGAGCGGCTTTGGAGGGAGCTACTACGGAGGAGAAGGCGGTCACTAGGGACAGTGCTTGATTCAAGTGCGGGGGAGACATTCATGATGGTATGTAATTTTCATTTCTACCTAGCACTATGCATGTAATTCTTTTGAACTTTTACACACAAAAAAAAAGATAAAAAAATAAATAAACAAAAGAAAATAAATGCTAGTTAGGTTGAAAACCCAACAAAATGGGCAATCTAAGCAAAAAGGGCTTATAAAAAAAATGAGTGAGTTGGAGAGAATGGAAAATGAAAAGAGATGCTAGGATGAAAACCTGAAAAGGCTCCTAGGCAAAATGAGAGATATGAGAGAAATGTTTGTTCTTGCAGGCACTCATTGTATCCCTGTGAAGAATAAGAAGATTCAAGATAAAGAAGAAGAGAGGAGGAGAAGAGAAGATAACACTAGGAGGCCATTAAACCCAAGATGCTCTTTTGTAATTTGAGTTTAAAACTCATTTTTCTTTGTCATCCTTGGTGGTCTTTGTGTTTGTATATTGTTTTTGTTGAACTGTGAAACTTTTGGATAAACTTGACACTTGTAAACATTTGATCTTACTCGAGACGAGTAAAGGTTTAAGTGTGGGGGAGTTGATACGTTTGTAATTTCCATACTTATGTTTGTGTTTTTTAATTAGTTTTGCTTGATCTTTACTATGGAAATTACACACTTTTGGTGTAATAGATTAGTTTGTTAAATTCTTGTAAATAGGTTAGATTAGATATATTCTGAGCTCAAACAGGTATTGATCACTCGAAGTACAGTTGGTGAACCCAAAAAGTGGAAAGAAGGTGCAAAAGTTCAAAGACAAAAGAAGATCCTGAATTTTGGTCTATACTCGGTCGAGTATTAACTATACTCGATCGGGTATTAGGTTGGAACTTCAAATCGGATCAGATCCGAAGACAAGGGAACATGCCGGGAAGATTTCGGCCACGATTTTATGTCTATACCCGTTCGGGTAGACCGACATACCCGATCGGGTATGCCTTTGAGTTTCAAACGAAGATCGGTCGAGTATGGTCCGAATACCATATTTTAAGCATACTCGACCGGGTATTAATATATACTCGATCGGGTATACTTATGGAAAATAGCCTGAAACCGGTCGAGTATACCTCGGATCGAGTGTTACACACGTACTCGATCGGGTACCATGTATATACCCGATCGAGTACCCGAATCCCATCCCAAAAGCCTATAAATACACCTCCTTTCCTTCACAAAAAGATATCCAATTCCTTTGTACATCTAAGCTCAGTATAGAATAGTTCTTTCTTTATATTTTTCATCATGTTTAGTCTCCAAATGAGGAGCTAAACTCTTCCATCTTGGTTTTGCTACTTTGAAGCTTAATGAATTTGAAAGTTGTGAGTTATTTTCTTTAATCTTCTTCTTTGAATATTAATTCTTTCTTTTAAAATACTATCTCTATATCAAAGTTGGGGAGTGTTACTAAGATGACAATTAGTTAACATCTTGACATTGGTTATAGTAATAGCTATTTCTTCCTCTATGTTAATATTGGGGAGTGTTACTAAGATGACAATTAGTTAACATCTTGATATTAATCATAGTAGGATTCATATCCTTTAATATTCTTCCTTGAGTATTAATTAATTCCTATTCATATTTCATATTAATATCTTAAACATTACTTAAAGTATCAACTAGTTTTGTTTCTCATATTAATTATTACTAGAATCAATCGGTTAATACGCTTGTTATTAATCCGGTTCTTTCAACGGTAGTAAACTTGGAATATTAATGCATACATCTCATGGTTAATATGTCAAGGGGAATTAATTATATTGATTGAACCAATAAACCGCTTGTGTTGAGGTTATCAATCTCAATCGTTTTCATCTTAAGTTTATTGCTACTATCAAGTTAATATACGGCGCTTGTTCTATATTGACTCGATAGTAAGTTTTATTAATGAACGCATCTCGTTATTAATAACTACCCTCGATGAACTGGATATACTCCTCGATTGAGTATTCGAGAGGAAGATAGTTAAAGATATAACCGGGATCGACGAACATTTCATTAAGTGGATAAAAGCAAAACCAAGTCCTCATCTCATTGAATTAAACTCATATAGGTTGTTTATCTTAGTGTTTTTAAAACCAAACAAATCTAAACCCCCCTCGTTACTATTTATATAAAAGAAAAGTAATCCTTTACCTGTGGATACGAACCTTACTTCGTTATACTACGTAAATTCGTTGTATTGTATTTATTTTGAGTGCAACTAACGACGAGTGCACGTCAGCTCAACTACTACTCCATGTGCTTCGTGATGCACCCAACACATGCCATATCTACCCCGATTGGAGTGCAAGCGTTGGTCATGGTCAAAGTACATCACTCCGCACATGTAGTACGTATTGACCTCAAGTCGGAGGACTATTACACTACTCTATACGCCGATAATCCCATAGACACATGAATAGAACTTATCAAATGGTTTCTCGGTGGGTATGCCAATATTCTCTAAAATATCTATGTGACCATCATGAATTACATGAACTCATAGTTGTGAGATCAACTATACTTTCTAAAAGTATGATGCAGTCCACATACCAATCTTATCGCATATCATCAATATCTCATTCTTGATGATCATTGATTGGGGCTATTTTAGGACTTTATGTTATATCATATAAGCTCCCACTTACTTATTGACAACATAAGTCCAAGGGAACACAATTATGAATAAGATATTGACAATCGAAATACTTAATCATCAATGTGTAATACCGTATATATCAAATATATAAAACTGAATGTGATCAAGTACATATATCTCTAAAAGGTGATTGTCGCTAGTACGGCATAGGGTTGATAGTGCTAGTTGTTTGCTGATAGTTGTTGTCATTGGTGATCTCTTTTAGTTTGCTGTAATGAGGCCCAACACAAGAAACTGGGAGACTTGTGTTGGGGAATATTATTCCGGCCTATTACTGTTCAGAGGCCCAAGTACGGGACCCAGTCGGCGAGGCCCATTTAGGCCCATTAAGAGCCATTTAGTCCCACTCGGCCTGTCCCGGCCCATATCGGCCCGATAAGGCCGTTAGGCCCATTAGGCTAGAAAGCACCCCCCCCCCCCCCCCTCTCTCTCTTCTATAAATAGGAAGCAACGCTTCCAGGCTCTCTTTTTTGGGATGGCTCTTCTCTCCTAGGAGTCTTCCTCCCTGCTTCTTCTTATGTAGATTAGTTATTCATTCATTCATTTATTTATTTATTTATTTATTTATTCATCAAACCTCGAGTGACTCTTCTAAATAACATTTTTTATTGCAAATTCCATTGGATTAGACATTAGGGTCACGTTTTCTTTCGAAATGGTCGCTTCTTAAATATGCAAAAGCGTTAGCCTCATACATAATTTGAACACTAGCTCACTAAGTAGTAATCTTTTAGGAAAACCTCTCCTGAAAAAGAGAATTTGCAATTGCTTTTACAAAATATAAGATGTGTTATTGCAACCATCTTTATTCCCTCCCACTTGATTACTTTTTCTATGTGTGACACGACTTACATATTATAGAAGCTGCATTTAGTCAAATAGAAAATATAATTTTTTTTATCAAGAAAGCTTAAATTATTAAAAGTATACAATTACCAAACATCCCCACAACATCAATAAATCATTTGGCACAATTAGCTGAAAAGATATTTTTATGAGCTTTTTAGTAACTATTAGCTTTTCTTGACTGAAAGTATCTTAAAACAAAGAGGTGGTTGCGAGTCGAAGCCATGGATTCTGGAGCAACAAGTGCGAATTTTCACTTGTAGGAACCATTACATCCTTTTCCTCCATCTCTATCCTACCATAGGCATGAGCCAACACAAGGCTTTTTACTTGAATATTACTAAATTGAAGCCAAATTTCAAAAAAGTGATCATTTTTTTAAAAGTACAAAAATGTGACCAAGAAGGTCACATATATGGAAAAACATGACATCACTGCTTTTTTATGTCACTGTCAGATTTTATGTCACTTTCGTGTGTCACTATTAGATTTTTATATCACTATAACCGCCGGAAAATTTTCTAAACCTTTTCCGGTGAAACTGTACTCCACCGCCAGTGCCCCGCCGACCACATTTTTTCATGTCACTACGTATTTTAATGTCACTATCCGATTTTGATGTCACTTTCGTACATACGGATGTCACTGCCGCCGGAAAACATGTCAGTATGACTGTTTCTGATGAGAAAAATTGCATCCACTAACACCACGGCCGATCAACCGCCACCCGACTCCACGCTCACACTAAGCCTCGCACGCACACCCGGCAACCACCACCGTTAACAACTGATGCCCTAACCATGACCACATCGGCCACTCCCTAGCCCACCAGCCCCCTCCCCAGCTCCACCTCAACCCACCAATCCCCTGTCCAGCCCCACCACAACCCACCAGCCCGCTATCCAGCCCCGCCATAACCCACCAGCCCCCCAACCCCTTCCCCAGCCCACCAACCCCCTCCCCAACCCACCAACCCCCTCCACAGCCCACCAGCCTACCAGCCCTCCTCCCCAACCTACCAACCCCCTCCCCCGCAATCGCTGCCCTCCCCCCCCCCCCCCCCCCCCCGCAGTCCAACAGCACCCTCACAACCCCCATGTCAACCTCCCTGATCTGATTTCTCTCACTGTCGAAAACCTAGATCCATAATTAAAACAAACCATCGCCTCACCATCAGTGAAAGAGAAGAAGAAAGAAGGAAAAGAAAAGTGAAGATGGTAAGTCGATGAAGTGTGCAGTGCCGAAGGCGACAGATTGAAGAGGAGAAGAAGAGTGGGGGCGAAGGGGAGAAGAAGAGCGGCGTAGGCGAACGAAGCAGGAAGGAGAAGATGGTGGATTGTGTAAGCTGCGAAGGAGAGCTGCGAATAAGTAGATGCTCGATTCGGTGATGGGGAGAAGAAGCTTGATGTGCGAAGGGGAGAAGAAGCTCGATGCAGGCAAAAGGGGATGGGTCACTTTTTTGGAAAATCGGTTTTGGGTCATGTTTTTGGAATACAAAAGACCAGGAGTCATACGCAGGCCATTATTTCGCCAACACCTCATTCTATCGATGCCCATTAATTTCCTCCATCACTCTTCCCTTGCAAGAAAAGCTCCACCTATCCAACGTTAGCAGCTCCAACCCATCATGCAATAAGGCCTTCGGCTACAGTCTTGTCACTCACCTTGCTAGCTACCGGAAGCCAAAACTTCCTGTGCTTTCCTCGAACGTACGATAAGGCCGTCGACTACAGCCTCATCCCTCACCTCACTTGTTAATGGACACTAAAACTGTCAGACATGAAGAACTGTCAAAAAAAATGTGAAAGCCTAGAGGAAACGCAAGGCGCCATCCGCTATTCAGTTTCGGATCATAATAGAAAGTATATATTTTAATTATGTGTTTTTAATTCGTTCATTATTGTGCAAAACAAACTTAAAGATAAGATGGGTAATGAGTATTGACAGCGCGCTCCTTAACTTCGAAGGAGACAGTAATGAATTGCGGCACATGTACATTTAAGACATTCACCCACACAAAAATAAAACTTGTATATATTCACTAAACGCCTATGAAACTGGACTTTTAACTTCTTCTTTTCTTTTTCAACTTACAACATTGTATTGTTGTATCATCATACTGACAAACTATTACCTTTATACTAGATATATACCATTATTCCAAAAAAAAACATGTTCAAAAGATCATGGCAATGGGAAAAGTAGAATATAATGCTACACTACCATAAAAGCATTTAAATTAAATAATTATAAGAAACATAATTACCAACCCTATTCTTTGCACCCAACTTTGGAACTAGAAGAGATCATCCATGGAACAATTGAACAAATTAAATAAAATTCATTCCCATGTAATATTTCCATCATATCAATACAAGAATGGTTAAACCACAAGAAACATATCTAAAACTGCTTTCTGGCATTTCCCCTTCATTGATGGCCTTTTACTACTATCCAAGGGAACGAAGGAAGCAATAACTCCCCAGCAACCCAAGAGGATATTCCAGGCAATTACACAAAAAGCCATTCAAATACTTTTCACCTTGCTCCATTAACTCAGAAAGCTTTTGAACCAGGGAAAAAGAATAGCAGATTTATCCGGACAGGGCCAGAAGTTGAACTTAGAGAGTCGTATGTTTCTTTTTCTTCACATCCAAAGGTTTCCAAACGGCATTCACCGGTTTTGAAGAGCCTCGATGGCCTTTTTCCATTGGAATGCTCTTTGCTTTGCATCTTCAAAAGATAAGACTTTCTTTGGCTGTGTGTGGCATTGAGTACATTAGTGAAAGTTCAAAATTATATGTTTGAATTGCAATATAAATTGATATGAAACTAATGGACTCACTGTGCAAATCTTGAAGTTTGAAGGGCTGGTTACTTGAATGCTGAGATCATTCGGGTTGTCGGACCAAATAATGTTACCTTTGACAACCAACTTTGATGGGTCCACGTAAATAAGCTTCGGCTTGTTTGTGAGGATTAACTGTACTTTCTTGTTAGTAAGCTTCTGTATCTTTTTTACCATGGAGATCATAAGTACTGACTCGCCAGGATCCAGAAATTGTTGCCTGTTGCCATGTAATAAATTCATGGTTAAGTAGGAATATCTGTTTGCAGACCTTGTCTTTTTGCTTTCGATTGTTTGGTTTTCAAATTTCTATATTACTTTCCATTTAAGATTTTCAAGGATTTTTACTGGTTTTAAGAAAAAAAATGAAGGGAGTGTGGATAGTTTGAGTAGATGAGAAGTAGAAAAAGTAACAATAGTAACAGGGGCGGATCTACTATGAGGGCAAGGGGGCAGCTGCACCCACCCAACCCCTATATATAATTATATATGAAAATATGTAATAAATATGAGTCCCTTATACATTGTACTATTGTAGTGTATTGAAATTGGCTTCGGTGTGTGAAACAAGGTTTAAAGTGGTTCTCAAGGGTGTTTTTTGTTATTTTATTTTATTTCTCCCCTTTTCAAGCTCTAAACTAATTTAAAGTGACTTTACATAATTATATTCAAATGTTGGCTTGTTTGAACTATAATATAATTACATTTTATTTTTTGTATATACTTTGTGAAGTTTAACAGTTACATTTTTACACTTAATATAAATTGATTTATAAATATACTTGTACATTCTTAACTTAAGTTAATTCTAAGTACATTTTTTATTCAGTCCTTATTTGGTTCTTATTGTTAACAAAACTTTGAATGAATTACAAACTCTGTGATTAAAATTCATTTTTAGCAAAGTAAAATTTTTATCGGCCATGAAATTTTTAAGTATGATATTGTAATATATTTGGCTCACGAATATTTTGTTATTTTGATTGATTTTACACTATTTTTTAAAGAACACTATTTTTTTCTTCATGTGATCATTGCTTATGATATGCGTGAGATAGCCAATGTGAGTTTGCCCACTGGAAAAAAAAAATCTTGGATACGCCACTAAATAGTAAAACAGTTGCCAATTTAAGAAAGTGTATATAAAGGCATTCTTACAGGAATATGTACTAACTAATAAAAAAGTACAAAACATTTATGATAGGCCTATTTTGTATATCTGATTGGCATTAGAATCCTAAAAGCATTGTAATGGTTCCTTAATACTGTCCACGTACTACCTAATAAAAAAAGTACTCCCTAAGTCCCATATTGTAAGATACATTTGTTATTCACTGGGTCAACATAAATCATTCTTAATCTTATACTTTATATATCAAAAATTTATGAAATTTGAATTATTTTTGCAAGTTTTGTAGCGGTTTTAATGTAGTTTCTAAATATGTAAATTTTATTTTCTAAAACTAATTTGAGTGTTGACAGGGATCAATTTGTTTTATCATCGATCACACATCGTAAACCGTAAAGTGTCTTACTATTTGGGATGGAGGAAGTATAAAACATGTATGGTAGGCCTACTTTTTATATGTGATTGGTATTAACTATTATGAAAAGAGTTTTATAGCTTTCTAATGGATTAAAATATTATCAAAATCAAAAAGCATGTCTTCAAAACAAGGAAGACATGAAATTGTAGGGGGCAACTTAGTAACGCTGTCAGGTTTCTTTTTTTCCTACTTCTTCCCATATGTTGAATTCCCAACCTCAAGGACCCGACAAGTCTTTTGGGTGGTTGTAAGTCACGCTGACTCAGTTGGTCCAATGATGGTAGACCGTGTACTCATGCGCACCAGAGGTCCAGCCCAGCACGCAAGAGCTGTAACTTCTACACAGCCCGTTGCGGGTTTCGATCCTTGATCATTCTTCCAATTTTCCCAATACTCAACCAACTAAGCTACCCGTGCGGGTTTTCATTTTTTCCTTAAATTGCTTGTATAATTAACTAAGTAGTAGTCATGCATAATAGTCATCTTATAAAATAGTCATACTAACCATCTTAATTTTAAAAAGAGCCATCAACAAGATGTCAATTTTTTCTGGTTTTCGTGATCTTGCTTTTTACTTTTTAAGGCATGTTCGTTGTAGCAACCATTTTAAAGTTCTTTTTCCCTGGTTTTAAAGAGTATTATGACATATGTTGTCAGCTGTTTAATGAACTACAAAATAATCATACTATTAGTTATTCATTTTTTGGTATCATGAGATTATTATTTTTTTGAATATCATGTATGTCCCAAGTCAGGATAAAGGAGGAGGGGATGTGGTAAACATGTGACGGCCAACAGTATCACTTAGTCACATCACATGACATGAATCGAAATATGAATATCGCTACAGCTAGGTCGTCGCCCGTAAGCGAGTGTCATCCCTCTGCCTGGGGTGGTGTCAAATGAGCAAGGGCGCGCTACACTTCATAGGCCTGGGTGTAGTGATAAGAATGCTAAAGATGCTAAGTAATCGCCCAGAAGCGTCTTCTTGGATTGGATGAGATTATGGCTTTGGAGAGAGCAAAGTGGAGGGCACACATCCGTGTCGACGATTGATGTATTTTCTACCTTTCCTCCCTCTTTTCTTCTATCGTTTATCTTCATTATTTTTTTATATTCTTATGTTATTTTTATCTTCTAGCTTTTTAATGCTCTTTTATCTTTTTATCTTTCTTATATTCGTATGTTATTGTTATCTTATATTCATTTATCCTTATTTTATCCGTTTTATCTTACTTTTTTCCTCTTCTTGTTTGTCTTCTCTGTTTGGCATCGATATCATAGATCGATTCATGTTAGCCGACCCCAGATTCTTTTGGGATTAAAGCTTCGATGTTGTTGTATTAGTTATTCATGTTAAATTTTAAAAACTGCCAAAAAATGAAAACAACTTTTTATGGTTTTTAGATCTTTGGTTGAAGTTTTCCAAGAAATGGAAAATCATACGAAACTAGGACTAAAATAACATAAAAGAATAATGAATAGCCCTTAGTTTCCAATGATTTTCATTAGGCATGTCAAAAACAAACTGGCCCGTCGAGCCCTGCCCTACCCCGAGACATTTGGGGCGGTTCCGTCCCGCCCCATCTTGCAAATGGGGCCGGTCCGCCCCGTTCATACAATGGGGCGGGTTCGGGTATTACTTTTGACTTGTACCACCCCGACCCGACACGACCTGCTCAATATATAAATATACATCTTTTTTAAAATTATACTACAAATACACACACATATATATGTACTATCCTCCGTTCTTTTTTAGTTGCAACATTCCCCTTTTCACGCTTACCTATGCACAACTTTGACCATCATTATATTTAATTCCTTATTAGTAAAAAAGAAAAATTAAAAATCAAATCATGAAACTTTGTAATGAGACGAATTCAACAATATTCTTCAAAAAAATAATTCACATACATCAATAAATAAAATATAGTCAAAGTAGTGTACATGAATAGTGTGTAAATTTCAATGTTGCAACTAATATGATACGGAGGAGGTATATAAATACACACACATATATATAGGGAGCGGTTCTGGTAAGAACAGACTCCCAGGAGAGAAATGAGAATGAATCTGGACCGTTGAATTATATTATGTGGAACTCAATTGTACATTTGGTGAAATTGAAATATGAATTAGATGATATTGAAATGTGCAGAATAAAAATTTAAACTCAAGTGTGTATTATGTAAAACTGAAATGTGCGGAATAAAAGGTACAAAAATAACATCACATTGTACCTTTTATACTGCACAATTTAGTTTCGCCTAGTATACATTTCAATTTCACCTAATGCACAATCCAGCTTCACATAATGTCACTGTATCGTACTCTTAGTGCTGCACATTTCAATTTCACCTAATGCACATTACAGTTTCATCTAATGCACATTGAATATCACTTAAAACAAATCTAACGGTCCGGATTCATTCGCATTTCTCTCCTAAGATCATGTTCTTATTTGAACCAAAACCTATATGTGTGTGTGTGAGTGAGAGAGAGTAATAATTCATGAATTCTTTGAACTTTTAATATGTTAATATTACATTTTGAACTAGATGAAAAGTTAATTGTTAGTGCTAAAATAATATTTAGCATTTATATATTGATCTATTCATAAATAAATAGTTAACTATTTAAGTCTATATTATCTTTTCTTAATTTTTGAAACTTTTTATTGTATTATGACTATGATATAATATATTTTTTATAAGAGAAAAGAGGCAAATAAACCCTCGAATTATTTATGATTTTGCAATCAGGCTCATGAACCGGAAGACTTGCAGATATACCCCTCAACTCGTTGAAAATTAAGCAATCAGATCTTTTTTACCTACGGATGCCGGTAATTTCTCATCTTCTTACTTGCACCAACAGGTAAAAAAGGACCCAATTCATAATTTTCAAATGAGTTAAGGGGTGTATCTGCAAGTCTTTCAGTTCAGAGGCCTGATTGCAGAATTGCAAATAGTTCGAGGGCTTATTTGCCCCTTTTCTCTTTTTATAATTATTTGGAAACAAACTTCATGTAAACTCAAGCTATAATAACTTTACAAAATTAAAAATGTGTACTAGCTATTAGGAATTGTGGGGTGGGGCGGGGAGGACCCGCCTCGCATGGGAGGGGCGGGGATGACTCGCCTCGCATGGGGCGCGTCATGGGCCAACATCTAATGACCCGTGCGGGTCGCGGGGCGGGTACACTTAGTTATGTCACGGGACGGGAGCGGGTTATGCACTACCCGTCCCGACTCATTGCCATGCCTAATTTGTATGTCTGGTTTTGTTTGCAGAATCTGAAAACAAAAATGAGAAATGCTTGGTGTACACCTTTGGCACACCTTATCTGTCAACACAGACAAGTTGCATGTATACAGACAATTCATATTGAAATACAAAAGTTGTCGGTATGTAGACAGAAAAGTGTGCTAAAAGTGTACACAAAAAGGTGTGCACCCAGCATTTTTCAACAGAAATACTATTGCTTTTGTTTATGTTTTTCTTGAAGTGAAAGAAAAACAGAAATAAAAAACTAAGGCATTACTAGATAGCAGCTAAGAATATTAGGAAAGAAGATAAACGTGTACCATTTTGAATCAAAAGAATCAATAGAAGCTAGTCTAGTGATGCTACCAGCAGCATCAGAAGATGAAGAGGCTCCACCATTTCCATCACTTCTAGCAGAACCATCCCCTACATGTGCTGGATTCCACGGTTCTTGATCATCGCCTCCACTATGAGAAGAATGTGACTGAAAATAAAAAATCCAGCCAATGTTATTCAGATTATAAATTTAGAAAGAATCTTGAGGGAAGCAAAGTGTTCGGGAATAGGATTTCATACTTTTGGTTCAATAGCTAGCCGTGGAGGGGTTTGGGACCTCAAATTTTCCCAGTCAACCCCTCTAAAGAAAGCATGGTTTTTAAGGGAAGCATAACCATCCGTCCCTGCGCCAGGTCTTCTGCTAGGGTCAATATCCTGAGTTGTTTTACGTGCAAGTAGGAAGTTAGCTAGGCAAATCACGATCATGCCGTTTTGCAATCAAAATAAACAGTTCCAAATATCAGTTATGTGTAATATTTCCACTCAATATGATATATGTACCAACACATGTATAGATAATCTCCACTGATGAGATAAAATAGTGCAATAAGAGTTCTGAAACCTTTGATGAGAGTAAACCATAATTATCCACAAACAGACATGTTAGGTGTCCCACCTCGAATACTTGTGACGATGGCAAATATGTAGAAGGTAAAACTCTTTACGATGGCAAATATGTAGAAATTCTAATGTGGATCATGTACAGAAAAACACTGTAAATTTATGTGCAAGAGCGCATCTCCGTGTGTGGATAAGTGCACTTATTGCACATTTCATTCGACATAGTACACTTGTAGATATAACATATGGATATTTACTCGATGAACCTACACACATATATGCATGGAGTCTAATGTTATACAAGGACGCACGTATAGTTATACGTATATGAATATGCACTCTTATGTATACACTACACTAATGCACCTCTTATACCTACATGACAGGCATTAAAGATTTGTCTTATTCACAAAATTATCAATGCATTTTTATTTATTTATAATCCAGCATTCACCCGTTTTTTGAGAAAGAAGTCTTAGAATGAAATATGGAGTAAAAGATATCGAGGGGCATGTACACTTTGCTTCACCAGATATAGGATAGAGAGGAAGAAAAGAGGAATGGAATATTTCTCTTGTTTGATTAGAAATGAATTGGGGAATCAAGGAAAAGAGGGGTGGCAACTTATGAGAAGGGAGCCCTTTCTAGTTTATACCATTTATCTCCTCATATAATTTTAGATTTGAGGTTATCTTTGTCTTTTTCAAAATAACATACACCTCTTTCTCTTCCTTTTTCTCTTACAAAACAGGACATGAAATCCTCCTTCATCCTCTCTTACCAAACATGAAAGCCTACTTCATATAATCAAATGAGGTGGTAGTGAAGTGGAAACTATTGCTTACCAACAGCCGATCAATGAGATCTCTGGCTTCATCAGAGAAGTAATTGGGAAATCTGATATCTCTGGCAATAATTCTTTGAAAAATGAGCCATTCACTGGCTTCTTTGAAGGGAGTTGACCCTGAGAGCATTTGATACAGCGTGCAGCCAAGTGCCCAGAGGTCATTTCTAATATAACATGTTAAATGTATTGTTACAAAGAGAAAAACATATGATGAAGAATTCATGACTTGTATGGAGTATGGACTATTGGAAAGAGTTACATACCCAAAAGTTGCAGGTGAAGAATTTAAAACTTCTGGAGGGACATATGCAGCTGTTCCAACAAAGGTGCAAGCCTTATCATCTGCGAAAGAAAGAAAATTAAAATGATAATACTAAATTGTCACTGTTCAGATAACATTAATAGTGAATTACCAGAGGCTGCATTTGGTAGGACTGTTATTCGACTGTCTTGCATTGGCTTAACACTGCCAAAGTCAGCAATTTTGATGTGCCCATCTGTAGTAAGCAGCAGATTCTCCGGCTGTCACATAAAAACACTCGGTGTATGTTTGGATCCTTAAAATGCTAAGAAAAGTAATTTTCTTGAGTTTGGAATGAGCACCAAAATTGCAAAGGGAAATGAAATTAATGGTTTTGAAAACTTCGCATGGGTATGGTTTCTAAGTTAGTCTAACTGAGAAATGCACAAATAAAATGAGTTTTGAAGAAAAAATACAAAAGAAATGTATTGATTTTTTAAAAATGTTTTATTTTCCCTCACATTTTTTTCTTTCCAAATTTCCCTTATATTTTCTCTCTTTTTGCTTTCTGTAACACTTTCTGAGTTCCAAACGGACCCTTAGGGTATGTTGGGATCACGGAAAACGCTACGGAAAGGAAAATAAACTAAGGAAAGTTATTTTCTCATGTTTTCTACAATGGAAAATGCAAAGGAAAATGAAATATGATTGGTTTTATTTTTATTTTTTAAATCTATTATGATTTCTTAGTCTTCATAAGGTATAAATAAATAACATAGTAAAACATAGGCACCTACAAAATTCTAAAATAAATTCATTCAGTTTTAGCATATCTGTTATCCCCACCCACCCCCACCCCACATCTTTCCTTCTAATTCCCCCCTATATTGTCCTTCTAATCGTTTTCCTTGGTATTTTATGGATTCCATACAGTAAACCCTTTTAAGTTAAGACAGGTATAAATATCCCCACCTGGTTGCTATACTTTCCTTAGGGACCTAAGTATTTTTCCTTAAGTACCTTGGTAGCTTTTTTCATAACATTGCTATATATTAATTCAAAAATGAGAAATAACAGTCAACAAAATAGAGTATAGAGCTATACCTTAATATCTCTATGTATTAATCCCATGCTATGTATGTACTCAAGAGCATCGACAACTTCTGCGGCATAAAAACGAGCCTCATCCTCCTGAAGACGTCCTTTCTGCATTCTCAAACTTTAGAAACAGGAAATACATGGGAAGAAGAAAAAAATCTGCAAGTGTAAACTTGTTTTTACATGGATAGAGAAAATGATGCACAAACACAAAATGAAACTTTTGCTAGGAAAAGTGAGGATATTGACACAGTTAAATCTTTTAACATCAACTAGGTTGGCGGTAAGGCTTAATCATGTTGGTTCTTGAACAATGCTTTAACCAACATTCATTAACAAATGAAATAGGTCATATTTTTATTCCCTAAGGGTATGTTTAGAAAATTCTCAAAATATGTGTAAAACATTTTGGAATTCCAAAATAGGTCATATTTTTATTCCCTAAGGGTATGTTTGGAAGTTTCGGGGAAAGTGTGGGAAAAGCTTTGAAGGTAAGTTGTTGGAGGGGAAAGGGAGGGGAAGGAAACCCTTCTTATTTGGGAGTAGTAGTAACAACAACAACAACAACATCCAAGGCTTAGTCCCAAAAGACTTATTTGGGAGTAGTAAATTTGAAGAAGAAAAGGTTTTAGAACAAATTATAATTAATAATCACTTCTGAGATATGATGAATTCAAATAGTTGAATTGATATTCATTTTAAATTTAGCTTAAATTATCATTTAGTTAGTTATCCTTCAAAATCCCCCATTTTGGAGAAACTTAAAAATTGAGCATTTGAGGGATTTTGGAGGAACTTAAAAATTGAGCATTTGAGGGATTTTGGAGGGTCACAAAAACCTTCCGAAATCATTCTTTCACATTTTTTAAACTCCCAAACACAAATAAGAGGGTCATCAACCCTCACATCTCTTCCCCGTCCTCCCAAAAACCAACTCCCAAACAAACCCTAAATATGAGTAATCACTACCAAGCTTGGAAAATAGTGTCATGTTTAAAGTTTGGTAATGCCAAAAGTTGACAGCCCTATTTTGGAATTTACAAACGTTTTCACTCATATTTCGGGCAATTTATTATATAAGTTCAACTATTTAAATTCGCTATATCTTTGAAGCTATTTTAATAATAATTTCTCCTTAGCCCCCTCTCTGTTCAAATTTGTTAGCTCCCAAACCAGAAGAAGGATTTTCTCCCCTTCCCCTCCTAGGACTATCCTTCAAAGCTTTCCACTCCGATTCTCTCCAAACTCCCAAACAATACCCTATAGGAATAATGAAATGATAATGGATGTAGTATGTAGTAATTTTCTGTACAGGGCATAACAAGAAAAAGGGGTAAATAATTGTCTCTTTTGTTGTAAAACTAAATAACAGCTGAAAAGGTAGCAATAAGATGGTTTTTTGGATGAAAACACACTTGAGATGAATTACCCATTTGCGCATACCAAACCGGATCTAGTTGTCTAAAAACAGTGTAAATTCATGCAAAAGCAGAGTCCAAGGAATAAGAAGATGGAATTCCAAAACCATCATCATAGGGTTTTCTTCACTTGCATGCAAATATCATGAGACAACCATGAGATAACAGAATAGTAAAACCATCATCATAGTCATGTCCCGTTACAAGACTATTATAGTAAAATCAACATGCACCTCATAGAAAGTGAGTATAACAGAATAGTTTTAATGAAATATGGACGATTAAAATGGACTAACAAATTGAGTTACTAATAAAATTCAAAATAACATGAGGCAGTTGAACTGAGCAGATAGATGCTTTGCATTTTATTGAATGTAGTGACGGAAAAAGATTATACTTACCCTAGTTATTTGATCAAAAAGCTCTCCACCTTCACAAGACTCAAGAGCCATGTCTTCACAATAAAACACAATGCACTTAGATGGCAGAAAAAAAGACCATTTATATATAGAAGTAAATGCACCACTCTCGGGGAAGATTTGCAAAAACACTCACATAGTGAAAAGGTGTCCTGAAATGTAAAACATAATCGCACGATCCCAGGGTGGTCTAGCTGATCGAGTACAATGCGCTCTAATTTCACATATGCAGTTTTATTTTCCTTAGTAATGAACTTTTTATCCATGATTTTCATGGCATAAACATTTCCAGTATCTTTCTTCTTAGCTCTAACAACCTGCTCATAATGAAAGGTTAACGACAAGAATGAATCAGCACTATAAAAGAATGCTCCAAATACTAACTCAAAGAACAAACCATAATAGTCTTATATATTCATAAATGAAGTCTCCATTTGATTGAAGGAAAAAAGTGTAGAAAAGGTTCCCCTAGGGAAGTGTTTTTCCTAAAAGCATAAGTTTTTCTATGTACAGTATATAGTTTAATGCACATTAGCCAAAAAATTAAAATGGCAAAGGAAAGTGATTCCCTCTGTTCAAGAAAGGAAGTCAATTTCCACTAATGTTCGAAGAGGCATGGAAAAAATCTCTTTTAGGCAAATGTTATCTGGTTTCGATTGTCAAAGGAGATTCTAGAAAACATTTTCCAGGAAACAAAGGTAGCACAAAATATAGTCTACAATTCCCTGATAACGAGTTCTTGATTAGTAAAATGTGAAAACATGAGGATAATTGCAGGTAATAAGAAAACCAACACAACCATCTTGTTTTCATGAGTCATGTCTACCAAGGTGGAGAAAGTAAGAGGAAAAGTGGAGATGAGAAATGCGCATTGTACACAATATTTCAGAACCATATTGAGCTGTTTAATATCTTCTTCAGGGAAAAAGAGAATAATCAATTTGATCTTCTCCAGTTATTTTCAAAAATTTACAACCAGGTAAAAACATTTACAATATTAAATTCTTTTCGAAAACCAGGATTTTCAAATGATTCATGCTTCCAAAACCCTAAATCGGAAGCTAATGAGACATTTACATGATTCCTTTGACAAATGCATAGCAACAAAAATTTCAAACAACAAACTCAATCTACTAGGAGAGGGAGAAGACAGGGAAAAGAGAAAAGATCAGGATGCATAGAATTCAAAAGAATGGCTTATAAGAAAAAAATAGAGAAAAAAGAACCTGACCTTGGAATAAGAACCAACTCCATAGATCTTTCCCAACTCAAAGTCTTGGATGGTAAAGTTTTCCTGAGGAGCCCTGAATGTAAAGCTTTTGGATCTCTGGGAATTGGATGGACTGTTCTGGAGCTTGACCTTTGAATCAAATTCCTTTTCCATTTCAGATCCTTCTTCCCCAACCAATTCCAACATCTCACAATAACCAAGGTAAAATTCTTCTCTCTCTAAAACTCCAGCGCTTTCTCTCTCTCTCTCTAATATTCTCGAAAGGTGAGTTGGGTCTTTACAGACTCCGATGAAAGGGGGAGCAAAACCGTTGAATAACAACAGAACCACAAAAAACCTCAACGCATTAGATCATATTATCTTTACATAATAAACAGGCCATATTTGCTCTGTATCGCTCTCTTTCTTTGAGAAACCAATCTGATAAAGCAAAACCCACATGTCATGGACACCCAAAAGCAAACGATTCCCTAGATATGCATGTCTACATGTGTACAAGAGAGAAAAGAAATATGCTTATCAGAAAAAGGCGTGAACTTTATGGCTGATATGAATATATGATAATATCTTTTTCTCAAGACCGTAAAAGGGTACATTCAGAACAAGGGAATGGATGGCTAGAACGCCATATGCAATGCTTGTGTACCTGTGTCTGGTGTGTGTTTGTGGTGGGGGGTGGGGGTGGGGGTATTGAAGGGCACATGAGAAAGAATGATGGGTGGCATCTTTTGTAGCAATCTTGAAATGCTTCGGACATTTGAAATTAGAACACAGTTATGTGTGGTGCAAGTGAATATGTGATGTTCGTAAATCCAAAAGCGGGAGGGTGAGATGGTGAAGGTGGCTGACTATAGCTGGGGAACCAACCAAAAATGGCGTTAGTTACCACGCGGAGCTGCCATGGCATGGGTCTTTATCTAGTCTAGGGGAATTTTATGCTATCATCCAGGATTGCACCACTGTCCCGAGGGCCCAACGAGTCTCAGAAGGGACACATCAAAAGGGTATACAGCGGGATTAGTCTCACATGTTTTGTCATAATTTTGGGTAAAAGAGTTTTATACTATTTTTAGATCAATAATAATCACACTTCATAATCACTTTTGGATTTTTGACTTTTAGTTGCTCCCATACTCTATAGCTAAGCTATATTTGATTTTCTTTATTAATGATGATAAATTTCAACAGATGGTTTTAATAAATATTTTTGTGGAAACTATGTTCTTTCTTTTCATAAAATTTGTTACTTTCACGTCAAATAAAGAGAGAATGAGAGTCAAAAAAAAAGTAAAGAGATCTTGATGAAACGGTTAGTAACACAAGAGAAGGGTGAATTGTGTGTGGAACCGTTATAGTTTTTCGTCAAGTTCTAGTGTGAGGTATGGTGTGAAACAAAGTAAATAAGTGCATAAGGATTTAACGAGGAAAATTCATTGGCTAAAAAGGTAGGGGTGGGCATAAATACCAAACTGGCATGGTATCGAATCGAATCGGTATGGTATCGGATCGAAAAAAAGGAGTTTGAAACGGATCTCAAATTTTTTGTCCCGAATCGGACCGTACCGGTTCTAAACAATGTCATGACCACCGGTACCGGATCGAACTATGATTTAATTATTTAAATTTACATTTATAACATTACTTTGACTAGTGCTTTCACACTTTCACCGCTTTTCCTAATTCATAGGAAGCCTGGAGCCGGACCGATGTATGATTTAATTATTTAAATTTGTACTACTATAGTTTTGTTTGAAATTTAATAATTATGTGATACTACCTCCGTCCAAAATTGATTTGCAAAATTTACTTTTTTGGTCAAACGGTTTCATTTTATTCACTTAATTAGAATGTCAGTTTTTTACTATAATTAATTTGGAGTTTGCAACTTTGAAGAGATTTTAATGTAGTTTCTGAATATGTAAATTTTAATTGTTAAAAATTGAATTAATTATCGATAAAGAGAATTTAACTTTAACATTGGTTGACCAAAAAATATAGACTTTTGCATATCAATGTGGGACGGATGGAGTATGAAAATTGATAAATTGTGTGAATTTTTGGAGGATGGCTAAACTTTAATTTCCCCTTAAACATTTGGAAAAAATGGCATTGTTTGGTATTGGTATGGCATGGTACCGTCCCATTTGAAAATGGAACCGTACCGAACGGGTTTAGGACTAAGACCCAACTGAACCGTTTGAATAGTCACGGTTTGGACCGGACCGGACCGGACGGCGCCCACCCCTATCAAAAGAGATTAAAAAAACTTTGACCTCCCTCGGAGGAATTTTAACAACTTTACTAAAAAGCCTTTGAATGATTATAAGAGAAACTCTTTTAGTCTACCTTTGAGTCACCCCAACTCTATCCTCTCAACTTTGCAAGTAGAGAGCTTCTCAACTTTACAACAAAGCTATCACCACACACTTACCACCCTGAGGATGCTACACTTGGCCAATCCTCCAAAACCCCATTACAAAGAAACAAAGGGAAAGTGGGAACTATATCAAGAACTCTATGTGAGCATTTTCAGGTGCCTTGAACTTTAGTATTTCTTCAGTGAATGTGTCTCTCGAATTTTATCTCTATCAAGCACTTTCTTCTTCTTGATCTCGGCATATATATGCTACTTGGAGTAGATCCGTTAAGCCTTTTCTTTCCTTGGATGACCGAGTTACCAAGAGTGATACTTGCCTTGTTATATTTTGAATGTCCTTCCTTTTGGAGATTGTTTCTGTTAGACCCCTAGAGTTTGATAAACAGTTTCTGATGATGCCAAAGCTTTTCAAAGTTCCCCCCTTCTTTTGTAGCATTAGGAAATCAATATGATGTCGAAATCAATGTGATGTATTTTGCTTCAACCAACGTGCTAGTAAAATCTTATCTAAAAGTGTCGAGTTCAAATATCAATTAACAAATAAATATAACTGGAAAACATAAAATGCAATAAAGTAACAGTCCATTGCCTTAAAAAGGATCTCTTATAGATCCCACCAGTTAAATTTATTTGTTACATCAATGACACAAAGACATTTTGAATAAACTAATCTATTTACTTAACTGGAACACAAAATGCAATAAGGTAATAGTTTTTACCTTGATAGGATTTGTTATCCTACCAGTTAAATATTTGATTTAGTTTATTCATACTAGCTGGGCCAATAAGGTGAAATACTTGTATCAAATAGATTATACCGGCAAAGTCAAAATGCAATAAGGTAAACTCTACCTTGAATAGGATAGTTAAATCCTACCGGAATAATTTCATTTATATAAGTATTATCTCATTCTCCCGGAAAATCATATATATGATTGAAGACAAGCTTGACCGGCATTTAATGCCAAATTTGTACTGGGGCCCTGAGCATTGAAGACACCCATATGGGTTTATTTGGAAAAGATGCTCTCCGCGGCTAAATAATTCAAGACAAACTCTTCAGCCGCATTAAAAGGCTCCAGCACAAAAAGACGGAAGTACAATTTGTCCTTGCCAGAAATTCAACGGAAGAGATCAAATTATCCTAACCAACGGATAAGATTGATCAGCCAAAAAGCCTATAAATAGAGGCTGGAACGAAAGTTTCTAACCAAGCTTGAGCATCCTAAGTAGAGAGATATTTCACTGAGCAAGAAGTGTTATTCTATCAACGACTCTCTGATTAGACTCTTGCTTCACTAAACTTCTCAGTATCAAGTATTCATTGCCAGAATCCTAGAAGTTTAGTTCCTAGTTGGAGGTTAGAACTTTCTTGTAACAAAATCAGAAATTGTTGTAAACACTTCAGGAGGACAGTTGTTCCCGGCCTGAGTGTGGTTAGATATGTCAGGAGTAGATTGGCACTATGTGTATTGGGCTTAATACATTAGTGAAATCCATCTGAAAGAGGGTGAGACTGGATGTAGGAGGATTACACCACCTCTGAACCAGGATATAATGTGTGTTGATTCATTTTCAGTCAACAAACCACACATTGAACGCTTCTCATAAAAGATTGTAGTTTTCCAGCAGAATCCTAAGCAGTAGTCTTAACTGACCATACTGCTTATCCTACTGCTTAATAACTAACTTTCTTTGAGATACAAGAGATGCAAACTATCACAACTATAAGGTCTGTTCCATTAGATTTCAAGAAATCCTACTTAAAGCATAGCATTTGCCTCAGCAGTTCCCTGGGGACTACCCAACTGCTAAGCCCACTGCTCACGCAAAAGTGTTTCCTTTGAACATCTCCACTTCACCAGACCTTCACAACTCCATCTCCAAGAAGTCTGTTCAAACTAATCACTGTAGTTCAAAGTGGTAACCCAGCAGTTGCCTCAGCAGTTCCCTCACTTTCACCCAACTGCTGAGACCACTGCTCCAGTAAAACTCCTACTTACTCGGACTAATGCACATCTTCAGAAAGCCCACATTATCCTGAGCAACACCATATAATCAATCCTTCCATACCTTCACTTTTACTTCAGTAGGCGCCTCAGCAGTTCCCTGGTTACCACCCAACTGCTGAGACCACTCCTCTCATTAAGATTGATTATCAACCCACCTTGTCATATCATCAGACAGATCTTCCCACTCTGAGAAAAGATTCTGAGTGCACCTTCATCATTCACTGAGTATTTCGTTAGCAGTTGCCTCAGTAGTTCTCTGCTTTCTAGCCAACTGCTCACCCAATAAAGCCCAAACTTCATCCATCATAGAAAGTTGTTATACACCATTTATCTAAGAGGTTAAAGACTTCCGCTGTGCATCTAAAAATCTCCCAAAAGATTATAGATCAACTCTTTTAAAGGGAAAACTTTCAAAAGTCGGAAAAGATTTAAAAGTCTATTCACCCCCCCCCCCTCTAGACTTTTACCTCTATCCGGGACCATCAAGTGGTATCAGAGCAGAGTGTTCCTAGAGTCAGTTTCTGACTAATTTGAACTAAAGATCCCAAACCACTATTCTTCCCAAACACTTTCTAAGAATGGACAGGCAGCATACAAAGAATCTATTGTTCAATAAGAACAAGTCTGATGACTGGATAATCAAGGATATCTGGGATGAGCTCACAATGACTCAATCAGAAGATGATCAAAGCAGTACAAGTGATGAAGGCAGCTCATCTGAAAGTAAGAAAGAGGTCCTGATTTGCCTCTTTGGAATGCACCAAGCTGATAGCTCCTTCCACAACCATCCCATGGCCAGATTGAATGAAAATGACAATGATGAGGTATTATCCTGTTCCTCAAGTAACTCATATGATTCTAGCAGTTCCAGTGTTGATATGAAAGCTCTACTCCATCAACTTGAAAATTCTCAAAAGGATCACCTTCTTTTAATGAACGAGAATTGTAGGCTTCAAGAAAATTTGATTATCGCACAAACTCAAATGGGTGAAGTGATTAAAATGAAAAATCTTCTTGAAGTTGAAAACATCAGTTTAAAAGAAAGGCTGAGCTCCCTCACTACCCCTATTATTGAGGAAGTTCAAAACTCGAAGAACACAGGATCAGGATACACACCTTTATCCCAATCATTGGAAGACTCTCCCAAATACTCTCCTATCACAAAACCCACCACAGATCTACAAGAAACAAGCAAACCAAACCAACAAAATTCCCACTCCCAATCTCTGTCAAATAAAAGGAACCAGTCCTCTTCCAGATCCAAAACCAAACTTCCCTACAATTCCATCTTCCAAAACAACCAACTAAATCAAAAACTTGGTTGGCAACCAGTCAAGAGGACCAACTATATTCCACAGAAAAAGTTGATCACTCCTAATATACATATTCCTTCCCCTTTCATAAGGAATAATATTCATCAACATATAGCCAATCCTCAGAATGGCCATAGATCCATTAGCTTAACTCCAAATGGTTCTAAATTGGTATGGTTGCCCAAACGCATTAAAGGGAAGATGCCCACCAACTTGTGGGCTGCTACTCAAAACTGACAAAGGCGGGAAGGTGTTGGAGCAGTCAACTTACAAATATAAAATATTCAAACTGCTCCATGCACATGACAGACAGCAGGTGGCTACTGTCAATACTAGATCTGGAGAAGGACCCAAAACAACCTTTGGGAGTGAGAAAGAAAGAGGAGAATCTAAAGGAGCTGGAAAATCCAATCAAATGCAGTCCTTCAATTCAAAACATATCATATGGGATTGAAGTTCAAACTCATAAAGCACAAGCCAGCTCCGCGACAACATTCATATTGTGACACTCTCCATAGGACATCTGCTTGAACAGAGATGTCCAAAGCAACAAAATTATGCTAACTGGTAGAAGGAAGAAGGATACTGGAAAGGCTCCCAGATGCCTTCCCAGCAAAAATCAACAAAAAGACTGGAGTATGGAAGCAGCAGTTGACTCTAATGGCAGCCCACTGCCAGCAGTGAACTCAAATGGCAGCCCACTGCTAGCAGTTAACTTAAATTGCAGCCAACTGCCAGTAGGTGGCTCAAAGCGCAGATCACTGCCAACAGTTGATTCAAAATAAAGAACACTGCGAACTGCTGACTCATTCTAAAATAAACCCCTCAAGACACTCTAGCTGAATTAAGCACAAGGCTTAAACAATCCCAATCCTCTTACTCTACCAGAAAAGGAGGATGATGAGCATGCAACTCAATTTATTCAAACATCTGACACAAGATGACTCAACAAGCATCCTCCTCATCAAAATATTGATCCAAAGGGTTCGTACAAGATCATCAATCCAGAAAGAAGCAATATTCGTCTCTTCTCTCAAACAGAACCCAAAAGGACTGAAGAAGCCCTACAATCATCTGACTGAATACAAGCAAGTTCAAAAGGAACAATCCCTGAAGCTTGTATACAGACCCTATCATCAACGTATGATAGGAACAAAAAGAGTAACCAAGGATGGCATCATTGTTAAGGATATAGCAAAAACTTGTGACCAGAGGGTACTACAAGGAAGAAGGACTAGAGTTTGATAAAACCCCTGCCCAAAGTCGCCCCAGTAATGTCCTACTATTAGAATCAGAGTTACTTCTCCATCTGACCTTAAGACCCAAGAGGATCGCTGTTCTAAGGTTCTCTGATGAGGTTCTCTGTTGAGGTTCTCTAATGAGGTTCTCTGTTAAGGTTCTCTGATGAGGTTCTCTGTTGAGGTTTTCTCTGAGGAGGATCTCTGGTAACTCTTGAACAGAACACCCCAACCTCTGATAAAGTATTCTGGTCTCATCAGAAGTGCTCCAACTCTGTAGCTAGCACTAGAAGTACTCAACGTATTCTGGTCCATTACAACATCATCTACCCAACATCCTTAAAAATGTGCTGCCCATAAGCAAATTCACAATCTACAAGCTGGATGTAGAAATTGCCTTCCTAAAAACGGTATACTAGAAAAGGAGGACTTCGTGGAGCAGTCCCCTTGATTTGAAATTGATAAGAGATGAAGTATTCAAACCTAAATCATTCTCTGGAGTCAAGCAAACTCCAAATGAAGGGTATGATACACTCTCTAAGCATATGGTGAAATATGAGTTCATCAAAGGCAAGTAGACAAGACACCATTGAAGAAGATCCCCACACACTCCTTAAATCTTTCAACTCTCAAGCCTACTTTGAAGAGAGCCTAAAAGGAGAGTTGAACTATTTCTTGGGACTACATATGACTCCAAAAGATTTCTACATCAAACCAAGCAAGTGAATGAAACAAGATTCAAAACATCTTGACAAGAGCTTGGAATGATGATCAAAGCAGGAATACCCATGCACCCATTCAGGGGAACTTAATTCCAAAAATAAGGGGGAATTCCTAGCCACCTGCTGAGGGGGAACTCTCAGGGATACCCACCCGCAAAAGGTAAGTTATCCAAAATCAAACAAGAAATGAAGCATCAAGATACAAGAAAGTCTATCTCAGACTTTCAATAAAGAAGAAATCAATAAACAAGCAGTGAACACAGCAGGTGACTGAACTTCGGTTGCACTAGGCTCAGCAGGTGCCTAATCAAGAAGCCCACTACTTCAACTTCTTGATACTTACAGGAAAACTACCAAACGAGCCCACAGGATGATTGAGCTACAAAGAAATGATTTCTGAAATACTACTTATTCTCCCAAGAGTATTCTATGCTTCACTTGGAAACTAGGTAACTCCAATTGACAAAATCCAGAAACCAGATGACTTGACTAACTCTGAGGATCAGGTGGGATTTGTTCAATAAAAACAAATCAATATGACAGAGACCGGTCAACGTTCTGGATAACAGAAGGAGACGTTCGAGAGGAAAATTAGTCATGGATAACCAGAAACTCTAAAAAGAAGAAAAGGAGTAAGAATTCGAGCAAATGGCTCAGCAGTTGACTGCATCCTAGCAACCAGTGGGCTCAGCAGGTGACTGGCTACCAGCCTAATGCTACTTATAAAGGTAGGAATTGGATACATATACTTTTTCAAAAAGGAGGGAAAAGACTAGAAAGAGAAGACATCGGCTCAAAAATTCGTGCAGGTGCCTGCTAGCTGGTGACTGCCTCAAGAGCAGGTCACTACTTCAGGCCAGCAGTTGGGGAACACATACACCAACTCCTAAGAAAAGTCACTTGCTCATCACTCAAATTCCGAGCAGTAAGCTAAGCAGGTGATTGACTCTCACAGCAGCAGGTGACTGCCCATAAGCCCACTGCTACATTTTCAAACACCATCAAAATCAAGGTGACTGCCAAAGCATATTCATCTTGTCACCCAGAGCAGGGCACTCAAGCAAACGATCAGATGGCTCCTCCCCTTCTCCAGCAGTTGACTCACTCAACATTACACCCCTAGAGTAACCAGAAACAGACCTCATCAAAGTCAAGCAATGGAGGAAAAAGAAGCTGGCTTAAAACTCTGGGACCATCAGTGGTATCCTGGACCATCAAATGGCACGACATATACTCCATCAAAAAAAGGGGGGCTTTTCCAAGGGAAAATAGAAGAACATCAAGCTGTCTCTCAAAGAACCGATTCTGGACCCACAAAGGCTCATGAAACGCCAGCATTTGGTTTAAAAAACATTGTGATCCCCTCAATGAAGCAAATCCAGAAAAGAAGGTCCAAAGATGCGAGCATCAACTAAGGGGGAATGGATACAAAAGGGGTCACCTCATCAAGGAAGGAAAAAAGATGTCAAAAGATGCGAAATTCAGATCATGACTCAAACTCAACAGTTAAATCAAAGGAACCTGCTGCCACCAAATCTGGAAGTCATGATCACTAGAGGACGAGAGGAACAACTAGCTCAAAACTGCTCGAAATATCAGCTACCAATTCAAAAAGGTACGATATTGATCCATAAAACTCAGCAGTAGACTCATATATGGATTGAAAAAGGGGATACTACTTACAAAGATCGTCAGTACCCTATTCTTATTGATTACTGTCGAAAAATTAGCCATAAACAAACTAAAAGAGTATCCTAGAATTCTCCATTTCTGAGCTAACAAAGCATGCTAAAAGTAGTGTCAAAACTATTCCAAAATGGAACCCGGTAATCGAAGAAGCTCACTCAACCTCCTCATTAATGAAGTTCTGAGAGAATATTTAATAAATGAACTCTCACACTCTTACCAAGACATTTAATGTCTTAAAAGAAGAACCGGCCGCAAAAACATTAATGAAAACTTAAAAACGCTTCGATTACCACCCTCATCGGAATATGAAGAGGCCTAACACCTTGTATAAGTACCTCTCCTCTCTTGAACACATCCCACATTCAATCCTCCGTCTTACTTCAAAGACACAACATCCGTCTTCTGAAATGGCTGACTCATCCACACAAATCTCCCTAGAACTCTCACTCGCACCTCCGAACCAGCAACGACCCTCCTCAACAGAAGAAACCTCTACTGAAAATGAATCCCTGATTCTCTACAATTCCTACAAAAGAGCTCTGGATAGATAATTTCAGAGGATGATTAGGTGGAGAAGCTATAGATTCTCACCAATCAATATTCTCTTCCTCGCCTACCACTTCGTACAAGAAGAAGAGAGATTTGCTCTTCAGTGGATGGGAACGACAAACATTGAACTAGCCCTCCGCAAAGACATGATCATCAGAGTCTACAATACCAAACTTGAAATGATCAGACAAGAGGTGACGAGAGAGACAAGAAGAAGAAGAACAAATGCAAACTTATGCATTGGAGGACCATCAGACAGAAGGAATGAGGAGTAGATGCTACCAAAAGAGGGGGAAGAAAGAAGTCAACCGTTTCTGCCCTTATAATGTCCTCTTTTAGGAAGTTTGACTTTTGTCTTCTTTTGGCATCATCATAAAAGGGGGAAATTGTTAGACCCCTAGAGTTTGATAAACAGTTTTTGATGATGCCAAAGCTTTTCAAAGTTCCCCCCTTCTTTTGTAGCATTAGGAAATCAATATGATGTGGAAATCAATGTGATGTATTTTGCTTCAACCAACGTGCTAGTAAAATCTTATCTAAAGGTGTCGAGTTCAAATATCAATTAACAAATAAATATAACTGGAAAACATAAAATGCAATAAGGTAACGGTCCATTACCTTAAAAAGGATCTCTTATAGATCCCACCAGTTAAATTTATTTATTACATCAATGACACAAAGACATTTTTGAATAAACTAATCTATTTACTTAACTGGAACACAAAATGCAATAAGGTAATAGTTTTTACCTTAATAGGATTTGTTATCCTACCAGTTAAATATTTGGTTTAGTTTATTCATACTAGCTGGGCCAATCAAAGGAAATACTTGTATCAAATAAATTATACCGGCAAAGTCAAAATGCAATAAGGTAAACTCTACCTTGAATAGGATATTTAAATCCTACCGGAATAATTTCATTTATATAAGTATTATCTCATTCTCCCGGAAAATCATATATATGATTGAAGACAAGCTTGACCGGCATTTAATGCCAAATTTGTACCGGGGCCGTGAGCATTGAAGACACACATATGGGTTTATTTGGAAAAGATGCTCTCCGCGGCTAAATAATTCAAGACAAACTCTTCAGCCGCATTAAAAGGCTCCAGCACAAAAAGGCGGAAATACAATTTGTCCTTGCCAGAAATTCAACGGAAGAGATCAAATTATCCTAACCAACGGATAAGATTGATCAGCCAAAAAGCCTATAAATAGAGGCTGGAACGAAAGTTTCTAACCAAGCCTGAGCATCCTAAGTAGAGAGATATTTCAATGGGCAAGAAGTGCTATTCTATCCACGACTCTCGGCTTAGACTCTTGTTTCACTAAACTTCTCAGTATCAAGTATTCATTGCCAAAATCCTAGAAGTTTAGTTCCTAGTTGGAGGTTAGAACTTTCTTGTAACAAAATCAGAAATTGTTGTAAACACTTCAGGAGGACAGTTGTTCCCAGCTTGAGTGTGGTTAGATAGGTCAGGAGTACCTTTTGATCCCCACTGGATCAATTGAGAAAAACCTAAAGGATTGAGTAGCTTGGAGTGGTGTTGTACTCCACGTGAAACACCTTCAATCTATGATAGAGTTGTCAAGGCTAGATTGACACTATGTGTATTGGGCTTAATACATTAGTGAAATCCATCTGAAAGAGGGTGAGACTGGATGTTGGAGGATTACACCACCTCTGAACCAGGATATACCGTGTGTTGATTCATTTTCAGTCAACAAAGCACGCACTGAACATTTCTCATAAAAGATTGTAGTTTGCCAGCAGAATCCTAAGCAGTAGTCTTAACTGACCATACTGCTTATCCTACTGCTTAATAACTAACTTTCTTTGAGATACAAGAGATACAAAATATCACAACTATAAGGTCTGTTCCATTAGATTTTAGGAAATCCTACTTAAAGCATAGCAGTTGCCTCAGCAGTTCCTTGGGGACTACCCAACTGCTAAGCCCACTGCTCACGCAAAAGTGTTTCCTTTGAACATCTCCACTTCACCAGACCTTCACAACTCTATCTCCAAGAAGTCTGTTCAAACTAATCACTGTAGTTCAAAGTGGTAACCCATCAGTTGCCTCAGCAGTTCCCTCACTTTCACCCAACTGCTGAGACCACTGCTCCAGTAAAACTCGTACTTACTCGGACTAATGCACATCTTCAGAAAGCCCACATTATCCTGAGCAACACCATATAATCAATCCTTCCATACCTTCACTTTTACTTCAGCAGGCGCCTCAGCAGTTCCCTGGTTACCACCCAACTGCTGAGACCACTGCTCTCATTAAGATTGACTATCAACCCACCTTGTCATATCATCAGACAGATCTTCCCACTATGAGAAAAGATTCTGAGTGCACCTTCATCATACACTGAGTATTTCGTTAGCAGTTGCCTCAGCAGTTCCCTGCTTTCTAGCCAACTGCCTAGCCAACTGCTCACCCAATAAAGCCCAAACTTCATCCATCATAGAAAGTTGTTATACAACATTTATCTTAGAGGTTAAAGACTTCCGCTGTGCATCTAGAAATCTCCCAAAAGATTATAGATCAACTCTTTTAGAGGGAAAACTTTCAAAAGTCGAAAAAGATTTAAAAGTCTATTCACCCCCCCCCTAGACTTTTACCTCTATCCGGGACCATCAGTTTCTTTTAAGTGCAACGGACTTAATCATACATATGTGGATCATATTTCAAACAAAGATGATTTTACCAAATATATACCATGTATAGCATGAGAGCAAATTACTTACTTAACAAATATACGTATGCTACGGTCTATTCTTAAATCACCGCATATTAAGTCATGCAATCATACTTTAGCAAGCAAAGATCATTTCCATAAAGTATTAATCTATATAGGCCAAGTCATTAATAAGTGAATATCTAATCATGGATGGAAAGAGAACAAATGAATCATGCTACATACATATAGAATAGTCATGCATGAAAGTATTCTTGTTTAAAATAATGATATTGAAAAGTAAGTGGCCTATTAAAATTGGTGATCACACAAGCAAAATATTATCAATTAATCCATAGACCCGTATAAGTAAAGCATAATAATTGATAGTCGAATAGGTGCTAACATATTAATTTTACTCAATTGTTCACACATAACTAATTGATGCAAGAACTATGAGTAGTTCTGTCCTCCATTCCATATGGAACAAAGGACGGTTCTGTCCGATGTTCCACCTGCATGGTTAGTCATCAACAAATAATCATATGTACGTTGTTCACTTAATATATTTTGGAACATTAGATGGTTCTATCCTTTGTTTCATCTGCAGGGTTAGTCATCAACAAAACAATACTCAACAAATTCCCCTTTTTGTTGATGACAAACATTAGGTGTCATAAAAATTTCCCTTTACAAATTAGTAAACAAGAAAGATGTTAGCAGCAACAGTTGTGTAGCAAAACACATAGAAGGCACCTTATTTTTCCCCTTTTGTCATCAAACAAAAGGAAACAGGAAGAATCAAAACCGTGCCTAAAGAGTAAGTTAATCTAGTATAGTGTCAGTAGAAAGTTAGAAGACACCCAAAAGTTTAAACAGAAATGCCAATGTTTAATTACTCTTCGTCAGAAGGGGAAACAACCCTCCGGCGCAGCCCATCACCTTTATCTTCAAATTTCCCCAGCACCTCACCCTGAAATGACTTGAAGTCTGACCGCAAGGAGCTGGTAGCGTCAGAAACTTGATCAACACGACTTGATAGGGATGCCAAGGATTCTTTACAACTCCTCGCTCCAAGTAGGTTGCTTTCAGCTTGAGAGCATCTTCATATGCACTTTTCCCATCTTGGGATACCTCTTGCTCGAACCGTCATCGGAAATGATTCCCATAACAATGGCTTTGCTTTGAGTGTGCTTTTTAGGAAGAACCTTCCATTTTTGATGAGGCAGTTGGTGTTGGCCGCACTACTAGAAAAACAGCTTACAGTGACATTTAGCTAGTGACACTATAATGGCACAAACACATTTATGACACTTGTGTATCAGTAATTATTAATACTATTACGTCAAGATACAATAGTGACTGTTGGAGATATTTAATTGTGAATCAAGTTTGTCATAGATCAGCTTTATATTTAATCCTTGTATTGAATCAGTGCATGAATTAGATAGCAATCGGGCCAAGTGTTAGGCCCATATAAACAGGCTAAAAGCCTTGTACGCCTAACCTAAACCTCGCCTATAAAAGGGAGTCGAGGGTTTAGGATTAGGTTAACGTCGTACTTATTCTTCATAGCCTTACGCGCATACTTTTGTGTTGTACGAGTTCACGGTCTATCAAAGAGGGTTTTACGTTGATTCATTCTGTGTTCATCTTTACGTTTAATCTTCGTTGTTAGATCGTTATTCATTGTTGTTGCAGAAACAGGGACTAACAATTGGTATCAGAGCCGATCGAGAGCCGATCAGAAGAACGCCTGCAGAAAACTCTGTTTTTCTTTACGTTGTTCTTACTGTCGATATTTCACTCTGTAATTTTGTTTCTTGTTCAAAAATTGTAAAAGTTACACCCTTAGAATCGTCTTTTCAAAGCGATCAAAGGGTATACTTCAGATTGTGTTTTACGCATATTCTGTTTTCGAGATATCTCGAGTAGGGCTTGTCGACATCTTGATTTTTCACAGGTTCTGCTACGTTTTTCGAGCTGAAAACTTTACCCGAGGATCTCGACATTCTACTCTACAGGAAACTACCTTCAGATTTTGCTTATCTGATTTTTACAGTTTGCAGGATTTCGACATTGAGAATTTCGACATCTAGGATTTCGAGATCAAGATTTCGAAAACAAGGTCTCGACATCTGGTCTCGACATTTGACATCTCGAAATTAGATTTCAAGTTTTAACTTCTCGACATTTCAAATCTCGAGATCAGCTTCTCGAAATTTGAAATCTCGAGATCCTTAATCTCGAGATCTTTAATCTCGAGCTCAAATCTCGATACCGGGCCTCCTTTATCGAAATCTGAGATTTCGATATTCAGATCTCGACATCTGATTTTTCGACTTTCTGCCTCTGAAAATCTTTTGATCAATTTTCTCGAACGGTCAGTTTAGTACAGCAATGGCCTCAGAATTCAATGCGCAAGGGAACAGCAGTACCCCTCCTAGTCTCAGGAAGGGAGAATACCAAATGTGGAGGAACAGATTCCTTAATTTCCTTGAGCACAAAGAGAACTCCGCTGCGATGCTTGAATCATTGCTTGAAGGACCAGCTGAACTCTTGATTTCAGTTGGTGGTGATCCAGAAAATAATCCTCCTATTTTTCCAGAAATAAGGAGGAAAGTGCCATCTGAATACACAGAAGCTGACAGGCTCAGGCTTCGTGGTGATCTCATGGCCAAAACATACCTTCTTCAAGCAATCCCCAATGAAGTATACGTTCTCATAGACAGCATGCAAACAGCTAAGGAAATGTGGGATGAGATAGAGAAGCTGCTCCAAGGCACAAGCATCAGCCTTAAAACCAAGAAGACTACGATTCTTATTGCTTATGACTCCTTCAAAGCAGGTCCAGGAGAACCATTGAATGAGACTTACAACAGACTCGTTCAACTGGTAAATGAACTCAGAAAAATCAAAGTATTCAGGTCCAATCTGGAACTTAATATTAGATTTTTATCCAGCCTGCATCCTGCATGGGAAAAGACAGTGAAGGATGTCAGATCTCGGATAGATTTGGACGAAATTGACCTCTGCACACTATATGAACATCTTAAGCAGTTTGTAAACGAGGTTGCCTGTGCCGAGGATCATCACACCACAAACCCCTTAGCTCTTGTAATGGAGGCTCAGCCAAGAAGGACAACCACTTCACTAAAGAAGAAAAAGAAGAAGGTGGTGGTTGAGTCAGATGATGACGAGAGTGATGATGACAAATCTGATCTAGAGGCTGAGCTAGCAGACTTACAGAAGAAGATGTCACTGCTTGCCAAAAGACTTGCTAAGAAGAACAACTCCTCCAACAAGCTGAGAACCTCCTCCTCAAACTACAAGCAGAAGAACCATGATCAAGGATCTTCCAGAAAGGCACCATCAACTGAAGACGCCCCCAAATGCTACAACTGTGGTAAGGCTGGACATGTCATCAAAGACTGCCGCCTCCCAAAGAAGAAAGATGCTAATTTCTACAAGCAGAAGATGCTGTGGAATAAGCAGAAAATGGTGATGGTGCAGAAAGAAGAAGAAACTTCTGCTATGATTGCTGAGAATGAGAACTGGGCAGAAGATTCTTCTGAGGAGGAGGAGGAGGAAGACAACTATGCCCTTATGGCACGAGTGGAGGAAGATGAAAGAAAGGGTGATGTTGTGATCCCCGAAAGCGAATGCTCAACAAGCTCTGTAAGTACCTCACATACTCCTTTAAATAACCAAATGCAGTTCTTACTTGAGAAGGACAATCTAATCAAAGAACTAAAGGAGAGACTAGTCAATAATTACAGGGTACTGAAACAGAATCTAGACCAAAAGTCTTCCTTAAGTGTTCAACTTGAAATTGCAAAAGATCAGGTCAAAAAGGCGTCCTCAGATTTTGAAAGCTTTGAACTTAAGATAACTGAATTAACTAGGAAATTTGAGGATAGTGAACGAGAAAAAAGCACAGCAAAGGCTGAATGCGATTTTTTGCATAACAAGAGAAGAACACTTTTAAATAAGGTAAAAGAACTAGAGGATCTAGCTGCTAAGAGAGGTCAATCAGAACAAACAGTTTTTCAGCTTAACAGCAAACAAAAAGATGACCGATTTTACAATGCTAAAACAGGACTGGGCATAACCAACCCACATAATCTAAAGAAAGTTAACTGTATTCAAATCTATAACAAAGATTACATGGGACTAGGGTTAGTCGAGAAAATGCATTTTCGAAGTGATGAAGAAAACGCTGAAGCAGAAGAAGAAATGAGAAAGAATCCAAAGTCTGCGATTTCTTGTGACTATCCCTCTGTTAATGAAAAACAACTTTCACAAGAAAAACCTACTTCCTGCTTTAGTGAATGCCTTGACCCTTATGCTAAAGATATTCCTCATATAGGACATCCTCTAGACCCTCCCCCAAGAGTAGGTATTGCTAAAACTGGTGAGGAACCCTGTATATTTCCCATGGCTCAGAAGCTCAAAAACCTACAGGAAACTCTTGATAACGAGAGAGAGAGAGAGATTTGAAACTGAAAAGAAAGATTTTGAGCGCAACTGGCAGGAACTTCTTCAAAAGTTCAATGATTTGAGCGAGCAGTATCATGCTAAAACAGACCCTTCTACGACTAAGCCTGACAGCTCACACACATCACATGAGAAAAACAATGCTTTAAAAGGTTCGTCCACTCATCTCTCTTCTCCTTTGTTTACAGGAAATGAAGTGAAGAAGGAAGGAGAAGAGAAGAATGAGTGGAGGAAAAAGAGGAAGGAAATCGCAGATGGCAAAAAGAAAGTTTTTGAGAATAATGCTAGTCCTAGATCTAGTTCTATTTTTTACTCTAAAGTTAATTGTAATTTTGTCTCTACAAAACAAACTTCTAGTAGTTCAGTCTTGAGTCCCAAGCTGAATATTTCTGAGACATCTTCTAGACAACGTTCTATTCATAATACAAGTGTTGCTTATGGTTATTCTGTTCCAGATCCCCATAATTATGAATGTGATGTGAATGTTGTTAAAACAAAGCCTCTCAGAAAGCTCAAACCTGAAAGAGAAACCAAGAAAGGAACCTCTAAGGGAACGTTTTGTATTCCTGATATGAAATATGCTCTTAGAGTTCATTCAAGGAAACATCTTAATCGGCTTTCTAAAGAGGAGATTTTCAAAACCAAACTTAAGAAACAACCATTCAATCACAAAGCACCTGTCTACTCTCCTCCTAAACCTAAAACAGAAAGGTGGGTCCCCAAGATAAGACCCACCAAAACTAAAACTAAAAGGTGGGTTCTCAAGATGAAACCTACCAAACCTGAAACAGATAGGTGGGTCCCCAAACGAAGACCCATCAAAACTGAAACTGAAAGATGGGTCCCCAATCGAAGACCCATCAAAACTGAAACTGAAAGGTGGGTCCCCAAATTCAGACCCACCAGACCTAAAATGGAAAGGTGGGTTCACAACATCAGACCCACCAAAATGGAAACTACTAAGTGGGCTCCAAAAACCAGACCCACTGCAAAAGCAGATCTGGCTATTGGAGAGCCCACAAGAGATAGATCATTCGTTGAAAGAGCTGCTGACCTTGGATCACAGCTCAAAGCAAGATTTAGAAAGGTGTTTCTTGTTAATAAGGAAGGACCCACTCCAAGTTGGGTACCTAAACTTGCTTGATTGTTTTGCAGGACGGTCATGTGTGGCACTTAGACTCAGGATGCTCAACCCACATGACCGGAATAAAGCACCTTTTGAGCAACTACACCAACTGCTACGGAGGCAATGTCAGATTCGGGAATGACGCCTCATCTCCTATTCTTGGTTATGGGGACGTCGTCTGTGCCAGTGTCACTATAAAAGATGTTTCTTTTGTCAAAGGGCTCAAACACAACTTACTGAGCATAGGGCAATTCTGTGACAGTGGGATGGAAGTGAGGTTCTTTGCAAAACAATGCTGTGTTCTTGACAGCACAGGGAATACATTATTAACGTGTTACAGAACATCAAATCTGTACACTATTGATCTGAAAAGCGTCCAATCCACCACTTCCATCTGTCTGTTGTCCAAAGCTTCAACTGAACAGAACAACCTATGGCACAGACGTCTCTCCCATCTGAACTTCAAACATCTATCAACCTTGTCCTCCAAGAAACTTGTCAAGGGGCTTCCTCTGCTAAAGTCTTCCGTTGAAAATCATTGTAGTGCCTGCAAAATGGGCAAAATGACGCGAAGCTCCCACAAGTCAAAAACCGAACCATCATCTACACATCAGTTGCAGCTAATTCACATGGATCTGTGTGGACCTATGAGAGTCCAAAGCATCAATGGTCGCAAATACACTCTGGTGATCGTTGATGATTTCTCTAGGTACACATGGACAAAATTTCTCCGTTCAAAAGACGAGGCTGCAGAAAACATTATGACCTTTATCAGAACCATCCAGAAACTGCTACAACACAGTGTTCGAATTGTTAGAACTGACAATGGTACCGAGTTCAAAAATCAAACTCTCACTGAGTTCTATGAATCACTCGGTATCACTCAGCAATTTGCAGCAGCTAAAACTCCCCAACAGAACGGAGTTGTTGAGAGAAAGAACAGAACCCTTGTTGAAGCAGCACACACCATGTTAATCCAATCCAGACTGCCTCACTTCATGTGGGCAGAGGCAATCAATACTGCGTGCTTCACTCAGAACAGAACATCCATCCATAAACGCTTCGACAAGACTCCATATGAAATCCTATTCAACAAAACTCCCGACATCTCTTTCTTCAAGGTTTTTGGCTGCAAGTGCTTCATACTAAATGATCGGACAGAGAGAAGTAAGTTGGATCCCAAAGCCAGAGAAGGCGTGTTTATTGGCTACTCACTGCAATCCAAAGCTTACAGAGTCTATCTCAGAGACAAGCGCACTGTCATCGAGAGTGTAAATGTTACATTCTATGAAATGGCAGACTTTGCGATCGAACATCTCCAGACTGATCCATCAACTGCTGTACCAGTAACTTCTGATAAAGCTGAACCAAACACCGAACACGACGATGTGATTCTCGACTCTCTCTTCAGAAACTTCTACGAGAACTCACAACCTCCACCTCCTGCATGCACTCCAAAGTCAACATCAACTCCAACAACAGAGATTCCGCTCCTCACAGGACCAGACGATATACCATCCACACCCTCAACCCCTCAAACCAATCCCAGAGGTGTGGATGATCACGGCTTTGCTACGAGTCCAGAATCATCTCCATTACACACCACAGCTGCTCCAGAGCCTTCAACCTCATATCAGGACTCCGATCAACCAATAATTACTCCAACTCCTCTAGCTCATGAGAGGAAGTGGACGAGAGCACATCCTGTTGAACAGATAATAGGTGATCCGAGTCAAGGTGTGCGCACAAGATCCGCAACGATGAATGAATGCCACTTCACATGCTTCCTAAGCCAGTCAGAACCATCAAAAGTCTCTGATGCGCTACTTGATCCAGATTGGGTGATTGCTATGCAAGATGAACTCAATCAGTTTGACAGACTGGATGTATGGTCACTGGTACCCAGGCCTCAGAGAAAGACAATCATTGGCACGAAGTGGGTATTCAAAAATAAAAGAGATGAAGAAGGCACAGTCGTAAGGAACCAGGCAAGGCTGGTCGCAAAGGGATATAATCAACAGGAAGGCATAGACTACGATGAAACGTTTGCACCCGTAGCTAGAATTGAAGCAATCTGCCTCTTTCTTGCATACGTGGCACACAAAAACTTCACCGTCTTTCAGATGGACGTGAAAACAGCTTTTCTAAATGGGACTTTAGAAGAAGAAGTCTATGTCGCTCAACCCGAAGGATTTGTAGATCCAAAATTCCCAGACCATGTATACAAGCTCAAGAAAGCTCTCTATGGGTTGAAACAGGCACCCAGAGCTTGGTACGATGCCTTGACTGAATTTTTGATCGATTCAGGTTTCTCAAAAGGAAAGATTGATACTACTCTGTTTATCAAGCGACAAAAGTCTGACATCATTCTGATTCAGATCTATGTTGATGACATCATCTTTGCCTCTTCAAATCCGCGCCTGTGCCAACACTTTGAGAAACTGATGAAAACCAAGTTCGAGATGAGCATGATGGGCGAACTTAACTTCTTCTTAGGCCTGCAAGTAAGACAACTCTCTGATGGCATTTTCATCAATCAGTCCAAATACATTCTGGATATGCTAAAGAGATTCAACATAGAAGGCAAATCTTCCATGACGACCCCCATGTCCCCAAACAACAAACTGGACTCAGACCCCTCCGGGAAGCCAGTTGATGCTACAAATTACAGGGCCATCATTGGATCTTTGCTATATCTCACGTCAAGCAGGCCTGACATTGTCTTCTCCACATGCTTATGTGCTCGCTTTCAAGCAAATCCGAAGGAATCTCATCTGACAGCTGTACGACGAATTTTAAGATACCTCAAAGGCACGGTGAATCTAGGCCTTTGGTATTCTAAGCATTTAGGATTTGACCTAGTCGGATACTCGGATGCTGACTTTGCTGGTTGCCGGATGGACCGCAAAAGTACATCGGGAGCCGTCCAATTCTTGGGCGAGAAGCTAGTCTGCTGGTCTTCCAAAAAGCAGAACTGTGTGTCAACATCTACAGCTGAGGCCGAATACGTCGCGGCTGCTAGTTGTTGTTCACAAATATTATGGATGAAGACTCAACTACAGGACTACGGTTACACATTCCGCCACATCCCGATCTACAGTGACTCTCAAAGCGCCATCGCCATCACAAGCAATCCGGTTCACCACTCCCGCACCAAACACATTGATCTGCGCTATCATTTTATCAAGGATCACGTGGAGAAAGGAGACATAGATATGTACTTTGTAAGCTCAGAGCTTCAACTGGCTGACTTGTTCACTAAGGCATTGGATGAAAAAAGATTCCAGTTCCTGGTCTCCAAGTTGGGCATGTTGAACCTCGAGCCTGTTTAATTTTTGTCTCCACTGGTCTGAAAAGTGTGTGTGTGTGTGGGACTTGTAAAAAGTGTGTATGAGTGTGATCTGTAAATAGTGTGTGTGCGTTGCATGTGTTGAGGAGGAGAAAACCAGAAAAATAACAAAAAATAGTGTGTGTGCGTTGCATGTGTTGAGTGGGTGAAAAATAAAAAAGAACAAAAATAGTGTGTGTGCGTTGCATTTGTACATATTATTCGTTGCATTTTTTGAGGGGGAGAAAATTTTCACTGTTTGAGGGGGAGCTAATTTTCACTGATTGAGGGGGAGCTCTATTTTTCGTGGTTTGGGCCTCGAAAATCTTTTAAAAGGGCACTGTATGCCAGCCCAACAATTCGGGCTCAATTGTTACGGAGGAGGTTCAAAAGTTTTCTCACGCGTATATAAGCCTTCCGTAAAACCCTTCTCCTTCATTTTATTTTTCAAAGGCTAAGATTGATTTCGCAAAGCAGAGCTCTTCCCAAAAATCTCCGCATACTTTCTTCTTCTTCGATTCTCTTTCCCGAAACCCTTTAAGGTAGTTTATCCTTTGATTTCGAGATTCAAAAACGCTCTCAACAAACAATCGATCTCGAAAACTTGAAAACCTGTTCGTGTTCGTCATCCAGAAACGAACGTTTGATTTCGCAAAACCTTGAAATTTCTCAAAATCAAGTTTATTTTGTTTGAATGTATGTCGTAATCTCGTGGTATCAATTTCGTTTATTATATTTCTGTTTTTGCAGGTGGTTAATCTCTTCGAAATAGTCGGTTCATCTTCTCGAAATCAAGATCTCGAGATGGTCATCTCGACATCTTGATCTCGAGATATGAATCTCGAAATCAAGATCTCGAGATCTGCATCTCGACATCTTGATCTCGAGATTTGGATCTCGAAATCAAGATCTCGAGATCTGCATCTCGACATCTTGATCTCGAGATTTGAATCTCGAAATCAAGATCTCGAGATCTGCATCTCGACATCTTGATCTCGAGATTTGAATCTCGAAATCAAGATCTCGAGATTTGAATCTCGAAATCATGATCTCGAGATTCAGATCTCGAGATTTGGACTTGGCAATTTTTCCAAAATTCCACCTGCATAAAATTAATCTGAAAACCTTCAAATTAAACTCTTTCAATCTACTCAAACAGTTGAATCTCATATGCTGACCATCTGCTTCTACAGTTTAAAATGGCAGGAAACACTCAAACACAGATCGATGATGCCATCTACCCCAAAGGAAAATGGATCAAGGTGCTGGACAACAATTTCCAGCTAGACCTTGCGGTGTTCAAGTGCTAGAATCCCATAGTGCCAGCAATCATGAAAGGTCACTATCTCTGGCCTGCACTTCACAACTCAAAACCAGTGCCAGAGATATACCTACAACAATTCTGGGGTCATATGCACACGGATTCACTGAATGATCGCTCCAAGATCAAGACCAAGTTGAACGACATGCGGGTGATTCTGACACCATCCACTCTACGGACTACTCTATCGCTGCCGATTCATGACGAATACGATGCACTGTCGTCCATCCCAGATTTATTGAAAGATGTGGCGTCCCTAGGCTACACCTCACTACTGCCACAGCTCTCCAACTTCAACGGAGCATATCTTCACCATCCGTGGAAAAATCTATTCGGGCTGGTGAACAAGTGTCTGTCGCCTAAGCATGCTGGCTTCGACAAGTGCAACAAGCAAATACTGCTAGTCTTCCATGGGATCGCCTTCAACAAAAACTATGACTTGGCACAGCTCCTCTTCCCAGAGCTAATGGACCTGGTCAAAGCCAAAGAAAAGAACAGGCCAGGTACCATTCCGTATGCAAGGTAGCTCGGGCTGATCATACACGACTGCATGGCAGAGCACGCTTCCATACCAAAACGCAGTATTGATCCTCACTTCACAGCACCGAAGCTACAATATTTTAAAGCAGACAAGAATCCTACCTTCGGTCTGAGGATACCTGGATTTCTGCTCAAGCTGGTCAAATCTTCAAATCCAGCAGTCCAGCAGTACAAGGAAGCCACAGAGAAAACTGTCCCTATGGTTCAGCAAAACCCAGCTGGACCTACCCCAGGGGCAAAGCCGAGTGTTGGTAAGGGTCCAAAGAGAACCCAAAAGCCACAGAAACCAGTGGCCGGTTCGCCCAATGAAGGAAAGTCTGACGACTCTCTAGAGACGAGTCAGGCGGCTGAGGGCACCGAAACAGACGCTGAGGAAACAACCAATGAATCGTCAAGTGAAGCACAAACAAACACTGACGACGAGGCTTCCGAGAGCGTGGGCACAGAGAGCGGGGAATCTGGCTCGGATGATGACGACGACAACAATGATAGTGACGACGTGGAGCTCACATATGCCCTGATCAGAAAAGGGAAGCTGCCAGTCGAATCTCCAAAGAAGAAAAGAATAACTGCTGAAGACGCAGCACCAATAATCGCTGGCAGACCCCAAGTCTTCACAATCAAAGAAAAAGCTAAGCCGATAGTTGTTTCCAGCGAGACAAACTGCTCAAAGGACGACTATGACGAGGCAGCTCATACAATCAAGAATTCTGAAGAAGTCGTCATCCGGGAGAAAAGGGCCAAAGTTAAGAATGATAAGACTGCTAAGGCAAAGCCCCAGCCCCGAGCCAGAAAGAGCCTGATTGATAAGGCAGACGAGCATATCTTTGCTGGCTGCGATACATTTATCCAGATAAGTCGAGCTGAATCCTTAAGCACATGAGCCGATCTTCGGCTCCCGGGTAGAAGTCGCAGCATCTGGCTCAACTGCGCAAGCACAGCCCTCTCCCAGCCACTCGATAGCCTCTCAACAGGCTATTGTTTCAAAAGAACGGGACTCCACCCCCTCACTGGTTCCTTCTGAATCAGTTGAGCGTACAATTGACCTATCTCCCGAGGTCAAAACCTCTTCTTCTCACACATCGAGTCTAGGTGTCACATTCCCAACATTTTCTTCACTTTCTAGGACACCTACACTATTCACTGCACATACAGGTGCACACACCCTGAACGCAACAACCAGAGTGCAAGCTATGACGGTTGGAAGCTCTGCTACGCCCACAATGATTCCATCATTGAATGCAGGCCACACATCAGCAATCTTCACTGATGCTGTGTCAACAGTTACAACCCCCGTAACTGGTCACCCTACCTTTGAAGACGTAAACGTTCTACTCAATCGCTTCCTAGATTCCACCATTAAACCATGGGTGCAAGATGCAATGACCGCTCTAGCACAGGAATTTAGGACCACCCAAGCGGTTCAGTCTGAACAAACTCCACCCCAACCTTCACCTGAACCGTTCATCTCCCATACACAACCCGTATCCTCCACCCCTCTGTCCCACCAATCCATAAACCAAATTCCCATTCCTTCTCTTTCTCGGGGAACCCAGGATACAGAACCAGTATTCTCCCCACACCCGACCACACCCTCCATCGATCTCTCCTCACTATCCTTCGACACACTAGCGTCGGCTTTGCTGAACAACCTCCTTAACACCCCTGAAGACAAACTTACTCTTCATCAGCAAGCCATACTTGAAGCCTTTCTTTCTTCACCAGAAACCAAGAGCACTTGCAAGGAGAGTCCTCGTGGTCGCAAACGTTCCCATGAGGACCCCGATGATTCGATCCTCATGAGGGGGAGAACAAGCGACCTCGATCACTTGAGCAAACTGCCCTACCAAGCCAAACTCCACAGCCCATCCAACCCGAAACCTCGATGATGGAGTATATGGCCCAGGGACCCCCGGCCCACATACTTCCTCTACTACAATCAGGCCCAACAGGCCCAAACGGACCAAGCCCAGCAAAATGGAGCTCTGAGCAGCCCACAATACGCAAAGGGGTGCCTTCGGCCCTATGGCCGAAGGCTACCAGTGACGGAATCGAGCTCAGAAACATCATAGGAGAACAAGGCTTGAAAACCAAGCCTTCGACAACTGCAGCCCTCGGCAGGTAGGAGCCCTCGGTTAGAAGAGGCATCACAGGAGAACAAGGCATGAAAACCAAGCCTTCGGCACCTGTAGCCCTCGGTAGGTAGGAGCCCTCGGTTAGAAGAGGCATCACAGGAGAACAAGGCTTGAAAACCAAGCCTTCGGCACCTGTAGCCCTCGGCAGGTAGGAGCCCTCGGTTAGAAGAGGCATCACAGGAGAACAAGGCTTGAAAACCAAGCCTTCGGCACCTGCAGCCCTCGGCAGGTAGGAGCCCTCGGTTAGAAGAGCCTTCGGCCCAGCACCCTTCAGCCTAAGGCATCCACCTCGACAGAATATCCTCTTCACATGCGCCTGGATCACCGTACCAAGTACAAACGTCACATCCAACCACTGCATTTAATGCGGCCACATGCGAGTGCCAGTGCCACCCCGGTCGAGGTGACCCCTCGACCACCAGAAAACTGACACGTGTCCTTATCTAGCATTTATTACTACTATAAATAGCACCCCTTTCCCCCATTGTAAACGACGCTCAATACATATCGAATATACACTCTCTCACTCTCTTACTTATTTGCTCTGACTTCTCTCTAAGTTATTCTCAGCAATAACCCCTCGGATATATACCCCCCGGGTAGACTATCCATCATTTGGTGCTCTCATTGAGAGGTCGAACGATCAAGTAAGAAACACTCCCCCTTCGCCAAACACTAGCCCTCTACCAAAATGGTGAGAACAACACGTGCCAACTCCAAAAACGTAGAAGACAAGAACCTGGCCCTCAGCGACGTCAACGCCCCCGAAGCCTCTCACAAGGCTCCCGAGGGCGGTGTCATCGCTGGGCTTGAACAGGCGGCTGTCGACCTACGCCTTCAGATCCAGCAGAATGCCCCCGATGCCCGCCTCGGCATCGAGGCCAAGAAGAAAAACCGGAGCGATGACCAAGTCAGCCCTCCGGTCCTCACCATCGACGTTCATTCGGCACTCTCCGCCTTCATCCAGACGCTAACTCAGAACCCGGGTGCCTTCGGCACCCTGGCTCCGGCTCAACCCCAGGTTGGGGAGAACATCGTACTTCCCCCTCTGCCACACCCCTTCGGAAACCCCATCCCTCGGGTTAGGAATGACGAAGGGGTAGTGGCCCAAGACACGGCCTCCCAGGAAGTTCAGTCCTGGGACCGCCACAATGACAACAGAGAAAGGCCCCGCACTTCCGCCCTCAACCGGCTCGGAGGGGGGCAAGACCGCCGAGGGCCCAAAGAAAGCGGAGGGTCTGTCTCGAGGGCAGACGAGGAGCGCCCCCCTCGGGACAAAGGCAAGGCACCCCTTCATGCCGACGATGCTCGCCACCAGATCAACCAGGCCCACTCGGCCCGGGTTCGTTCGCAGGGGGCGAAGACCCTCCCGAAGGACCCCCGGGACGAAATTATTGCGGCACTCCAACGCCGACTTGATGAAATGGAGGCCGACAAAGTTCACGCCACCACCTCCACCCCTCATTCAGACCTCAAATACGAGGCCATGATGGCCAAAATGGAGGAATTACAGAAGAAGGTAGCCGAGGGCTCCGGGGAACCCATCATCCAGCTCCGGACCGGGACGCCATTCACCCCAAGGGTATTGGCGGCCTAAATCCCGGAAAAGTACCGAGGGCAACTCATCAAGCCCTATGAAGGAAAAACTGACCCCCAGGAGCACTACAACAGGTATCAAAACAACATGATGATGATGGGGGCATCAGATGAATACTTATGTCGTTGGTTCCTTTCCACCTTGGAGGGACCAACATACGAATGGTTCAATCGATTGCCCGAGGGCAGCATTGACTCTTGGCAAGATCTTGCCCAACGCTTCCTCACCCATTTTGCCGGAAGGAAGCGCGCGAGAAAGCACTTCTCCCAGCTCCTCTCCGTCAAGCAACAGCCTGACGAAACACTTCGGTCCTTCATTGACCGGTGGATGAAGGAGACAGACGAGGTCGAGGGCGCCGACGAGCGTACCCCCCAAGATCATACCTCAGAGCACTCCAGCGGGGGAGCCTATACGCCGACGACCTCCACTCCTTCAAGAAGAACGAAGGCCAGCCCTCGAAGAAGATAAACAACACGCCGGCCCCAAATGTGCCCTCGGCCGGAGGCCGAGACCATGGAAGCCACACCCAGCAGGGCCGTAACGAACGCCAATGGCGCCCTCGGCTGGACATGCCGAGGACTCCCCTCACGCACCCGGTGAGCACTATCCTCAACTATGCGGAAGAGCAGGACCTTTTCCCCAAGGACCCTCGGTCGGCGAGGGAGATCTACGCCATCCACCAAGGCGGCACTTATTGCCGTTACCACAAAAGCACCTCCCACAATACAGACGATTGTGTCTCGTTAAAGAAGGCTATTGAACTCTTAATTCAACGGGGTGAGCTCCACCAATTCATCAAAAATGCCCCAAGGAAAAACACCCGGGAGAACACCGATAAAGAAGAAGGGGACATCGCAACAAAGAAACATGAAATCGGGAGGCTCAGTGACGGAGAGGAGTTCGAGGAGCCCCAGCCGAAGAAGCGCCACCTCCGCTAATCATGTTCCTCACCTTCGGCGTTAGTCTCAGCCTTGGGCCCTTGACCTCGAGGCACATTACCATCCCCTCAGCCTAGAGCCCTCGGCCTTGAGCGGTGAATCTTAACAAAGCCGTTGTCAAACAACGCACCCCTTGTATTCCGCTCATTTCTATGAATTTAAGTAAACTACAACACAATCCAGACATCTTATCGGCCCCTTCGAGGCCAAATGCCCGGGTATGGCCGATGGTTTGTAAAGACGAGGGGCCTGCAAAAGGCCCGCGTTTTTGGAGCGGGACGTTCGCCGCGTCGCCGGCGCGCAACGCACGGCGACAGGCCTGAAAGAATGGCTGAGGTGACGAAATCCCCAAACTTGGGGGTGAAACGGCAGTCGTCGGAAACCGACCAAGCCTAGCCCGCGCCGTAAATAGACGACGGGACCCCCCAAGGTCAAGGGACGGTTCAGCGCCGGGGGACTAACAGACGAACCCCCGGACGGATCACTTGGACCCCCTTCCGGCCGAGGCGGGGAAGCAACCCCCTCGGCCGAAGCCTAGAAGAAGGAACACACATCAGGAGGACTAATATACGACCTCCTGGCACAATCAAGGGACGACCCAGCGCCGGGGGACTAACAGACGAACCCCCGGACGGATCACTTGGACCTCCTTTCGGCCGAGGTGGGGAATCAACCCCTCGGTCGATGCCTGAAAGAAGGAACATACACCCAGAGGACTCCTGGAACTATCAAGGAAAGGCCCTCGGCCTCAATTCAATTCTACATCACCAATGGCCCTCGGCCTTGGCATGATTCCACGTCACCAACGGCCCTCGGCCTCAGCGTGATCCCACATCACAACGGCCCTCGGCCTCAACATCAGACGGACCTCGGTCTCAAAATCAACAACGGCCCTCGGCCTCAACGTTAGGACGGCCCTCGGCCTCAACATCACCAAAAGCCCTCGGTCTCAACGTGATTCAACATCAACAACGGCCCTCGGCCTCAGCGTGATCCCACATCACAACGGCCCTCGGCCTCAGAATCAGAACGGCTCTCGGCCTCAACATCAACAATGGCCCTCGGCCTCAACATCAGACGGCCCTCGGCCTCAACATGACTCTATGTCATAACGGTTTTGGCCTTAACGTGATCTCACATCACCAACGGCCCTCGGCCTCAGCGTGATCCCACATCACAACGGCCCTCGGCCTCAACATCAGAACGGCCCTCGGTCTCAAAATCAACAACGGCCCTCCGCCTCAACATCAGGACGACCCTCGGCCTCAACATCACCAACGGCCCTCAGCCTCAGCATGATTCCACATCACAATGGCCCTCGGCCTCAACATCAGACGGACCTCGGTCTCAAAATCAACAACGGCCCTCGGCCTCAACATTAGGACGGCCCTCGGCCTCAACATCACCAAAAGCCCTCGGCCTCAACGTGATTCAACATCAACAACGGACCTCGGCCTCAACGTGATCCCACATCACAACGACCCTCGGCCTCAACATCAGAACGGCCCTCAGCCTCAACATCAACAATGGCCCTCGGCCTCAACATCAGACGGCCCTCGGCCTCAACATGACTCTATGTCATAACGGTTTTGGCCTTAGCGTGATCTCACATCACCAACGGCCCTCGGCCTCAGCGTGATCCCACATCACAACGGCCCTCGGCCTCAGCATCAGAACGCCCCTCGGCCTCAACATCAACAATGGCCCTCGGCCTCAACATCAGACGGCCCTCGGCCTCAACATGACTCTATGTCATAACGGTTTTGGCCTTAGCGTGATCTCACATCACCAACGGCCCTCGGTCTCAAAATCAACGACGGCCCTCCGCCTCAACATCAGGACGACCCTCGGCCTCAACATCACCAACGGCCCTCGGCCTCAGCATGATTCCACATCACAATGGCCCTCGGCCTCAACATCAGACGGACCTCGGTCTCAAAATCAAAAACGGCCCTCGGCCTCAACATTAGGACGGCCCTCGGCCTCAACATCACCAAAAGCCCTCGGCCTCAACGTGATTCAACATCAACAACGGCCCTCGGCCTCAGCGTGATCCCACATCACAACGGCCCTCGGCCTCAGCATCAGAACGGCCCTCGGCCTCAACATCAACAATGGCCCTCGACCTCAACATCAGACGGCCCTCGGCCTCAACATGACTATATGTCATAACGGTTTTGGCCTTAGCGTGATCTCACATCACCAACGGCCCTCGGCCTCAGCGTGATCCCACATCACAACGACCCTCGGCCTCAACATCAGAACGGCCCCCGGTCTCAAAATCAACAACGGCCCTCCGCCTCAACATCAGGACGACCCTCAGCCTCAACATCACCAACGGCCCTCGGCCTCAGCATGATTCCACATCACAATGGCCCTCGGCCTCAACCTCAGACGGCCCTCGGCCTCAACATGACTCTATGTCATAACGGTTTTGGCCTTAGCGTGATCTCACATCACCAACGGCCCTCGGCCTCAGTGTGATCCCACATCACAACGGCCCTCGGCCTCAACATCAGAACGGCCCTCGGTCTCAAAATCAACAACGGCCCTCCGCCTCAACATCAGACGGCCCTCGGCCTCAACATCAACAATGTCCCTCGACCTCAGCATCAGAACGGCCCTCGGCCTCAACATCAACAACGGCCCTCGGACTCAGCGTGAGGACATCACAATGGCCCTCGGCCTCAACATCAGACGGCCCTCGGCCTCAACATGACTCTATGTCATAACGGTCATGGCCTTAGCGTGATCTCACATCACCAACGGCCCTCGGCCTCAGTGTGATTCCACATCACAACGGCCCTCGGCCTTCATCCCTCCGACATCTTTATTTGATGTCGGGGGCTATCATACAGGCCCATCGGCCTTCATCCCTCCGACATTTTTATTTGATGTCGGGGGCAATCACACAGGTCCCTCGGCCTTCATCCCTCCGACATCTTTATTTGATGTCAGGGGCTATCATACAGGCCCATCGGCCTTCATGCCCCCGACATCTTTATTTGATGTTGGGGGCAATCACACAGGTCCCTCGGCCTTCATCCCTCCGGCATCTTTATTTGATGCTAGAGGCTATCATACAGGCCCATCGGCCTTCATCCCTCTGACATCTTTATTTGATGTCGAGGGCCATCACACAGGCCATCGGCCTTCAGCCCTCCGCCATCTTTATTTGATGTCGGGAGCTATCATACAGGCCCCTCAGCCTTCATCCCTCCGACATCTTTATTTGATGTCGGGGGCCATCATGAAGACCCCTCGGTCTCCATCCCTCTAGCATCTGTATTTGATGCCAGGGGCTCTAACACAAGCCCACCTGGCCTTGCACCCCTCCGTCACCTTTATTTGATAACGGGGGGGGGGGGGGGGGGGGGGGGTCCTTACAAGCTCCTTAGCTTTTTCATGCAGGATCTAAGGCTGATCTTGGATATCCCCTTAGCAGACGGACACAACCGCTGCTCAACAATCAAGGCCGAAGGGTGCACTCCTTTTGCTTCATTATGAGGGCATCCAGTGTACTCTTTTTCCCTCATTAGGATTTTTTCCCACAGGGTTTTTTCCTAATGAGGTTTTTAACGAGGCATCTCCCCATTGTGGAGCAAAAGGCGTCACCCCTCGGCGGCTCCTGCTGAAGGCATGCATCACTCTACTCCCGTTTCCCTCGAGAAACTCTCGGCAAAAGGAGTGGGGGACTGGGGGACTCCCCTCTGCAAAACACGCAAATGTTAAAAATTTTCTATTTCTCAGCTACAGCAGGCTGAGGCAAGATCACAATGGCAATCTACTCCCCTCGACATGATGCTTTCGGCTTACAGAATGCCTCCGGCCACACAATGCCTTCGGCCACATGATGCCTCCGGCCACACAATGCCTTCGGCCACATGATGCCTTCGGCCACATGATGCCTCCGGCCACATGATGCCTTCGGCCACATGATGCCTCCGGCCACATGATGCCTTCGGCCACATGATGCCTTCAGCCACACAAAGCCTTCAGTCAACAAATGCCCTCGGCAAAGCACACAAATGCAGATCTCTCATTACTTTACAAACTACAACAAAGAAACACATACGAGCAACACACTTACACTCCCTTGAGGAAGCTCTCAGCCCTCGACATATGGGGGAATTGAGAAAATGAGGCACCCAACAGGACAGGGAAGCCTTCGGGGAAATCACTACAGCTACTCCTTTTCCCTCAAGTACCTTTCGGCAAAAGGAGTGGGGGACTCCTGATGGAGTATATGGCCCAGGGACCCCCGGCCCACATACTTCCTCTACTACAATCAGGCCCAACAGGCCCAAACGGACCAAGCCCAGCAAAATGGAGCTCTGAGCAACCCACAATACGCAAAGGGGTGCCTTCGGCCCTATGGCCGAAGGCTACCAGTGACGGAATCGAGATCAGAAACATCATAGGAGAACAAGGCTTGAAAACCAAGCCTTCGGCAACTGCAGCCCTCGGCAGGTAGGAGCCCTCGGTTAGAAGAGGCATCACAGGAGAACAAGGCGTGAAAACCAAGCCTTCGGCACCTGTAGCCCTCGGTAGGTAGGAGCCCTCGGTTAGAAGAGGCATCACAGGAGAACAAGGCTTGAAAACCAAGCCTTCGGCACCTGTAGCCCTCGGCAGGTAGGAGCCCTCGGTTAGAAGAGGCATCACAGGAGAACAAGGCTTGAAAACCAAGCCTTCGGCACCTGCAGCCCTCGGCAGGTAGGAGCCCTCGGTTAGAAGAGCCTTCGGCCCAGCACCCTTCAGCCTAAGGCATCCACCTCGACAGAATATCCTCTTCACATGCGCCTGGATCACCGTACCAAGTACAAACGTCACATCCAACCACTGCATTTAATGCGGCCACATGCGAGTGCCAGTGCCACCCCGGTCGAGGTGACCCCTCGACCACCAGAAAACTGACACGTGTCCTTATCTAGCATTTATTACTACTATAAATAGCACCCCTTTCCCCCATTGTAAACGACGCTCAATACATATCGAATATACACTCTCTCACTCTCTTACTTATTTGCTCTGACTTCTCTCTAAGTTATTCTCAGCAATAACACCTCGGATATATACCCCCCGGGTAGACTATCCATCACTCGACAAACCACCACCCACCACCCACAGCCAACTTATCTAACATGGTTGAGCTAGAAATAACTTCCCGAGGCGTATCTCCCAGAGATACCAACCGAGGAGGGGATGGAAGTCCTGATGATGTTACCACTGGTACATCTTCTACATCAGGCCATCAGTTGGAACCTAGTTCTAAGCTGATGTCAACGGGCAATCCAAGTGAACCCGGTAGTGCTACTCAGGAACAATCACCGCCTCAAAAACAACAAAGAGTTCCATATATTTCCCCAGGCAAAGACATCCATGATGCACTGGAGGAGGCGGTGATATACGATAAATGGCCGAGACAATGGACAGAATGGGATGATCTTCGGAATGAGGCTGAACAAGAGGACATGCAAAGAAATTGGTGGCTACGAGAGCTAATTAACAAATGATCTGAAGATATCATTAGGCTCGAGGACGATGAACGCAAGGAAGGGGAAAACTACAAGGAATCCCAGAAAACTCTTGAATCCGTCGTAAGACAATCAGCGGGAAGACTTCCCAAGACAGAAAAACCCTGGGATAACGTTCGCATCAAAGCCCCCTTCCAAGAAGAAATCAGAGAGCATATCTGGCGTAGACCAGACAGAGTCAAACCGCTGAATGAACTGAAGCTAAGAGGCCTTACTCATTTAAAAGGAAAGCAGGCTGGAGGTCATCTGCATATGCTGCTACAAAGGTCAACCGGTACTCAGAGAGAACTGATGGAACAAGACTTGAAGTCAAATATTCTCCCGATTCATCAAATTCTACAAGTGAAGGCTGAAGATTATCATGGAGTGACATTCTATACATACAAGCTTCAACGCACTGACGGGAGCGAATTTACTTGCCAAGAGAATGATTTCATCATGCTGAAACCGGACGACATATATCAAATGTTCATGGCCTATAGATACCTTCCAGTCAGGCAGAGCATAACATACAACGAAGGTCTCGCAGCAATCAAGAGATTCATGCTTAGACAGATCAGAGTACACTCTTCACATGACCTACAGATGGCTATTGAGTGCAATCTCAAAAGACAAATCTGACAAAGCCAAGACTGTATGGTCCAGAACTTGAAGACTTCCCAGCCTACCACATCTTCTTCACACCGCCAGCAGTCACCTATCTGAACCACAAGAACGAAAAACGTCTGATGGTAGTTAGTGAAATTGAAAAGTACTGTGACGGAACGCTGAAGATAATAAAAGAACAACTTCTAAAGATGAAGGCAGAGCTAGAGGAAAATCTTCAAGAGGCATCGTCTTATGTTCAAAAGGAACACTCTACAGTAGAGACAATCTTAAAGGCCATTGACGATCGCCTCGAAAAGAGAAATATGCTGAGGCGATATGAACATGCACTTGGTATGAGGAAGCACTACTTCAAGTCGCAGAAGCAATAAGAGAATGGCACTTGATCACAAAGGGGGAGATTGTTGGAGATATTTAATTGTGAATCAAGTTTGTCATAGATCAGCTTTATATTTAATCCTTGTATTTAATTAGTGCATGAATTAGATAGCAATTGGGCCAAGTGTTAGGCCCATATAAACAGGCTAAAAGCCTTGTACGCCTAACCTAAACCTCGCCTATAAAAAGGGAGTCGAGGGTTTAGGATTAGGTTAACGTCGTACTTATTCTTCATAGCCTTACGCGCATACTTTTGTGTTGTACGAGTTCACGGTCTATCAAAGAGGGTTTTACGTTGATTCATTCTGTGTTCATCTTTACGTTTAATCTTCGTTGTTAGATCGTTGTTCATTGCTGTTACAGAAACAGGGACTAACAGTGACACTCCAGCCCAATTTATTATTTAAATTTATATTTTAAGTAAAATCATAACCTTTACATTTCACTCAATCTGCCTTTCCATCGCCTCTCTCTCAATGCCTGTGCGGCATACTAATGCCGCCGGTGGAGGGTACGAGTTCGATGTCGTGCCACAAAAACCCTGGTACGTAGCGGCGGTAAGGGAATCACTCCCCGGCCAACGACTGCGCTCTCAGGGAATCTCCTTTACCAACTTCAGAGATCTTGTCTTCTTCGTCAAACCTCCTGGACGATTGAAAGGATATTATGTGATTTCCTTTTAAGACAATGAATGACAGGTTCTATCCTCCAATTTTAGCTTTGCTCTAGTTGACACCTTCTCTAATGGTCGCCCTCCTTCGACTGCTATGCGAAAAGCTTTTGAGGTCTTAGGGTTTTCTCAAAACTATTATGTGGGGCTCCATATATCGCACTTGTTACTGATTAATTTTTCTTTTGGCATTGATTTTCAAAGGCTTTGGATTAAACAGTCCTGGGGGTTTCTTTGGATATACTATACCCGTTTCTTTGGATTAATTTTGCTCTTTGATGTTAATTTTTTTTTCTATTGTTGATTTTCCATCCTGTTAAGTACGAAAATGTACCTGTCTTCTACATTTCTTGTTCCATATTTGGCCATTCCACCTCAACTTGTGAAGGAACCTCTTAATCATGTTGATTTCTATGATTTTGTTTTTCCTGATTCTAGTGAAAATGGAGAAAAAAGTGTGGTTGTCTTTGAAGAATCCCACTTGGCTGCCTGTACTGAACCACCACCCCCACCCTTTGTTGACTTGGAGATTCCTCTTGTTCAAGCTTGTGAACATGCCTTTTATCAGTCTACTATCTTGAAAGTTGCTGGTATTGAACCACCTCTTACTATTGCCCTGGAAACTGCCTTGACAGATTTTGAAAGTCCTCTTTCTGCTGCTTTTGATGCCACAGTGGTCTGCGAAGCCCCTGTTGATGTTTCAATTGTTGCCCCCCTGTGTTACTAGTGATGTATCAGATGCTTATAACACTGATATCCCTGCCCCAGTTACCTTTCTGGAAGTCTCAGAACCTCTCTCCCAATGTTGCATTTACATATGCTCATTCTAAAACTTATGCTACTGCTGATCCTATAAAGTTATTACTACACTTGACCCAATCTTGTCCAATGATGATATTCTATTTGAGGACAACCATATTGCTACTCTTTTTTTTGTAGGTTCTATTCTTCTTGACGAAGATCAACACCTGGAGGGTTTTACACACAGGTAAAAATAAGAAGAAACAAACACAAGACCTCGGTCAAAATCGGCCCCAAATGAGTACTTACATAAGCACTTCGAGAGGTAGAACTTTCTTGCCCTATTCTATTCATTGAATTCATAACCTCATATTTTCAGATGTGAAGGGGATACTTCCCAGACAACAGCAAGATATAAAATTAGTTTAAACACATAGAATATTTGTATGCTTTCTATTTGTTTATTTATAAAGATTGAAATTAAAATCCTTTGTAGTTAGGTTTTGCCTATTTCTTTGACTTTAAGTTGACAAGAATTGATATCAAATATTCATTAGTATATAACATACATACACTGTAAATGAGTTGTTGTTTCTTCTTCCAGTACTGAAAGAAAAGCAGGATCAAAAGACAGAATTTTAGGTTTACAACTTCACTTCTGTGGTAGTGGTCTTTTCACACTCTAAATTCATCTTTATTATTAGCAACTCCAGTCATGCCAAAATACTACTCTGAGAAACAATAATACAGTCTCCTTATTGTAAGTATATACATTTTTTTTAGATAGTATGTAAACCAAGATAACTTAAGATTGGAGAATAAAACTGAGAATTCTTTCATAAGAAGACTGGCCTACACCACACGAAAAGACAGTCTATTCTTGTTAGCTAGCTCCACTTGGTCATAATTATACAATAAAATCTATCATGTTAGCTACCGTAGTTCTTAATAAAATTATGGGGTGGAAGTGGACTCTAGTAATTTATTTACATAGCCTTGCCTGGTCTATGAGATTTACATGAACTCATGAAGTATGTTTATGAGAGTTTCCTATTACAGGCAAAAAGGAAGTGGCTATTAATTTCACCCACCTTATAACTCTGTAATCCGCTTTTCTTTTTATTTCACCCACCTTATAACTCATTCATGTGGTGAGCTAAATCTCGAGGTTAATGATTATGTTGTAGTCTATCAGGTATGTGGTGCAACTAATTATATACTCATATATTATACGTAGAAATAAAAATAATATAGATGAATTTGTTGCATCAATATGTTGCATACACGTACTGCATTTTTTGTGGCATGTAAAGTACTTTTAATCAAATTTGGAATACTCAAATGATTGAGTTTGATGACATGACAGATAGTGAAGTTTGATCTTTTTAGAGGTTGTGCAGGCAAGGGGAACTGAGATGTTTGATGATATTTGTTTACTTGTTTTGATTTTTTTACATTGCAAGGTCATCTCATTTATCTGCAGATTCAAATTGAGATCAAGTCGCCTAGATTAATGCCCCTATTGTTCTTGCCACTACTAAGAAGATTCCATACCGTCCTTGCCTTTAGATTCTCATTTTCATTTTTGGACATTATCTATGAGTATAAATCTTTGAAAGCCTTTTAAGTATGTGCATCTTTCAATTTTGGATTATCTAGGCCATAATTTTGTGTCTTTTTTCTAATTGATATTTCAATTGCATGCAGGTATAATAACATGAGCAAAGTTTGGTACTACAAATGCTTGATGATATGCACGGGGAGATGCATTTCAGTTTTTTTGCAAAATTCAATAGTTGCTTTTTTGCAAGAATTGTATGCCGGTTTTTTTTGCGGGAATATTGCTGGAATTTTGCTACATCTTTTATCCGGCGGTAGGAAATGTAATTGAACAAGAATGTGAAAGTGTTACTGAATATTATATGTTAAATGATGTGTTTTGGGTATCCATTAATTTTTGGATGTTATAATATTTGTGAATGAAGTAAACAGTAAATTAGAATTCTACTAAAGCTATCATGGGCATATTATCTAGACCTATATAGGCCCAATAGACAAAACCAACCAAGTGACATTGAAGTGTCATAAAAATCTATGATGCTGAAAGTGTCATAAAAATCTATGATGCTGAAAGTGTCATTAAATTTTGCAATGTATTAATGTCACAAATGTGTTCTTGATGCATAAATGTCGCTATTTCAAACGATAAATTAGTGTCATTATTTGCTGACACAAAACCGTCCTCACATCAGTGACACTATAAATAGTGTCGCTAGCCGCCACTTTCTCCAACGCTTTTTAAGTGCCGTAGAAAGTTTCAGCGATACTAAATTAGTGTCACTATAATGCATTGTTGGAATCCATATCTGGTGAGGACGAAGTAGGTTCGAGATTGATTTGAACAGGGGAGGAGGTTGTGCACTTCCGGATGCCTTGTTGTCGACACGACCGTCCTAGTGGGGGAATTGGCGCGCCTCCTCTAGTTTTAACCATGTCTATGGCGAGAGTCACAGTGTAAATATACATTATGTGTAACACCGTCCCCAGTTATATTTACTTTTATGTAAATCATGTATTGAACCTTATGAAATGGTTAATGAATTTACGAAGTTGAAAATTTTTGTTTTTACTTGTGCGTGAATAGTGAATTGCACATGGGGCCCACATCGGGAGCGGGGACCACCCGATAATTCCGAGACCACATATTATATTCATCTTGGTCTAGGTAATATATATATATATATATATATATATATATATATATATATATTATCTAGAACAGGCATAGGGTTGACCGGTTGGTCAAACGAGGCCTAATTACCGGTATTAGTAATTCATCGGATAACAGTTCAAAACGAATTTCGGAGACTTGTAAATTAAAGTTGGGGAATGTATATTCATTCTAAAGGCCTATAGTGATTTGGAACATGTGATATATTTTATTGGCCGGATAAAATAAAATATACTTAAAACAGTCCGAGAAATACAACTTTCGGGGCCGAATGTACAGTTCGGGATATATTTGGATGATCTCCCACATGAGTGGGGGCCACCCCACGTTTTTTTAGGCTATCAATGTTGACTTTTGTGATCTGCAAAACATGGAAGAGTGGTGAGAGGGGGCTGAGGAGATGTATTGAGCAAGAGGAGACATGAGGTGGACCTCCCATCCACACTCATTTGATCAATGAGACAAAAGGAATCCTTACTCCCCCCTCTCACTCAATTTCGACCAAGAAACCTCCAATCAAAAGAAATAAGCTCTGCAAATAGAATCCTCCATAGCCAAGGCAAGCTCAAACAACAAGGAGCTCAGGGAAGAAGAAGAAGTTGCCTAAGAAGAGAAAAACCTTGGGAATAGAGGTAAAAAGCTATTTAGTAACTTTTCTTCCTTCACTTAAATTTCATATGACTTATATAGCATATGAGGAACCCCTAGAGAAGATCTACATGTTTAGAAATGTAGAATGAGGGGTTGGAAGGTAGTTCTAAGTCCAAGAACGGACTTAGAAGCCAAAGTGACTGGTTCGTCGAAAAATAACCTTTTAGAGGTTATTTGTGTTGATACGGGTTTCATGATGATAAAACCTTGTTAGGAACTTGTCTAAGGTGTTCCTAGAGCTTTCACGGAGTTGAAAGAGTCGCCGGAGTTTTCACCGGAATTTGTCAAAGTTTGTCGGAACTTCGTCGGAGTCCAACCGGGAAGGGTAGAACTTCTTAAAGCTCATTCAAGGTGAGTGGATGGCTTAATGTCTTGTAACTCTTGGGTTAAGTATAATATTACCTAAAGAAATGTTATAAGTATTCATAACGATGTTTAAAGGAACTTAAGCATGTGATTAGTCAAAGTAATTTGGCTTATGTGAATGATACTACATGATTATGCATGTTAAAAGTATAAAATGTGTATAAAAACATATGTAATGTTTTGGATGGATAAAATGAGATCTTATCGTTGTTTAAGACCCATTTCATGTTGTATAAAAGTTTTGGACCGATCAGAGATCATACGTGCCGTTGGGCAGACGGTGAACCGGCGCCGGCCATAAGGCCAACCCGGCGCCGGTTACGCCACTGCATGGCCGGTCTGGGAAAGTTAATTTATAACCGGCGCTGGGTATAGGGTATGACCGGCGCCAGGTTAGTTGCTGCCACCGGGTTTTGATTTCGCCAAAAATGCAGTTCGGGCCCGGTTCGAAGGGGTATTCACCCCGGACATCCTATATAAGTATATTGTGCATGGAATTGCATGAAATATGATATCTAAACGGTAAGTTTGATACATAATGATTAAACTTTGAGACTTCGCCTAGTCTTGATAAACGATTATGATATAGCCCTTATATATGCATGATAAGCGGTAGGTCATAGAAGTGAAAGTAAGACGGTGGAGAACCCAGGGACGACGATACTATCCTCAAAACTCGGTATATAAACGGTGAAGACCCAGGGACGATGGTACTGTCCTCAAACCTCGGTATATAAATGGTGGAGACCCGGGGATGACGGTACTGTCCTCAAACCTTGATATATAAACGGTGGAGACCAAGGGATGATGGTACTATCCTCAAAACTCATATGTATAAATGGTAGAGAATCCGAGGACGACGGTATTGTCCTCAAACTCGAAGGTATAAATTGATTTGGACCAGGAGGAATCCTATTCACTCATAGGCTATGGGTGAGTAGGGATTTAAGTCAAGGATATTGACTATTATGATTTTCCCAAATGAACAATGACCTACGGGTCGGATATTTCCAAGTGTATATATTTACTGATACGTATTTTATATTTTGGGGAAAAGTACTATACGTGTATGTATCACCCTATGTTTGGGTCTTATACTTGAAACGTTAATTACTCTACATTTAGCTTGCTACTCGCTCGGTACTTGTACTGACCCCTTCGGGGGGGGGGGGGGGGGCACCATTTTCAGGTTGAAGCTAGGGCTTGCTACCTGCACCTCCTTACGGGCGAACTCAAATCAAGGAAGACGTGGTTCGTGCTTTCTTATTTCCTTTCAAAATACCAAACACTTGCTCATGGATATCTGATTTACTATAAATTATTTTGGGCTTGTGAGCCCATGTTTTGGCCGGTTGTGGCCCATGCTTTACCGTTGAATATTTCCGCTATTCATTGGTTTAAATGTGATGTTGTTATATATGTTTACTACTGAGTATGGATAGATATGTTCATGGACGCCTTGTATGACTAAGTCACGTTGACTTGCGAGTGACGTCACTTGGTCATACGGCGGTTGTACACGCGCTTAGATGCAATCTGGGGAGTGACATTATGTAAATACATATAGTCTGTATTATATATGTATTCTCGCGGAACACATTTGAGAGTATATGGACTTGGACCCTGATAGGCACTAGTTGTTAGTGCCTAAGTGTACATTTTTATTATCATTTGTAATATCTATTTACTAGTATTGTGCAAGTTTGTAGTTATTAGTTTGCATTTGATTGTGATCGTATTTTTAGCATTTTATTGTTTGTTGTAAGTTGTAGTTAGTTGAGCTATAAGTTTAGGATAGGTTTGGATGCAAGAAGGATGGAAAAATCTGAGTTTTATGCAAAACCCGGTCGGGTATGGACTTTACCCGGCCGGGTATGAAGTGACAAAGGAAACTGCTGCAAAACTAGCAAATACCCGGTCGGGTATTCCATATACCCGGTCGGGTATGAAGTGATTTCGGACCAAAGAACGTGCAGAAGACACAAAAACATGGGAAAATATTTGATTTGGTAAATACCCGGCCGGGTATCCGGCTATAGGTCTTGAAAACACCTATAAATAACCTCATTTTCCTTCACTTTTAATCATCCCTTCTTCCATACTTCTAAGCTCAGTATAGAATAGTTCTTTCTTTATATTTTTCATCATGTTTAGTCTCCAAATGAGGAGCTAAACTCTTCCATCTTGGTTTTGCTACTTTGAAGCTTAATGAATTTGTAAGTTGTGAGTTATTTTCTTTAATCTTCTTCCTTGAATATTAAGTCTTCCTTTAAAATACTATTTCTATATCAAAGTTGGGGAGTGTTACTAAGATGACAATTAGTTAACATCTTGACATTGGTTATAGTAATAGCCATTTCTTTCTCTATGTTAATATTGGGGAGTGTTACTAAGATGACAATTAGTTAACATCTTGATATTAATCATAGTAGAATTCATATTCTTTAATATTCTTCCTTGAGTATTAATTAATTCCTATTCATATTTCATGTTAATATTTTAAACATTACTTAAAGTATCAACTAGTATTGTTTCTCATATTAATTATTACTAGAATTGATCGGTTAATACGCTTGTTATTAATCCGGTTCTTTCAACGGTAGTAAACTTGGACTATTAATGAATGCATCTCATGGTTAATATGCCAAGGGGAATTAATTATATTGATTAAACCAATAAACCGCTTGTGTTGAGGTTATCAATCTCTATCGTTTTCATCTTAAGTTTATTGCTACTATCAAGTTAATATACGGCGTTTGTTCTATATTGACTCGATAGTAAGTTTTATTAATGAACGCATCTCGTTATTAATAACTACCCTCGATGAACTGGATATACTCCTCGATTGAGTATTCGAAAGGAAGATAGTTAAAGATATAACCGGGATCGACGAACATTTCATTAAGTGGATAAAAGCAAAACCAAGTCCTCATCTCATTAAATTAAACTCATATAGGTTGTTCATCTTAGTGTTTTTAAATCAAACAAATCTAAACCCCCCTTGTTACTACTTATATAGAAGAAAAGTATTCCTTTCCCTGTGGATACGAACCTTACTTCACTATACTACGTATTAGTGTTGTATTGTAATTATTTTGAGTGCACCTCACGACAAGTGCACGTCAAATTTGGCGCCGTTGCCGGGGAAAGACAATTAATTTTTCTTTTATTTCATTTCAAAAAAAAAATATTAAACAAAAATATAAAGAGTGTTTATTTTTCTATTTTCTGAGCTTAGTGGAGTTTATGGTTAAACATCGTTCCATAAACGAAATCACATATCACAAAAACCCAGAAATAGAACAAACTTTCGAGCGGTTGAAAAGTAAATTTTCTAATACCGACTCGGAAGAATCATCTACCAGAGACTCATACACCGGTAGCTCTAGTTCTAGCGACACCGAAGAGCCAACCACTATGGCTCTTGAAACAAGAACGCTGAGGGAGCTCACAGCTCCAAACCTCAACCAACAACCATTGTGTATTACCTTCCCTACACTTGATGAGGGTAATACGTTTGAGCTAAAATCTGGGCTCATCCATTTGCTTCCTTCATTCCATGGTCTACGGGGCGAAGACCCAAACAAACATCTCTCGGAATTCCATATTGTTTGCACAAGCATGTGCCCAAATGGAGTCACCGAGGAACAAATCTAGTTGAGGGCTTTTCCATTCTCCCTCAAAGACACAACTAAGGATTGGTTATTCTATCTCCCTTCAGGGAGTATAGATACATGGGCGTCGATGAAAAAATGTTTCCTAGAAAGGTACTACCCTGCATCCGTCTCATCATCTTTGAAAAACCAAATAAGCAACATCGAGCAAAAAGATGATGAGACATTATATGAGTATTGGGAACGTTTTAAAAAATTGTGTGCCAGTTGCCCATATCATGGTTACACAGAGCAAGACCTCATCCTCTACTTCTATGACGGTCTTGTGGAGCAAGATAGACGCCTGGTGAACGCAGCATCTGGAGGGGGAATTGTCAACAAAACCCCTTCCCAAGCTAGGAATCTCATCTCGGAGTTGGCCGAGAATTCTAGACACTACAATGGGAGGTCATCATCGAAACGAGTCATGGCAGCGGAATCCAACATCTCGTTTGAAAGTCAAGTGGCCGGCTTGACTTCTTTGGTAAAGGATTTCCTTTTAAATCCAAAACACCAAGAAGTCAAGGTCTGCGGCATATGCTCAACACAGGGGCACCCCACCGATTCCTGCCCAACACTACTAGAAGAGAATTCCGAGCAAGTCAATGCTTTGGGATTTCAAGGCCAAAAGAGGTATGATCCACACTCTAACTCCTACAATCATGGGTGGAGAGATCACCCGAATTTGAGATATGGGAACCCTAAAAGTCAGCCCTTGCAACCAACTTTCCCAAATCACCAAGGCCAAACGTCAAGCTCAAGTATGTCCACCGAAGACATGATCCGAGCACTCACCTCAAATGTCTCAACCATGCAACAAAACATGGTTCGATTTCAGCATGAGACCAAGTCCAGCATTCAGAATTTGGAAAGCCAAGTGAGTCAAATTGCAAATGCCGTAAACCGACTTGAAACAAAGGACTCGGGTAAACTCCCATCTCAAACGGAGCAAAACCCGAGACAACATGTGAATGTTATCATGTTGAGAAGTGGGGCGACGTTGAAAGAGGTAGAGGAGAACGATAAAGAGATTGAGGGGGTGGACCCTGAAAAAGTAGTCCCACCGGAGGAGGAGATCACAGAAACCAAGCTCCCACCACCCTCATCATATGAACCAGTGATCCCGTTTCCTGAGGCGCTGAGGGAGACAAACAAGCTAGAGAAAGATGCTGACATCTATGAAACCTTCGCAAAGTGTGAGGTAAACATTCCGCTTCTTAACTTAATGAAAAATGTCCCTCGTTTTGCTAAATTTTTAAAAGAATTATGAAAAACAAAAAGAAAAGATAAATTGAAGGGGAAACAAGAGGTTAGAGTTAGTGAACGCGTCTCGGCCATTTTTCAGAGAAAACTCCCCGAAAAATGTAACGACCCAGGCATGTTCACTATCCCTTGCAAAATAGGAGACACCACATTTCCTAAGGCCTTGTTGGATTTAGGGGCATCAATAAATGTCATCCCCTATTCTGTTTATAAATCTCTACAACTTGGCCCATTACATCAAACCGGTGTAGTGATTCAACTGACGGATCAGTCTAGTACTTACCTGAAGGGTGTAATAGAAGATGTGCTAGTAGAAGTAGAAAATATGGTTTTTCTTGTTGACTTCTATGTCCTTGAAATGGGAACTGATGATCAAACAACGCCCATCCTTTTGGGTAGACCCTTCATGAAGACCGCAAAAACAAAAATTGACGTTTTTAGTGGTTCATTAACTTTGGAGTTCGATGACCAAAAAGGGGAATTCAACATCTTGGACTCTACGAAAAAACAAATGCAAAATCTAATTCTTTGTTCTTTAAATGTTGTTGAACCACAAGAACCGGTATTTTTCAAAGAAGCGGATAAAATCAGATTTTTTCAAAAAGGGAAAAATAAACACGAGAAGCCATCTTTGACAGAAAGGGACGTGTTAAAATGTGGGCTAAATCCACCTATGATGGAGGTGGTAGTGAGAAAGAAACCCCGGCCTTACTGGAAAAGGCCGAAAAATAAATTTGAAAAATGGCTAAATAAGGCCACAAAAAATGAAACGAGGGATGCTCACGATCCCACTTAAAACAGAAAATAAAATAAAAATAACGTCGTGCCGCGACATTAAATCAAGCGCTTCTTGGGAGGCAACCCAAATTTTTATTTTAATTATTCCCATTTTCAGTTGTGTGTGTTAAATTAAAAATTTGTTTTTTTTTTAATTATTTTCAAAAAAAAATCTAGGAGGAAAACCCGCCCGGGTATATCCCACACCCGGTCGGGTAACAGCACAAAAGGGGTATACCCGGGCAACTCATCCACCGGGTAAAAATGAAAAAATCAAAAAATAGCCTAATACCCGACCGGGTTTTAGCATTTTTTCACCCCTGGGAGCTACTGTCGGGCGTACCCATTCGGGTATCAACCAAAAAACCGGCCAGGCATAAAAAATAAACGAAAGGCATAAAATAGCCTAATACCCGACCGGGTATTACGAAAACCCGACCGGGTATTTGGCTAAAAAACATTCTGCCTGCTGAAAAATCGAATACCCATTCGGGTATTACGAAATACCTGGCCGGGTATTTGTGCGAAACACAGTTTTTGACGGGAATTTCTTCCCCAAATCAGTTCCAAACCTCATCTTCTCCCCTTCTCCCAAGCAACCCCCCCCCCCCCCCCCCAAACCTCCATAGCCAAAATTCCCAAGCTCCAAATCCATCCCAATCATCCACCAAAATTCCAAATAAACTCCATAATCTTCCTCCCCACATCATCCTCTCCATTTCTACACCCACAAAAACCACCACATACCTCAAAATCTCCAAATCCAAAAACCCTATCCCAAAATCCTCAAGGGTCCGATTTTTCCTCAAATTAACCCAAACCGAACCTCATTTCTTCTTCCCCACATCATTCTCTACACCTCCACACCCTAAAAAACACCCAATTCTCAAGAGTCCGAATTTTTCACTCCCCCAAGTCCCAAGTCCGAAATTCCAACCCCCAAGTCCAAGAAAAAAAGTTAACTATGACACCAAAAAGGACTAGAGCATCTTCCTCCAACTCAAGTGCTCCAATTCCACAAGTTCCGGGGTATGAAAGCATCGAATTCACATCTAGGGCTCATCACAAGAAATTCCTCACCCAACTCAACCGAGAGGTACATTCAACCCGATTTCTTTGTCATGAAACATTGCGAGCATTGATGTTGTATGATATGATGCTAGAATTGTGCAACAACATAGGACTTACTACATTGTTCAATATGTCCTATAATATCTACAAAAGAATTATGTATGAGTTTCTAGCATCGGTTGAATTTACTGAAGATATAGAGGACAACTATGAGAGCAAACTCACGTTTCGGTATAACAACATACCAAGAACTTTAACGAAACGTGAGTTTGCCGAGCTATTTGGTTTACCGGTTTTAGGTGTGGAGGAATAAAAGGTAAGAATTGATAAGACCATTGTGCATGATTTGTGGCGAAGAATGACAGGGGTTAGGGTTTTTAAATCTTCACATATGCATGTTACACATGTTCAACACCCTACCCTTCGAATCGCACTGAAATGGTTTGGGTATGATGTCTTTGGGAGGCCAAATAGTCATCAAACAAGGATTAGTGAATTGGCCGTTCTTGCTATGGGTATCTTTCCAGAAGCTCCTAGATTAGATCTTACTTCATGTTTGTGGGACCATCTAAAAAAGGAATGTGAAGCTATGGGTGACATTTTCATAGGAGGGTACATACATCATATTTGTACCAAATTTGGCTATTGTGCAAATAGAGAAGTTCAAGATTGGAACTTCCTTAATCTTAAGTTTCTACTCACTGCACATGATTTGAGTCACTCCCACACCATTGGGACCACAACATTTTACCATTGGACCATAAATCCCTCACCCACACAACTTTTTACAATCCCCTCCGATGAACTCCCCGACATTTTTAACCATCAACTCGGGGATAGGAGACACCTTTGCCTACCCGGAACTACTCCTGACCACTATCTTTATGACATCCCTCAACTTGAGCCACCACCCAGTCCCGAACAACCACAAGCAGAGCCACAACCCGATCCCCAACCCCCTCAATACACCCCCCTTTGAACAACAAATGCTTGCTGGTATACAACAACTCAATCTTAATCAAACGGAAATGAACACACGCATTGACGATCTCTACAGTGTGTACCAAAGGGTGGAAGACGATCAAAGACGGGCCTTCGGGCCTATGTACGCATATTTTGACCACCAAGGGTACTTTTCCCACATGCCCACTCCAGTCCAACATCTTACATGGTATGACCCTTCACATTGGGATAATTTCGGAGGATCTAGCTCCGGAGGAGGTGGACAAGCTGGCGGTGATGGTGTTGGCAGGGATTTCGGAGGTGGTGATGGCGGATATGGCGGCAGCTCAGACACAAACGGCGATGAATATCCATATACGGGCGGTTTTCATGACAACTACTATGGTAGGGTGGATTCTTTGATGGAGGAGATGCGGGCGAGCACTAGGGGCAGTGCCATGAACTAGCTGGGGGGGAGAACTATTCTGGTATGCTCCCATTTCATGCTCTTTATTCTTGCTATTATTATATATAGCAAGATATATATATATATATATATATATATATATAAGCTTGTTAGGTTGAAAACGCAAAAAGGGCAACTTAAGCAAAATAAAAGCAAAAAAAAGAAGAGTGAGTTGGGGAGAATTAAAAAGGAAAATGTGGGAAGCTAGGATGAAAACCCGAATGGGAACCTAGGCAAAATGAGAGAATGAGAGAAAGTATTTCATTTATATTTGCAGGATCCTAAGGGTACACATAAGGAGCAAAAGAAGAGGAACCCAATGATGATGAAGACCTTTTATTCATGTGTTTTGATCATTGAAACATTCTTTTATGTTGATTTTCAAAAACACTTGTGAATGGTTGTAATTGCTACAATTGTTGGTTTGGAAAATTCATGGACAAGATTTGTTTTACTCGAGACGAGTAAAAGTTCAAGTGCGGGGGTGTTTGATAGGCACTAGTTGTTAGTGCCTAAGTGTACATTTTTATTATCATTTGTAATATCTATTTACTAGTATTGTGCAAGTTTGTAGTTATTAGTTTGCATTTGATTGTGATCGTATTTTTAGCATTTTATTGTTTGTTGTAAGTTGTAGTTAGTTGAGCTATAAGTTTAGGATAGGTTTGGATGCAAGAAGGATGGAAAAACCTGAGTTTTATGCAAAACCCGGTCGGGTATGGACTTTACCCGGCCGGGTATGAAGTGACAAAGGAAACTGCTGCAAAATTAGCAAATACCCGGTCGGGTATTCCATATACCCGGTCGGGTATGAAGTGATTTCGGATCAAAGAACGTGCAGAAGACACAAAAACATGGGAAAATATTTGATTTGGTAAATACCCGGTCGGGTATGTCAAAATACCCGGTCGGGTATCCGGCTGTAGGTCTTGAAAACACCTATAAATAACCCCATTTTCCTTCACTTTTAATCATCCCTTCTTCCATACTTCTAAGCTCAGTATAGAATAGTCCTTTCTTTATATTTTTCATCATGTTTAGTCTCCAAATGAGGAGCTAAACTCTTCCATCTTGGTTTTGCTACTTTGAAGCTTAATGAATTTGTAAGTTGTGAGTTATTTTCTTTAATCTTCTTCCTTGAATATTAAATCTTCCTTTAAAATACTATTTCTATATCAAAGTTGGGGAGTGTTACTAAGATGACAATTAGTTAACATTTTGACATTGGTTATATTAATAGCTATTTCTTTCTCTATGTTAGTATTGGGGAGTGTTACTAAGATGACAATTAGTTAACATCTTGATATTAATCATAGTAGAATTCATATTCTTTAATATTCTTCCTTGAGTATTAATTAATTCCTATTCATATTTCATGTTAATATTTTAAACATTACTTAAAGTATCAACTAGTATTGTTTCTCATATTAAATATTACTAGAATTGATCGGTTAATATGCTTGTTATTAATCCGGTTCTTTCAACGGTAGTAAACTTGGACTATTAATGCATGCATCTCATGGTTAATATGCCAAGGGGAATTAATTATATTGATTAAACCAATAAACCGCTTGTGTTGAGGTTATCAATCTCAATCGTTTTCATCTTAAGTTTATTGCTACTATCAAGTTAATATACGGCGCTTGTTCTATATTGACTCGATAGTAAGTTTTATTAATGAACGCATCTCGTTATTAATAATTACCCTCGATGAACTGGATATACTCCTCGATTGAATATTCGAGAGGAAGATAGTTAAAGATATAACCGGGATCGACGAACATTTCATTAAGTGGATAAAAGCAAAACCAAGTCCTCATCTCATTAAATTAAACTCATATAGGTTGTTCATCTTAGTGTTTTTAAATCAAACAAATCTAAACCCCCCTTGTTACTACTTATATAGAAGAAAAGTATTTCTTTCCCTGTGGATACGAACCTTACTTCACTATACTACGTATTAGTGTTGTATTGTAATTATTTTGAGTACACCTCACGACAAGTGCACGTCAAACCCCTAGTCTCACGACTTTTGAACCTGGATAATGACTCATATATACCATTGAAAATCTTATTTTATTAGTTATTTCATGTAGTTGGGCCTATATTAGCGGTCCGACCTACTCTTCATATATATATACTCTCGTTGGGAGATTTTGTAACCCTAACTCATATTCATACAAATTCAACACAATTATTGTCACGCCCCAGACCCACCCGGACACGTCAACCCCAGTCAAGCATATCCATACTATACTAGGCATCATGAATATCATTCACACCAAGTACATCCATAAACAAACATAATGTAAAATATTCATTAAAGCAGCGGAAATAATATTACAAGTGTTCAAGCCACACTTGGCAAAGTTAGGCATACAAGCCCCCAAATAGTTTATCAGAAAATATTATCCATGAGCATCTTTATTTATTGTTTGAAAATAGAATCGAGGAAGCACGAACCGCGTCTTCTCTCCAAGAATTCCCGAAGCAACAGGCACAGGAAGCAAGCTTTAGCTTCTACCTTAAAACTGTGAGGTGGCCTCCCCCGTGAAGGGGATGTCAGTACTTTGAAGCATTTGAAAAGTACAATGAGAACTATACTGCATATCATTAATGTTTCAATCCTTAAGACCCTCAACATAAGGTGATATCATATTCTAGGAAATAACCCATATTTACCCCTTTCAAATCATACATAAGTATATAAGGTCAAATAGTCGGCTCATAGGCCCATTTGTATTTGTCAAAAACCCTTTGTATCGTCCAACGATAATTTATTGCCCCATTTGTATTTAACAATACAATTCGTATCGCCTTGCGATAATTCATTACATTAATAATTCATACAATTCAACCCAAAGGTCACATTAATCATACAGGACCTGTCACCGCTATCCGAGTCCCCGCAGGGCACTCGGTCGGAGTCCAGCATCCCGCCCCTGGACTCATACCATGTTCCTGTAGGAAGGTAAGGCCCATTCGAGGTCCTATCTTATGTGTTACCGCTATCAGAGCCTCGTTAGGTCTCTAATTCGGATTCCACCCTTATACATGATCACGCCGTAAGTCCATGCTATCCAACACACTCTCTAGAGTCGGACAGAGCCATGGTCCTTACATCTATTCTATTATGAGCCCATGTAGTCTGGAACGATCCTTAGACTCGTCTGGCCCATGTCTCCCACTTATCCATTAGCAAGTCCATGTGGTCGGGCATCTATCCTTAGACCTAGAGCCGAGACATGACCCTTGCTACCAATCAAATAATCAAATACGGGTGCCCTAAAGACCACCCGAAAAATAACATTAACAATCCAATCATAGGATCAATATATTATTTAAATCATCCAAGGCTATCTCAAATGAATACCTTAGTCACAAAGCATCACAATCCTAAGTTTATGATCAATTTTATTAAGGTTCATGCTACAACCTCGGTCTAGTCACTTAGTACTACTCAAGTTGATCTTAGTTCAATTTGTCTTTCCCCTTTCAAACGAACATGGCGGCCATGCCATGACTCGTTCTCACTTGATTCTATATTGACTTTACTAACCATAAAGTCAATACGATTAAATAGTTATTAATAAATCATTTGATTAGTTCTTCACTAAATCCACTAGAACAACATTTCAAATATAGCAAGTAATCATGCTCCAATTACTCATAGTTCAATCAATCATGCATCAACTCTTCAAATACAACAATATGAGCAATTGACACTTTATTAGGCATATTAATCAATTATAAATCATGCTTTCATAAATTTGGTAATCTCATGAACTAACCCACTAGTTATAAACAATATAGTCAGTCATCCTCACCTTATGATGTGCGTAACTAGCTGCCTTTGTGAAGCCCTTCGGTTATCCCCATTCCGGGCTGATAAAAAACGAACCAGTTGGGCAGAAGGCAAAAGCCGGGCGGCTTTTGCAAAAGTTGGGCGGGTTTCGGGCCCTGCAGCACGAAAACAACACCCTTCTATGGCGGTTTGCGTTGGTTTCAACTCCTATCGATTCAACGACACTTCTAAGTTAAATACCAACACTTTATAACCTTTTTCTACACTTTTAAACGTGTAGAACAACATCTATAATCCATCAAATGATTTCTTAAAAATCATACAAAATAATATTAGTTATATAGCACTAGTTGAGCTCTTACCTCAATCCTAGCACTTTTCTTCTTGGATTTCTTTCTTCTTGCTCGAACTTTGTGGAGACTATTTCCTAGAGCTTCTCTCTTTTCCTTGCTCGAGTGGTTCACAAAGAAAGGGAGGAGGGTGTCTCTTCTCAATCAAATTGAGAGATAAGCAAGAATAAAACAGTGAGGGTGTGGCTTTGTCTCCAACCATCCTCTCATTCAATAATCCATATAAGCCATGCTTAGTTGTCCCCTTCCTATTATTTAGAGTGTCCAATACATGTAGGAAAATCCCCAAGTGGGTGTAGGAAGCCCCTCCCAATTATTATTGCTATTTTTGGCAGGTTGGGTCAAAATAGCACTGGGTTTGCCCCAACATTTCCCTCAACTTTAGTTGGCATTTTATCGGGCTTCTAAACATCAATAGGTTGATCCGAAAATATATATATATTGGGTAGTCCTCCCCAATAATCCAGCCCTGATACCCGCTATTTTCTATTATTAGTAAGTTTGGTCTCAATCACTCATTGAGTTACTTCTTCCCCATTATTTTGGCTCATACCTCTATATATTAATCCTTTCATTATTCTTGGCCTATGAATAAATAATATGGGCCATGAACATCACATTTACTCCCTCCCCATGTTTCGGGGTCGATACACCATTTAATTAATCGCTATTAATTAAATCAATTAATCACTTCTCATATGACTAATATAGCTAATGACTTGTTTCAAAATGAATATTATACTCATTGACTCTACTAATCATTCTTGTTTTGATTAGTATTTATAGTTTAACTAAGTTTTAATTTTAATGGATAAATAATCCAAGTTCAATCGGGAGCGGTGTCACAATTATTCATCTTCTTCATTTTCTCTAACTCAATATCTCTAAATAATATGGTTTAATCCAATAATCTATCTTTTGATGCTATCATTGAGAGATCGGAAGCACCCTTGTGTCATGAGCGCCTCCAAAATATGTGTCGTCTTATCACAATGAGAGATGACATGTCTGAACGATTGTTGAGGTTTCGATCTCAAAACACTTAACAACGCTTCCAAGGGACTTCATGCGACAAAAACTAAAGGAAGTCCAAACCCCGAACGGCTCGTTCGCTGAGAACCCATAAGTGATAGGCCTTATTTCATGGGACGAGGGGCATAAAGTCTTCTCGGCCTAGGGGCCATACGACCCGAGATTACAACCAAAGGCACTTGTTGACCCTCCGTTGACCCGCGACCTAAGCGACCCTCAAAAAGTCAAGTCGGTCGTTCATCTCGTAACATTTGGACCATGATGAAACATAAATTCCCAAAAAACTTGTCGCCTCATAAAGTTTGGACCATGATTTTGATCGGTATAATATTAATAAAGTTATAAATTTTATACTTTTATGAAATCACTTTAAACAAAGAACATTTTCATTCAATTTTTATATTATAAATAATTTTCAATAAAATATATAGTTTGTCAAAGTTTTAAAGTTGACACAGTTTTTTAGCACGTAGGTAGTATTTATTAATCAAATAAAAAAGTATATGAAAATAGGTAAAATGGTCTTCTACGTTAACTTCAACCAATCAACCGACAAAATAAATCCAAAATTACTCATTTTGATTACTACACAATTCATCACATGAAATCAAAAGTGACGTGTTCAGTAAAAAATTGGCGTGAAAATGCCTTAAATAGGAGTTAAAACGTTTTGAAATTCCAAAATAAGACTGTTATATTTTTCTTCCTTAAATGGAGATGTGGCCGCCTTATTGAAAAATACTGCCATTAATGACAGTAAATTTTGTCGTGTACTCGTGTTAATGCATAGTAACACAACTCTTTTGACGGTCGTAAGATAACAGTAGATATTACCATATTACTTCTATTTCGAGAATAAAAACATAGCAATAATGAGTTGAGAATCGAGGTTACCAAATGAGCTCCTAATTATACAAGCGTCATACTTACACTCATGTGCATGACAAATGTAAAATAATACAAAGTACTCCGCATAATATAGTTAGATAGTGTACATCTGTGATTGCTCTAGTATTTCCAGAATCATAAGTTTTATCTTAGACGTTCGGTTTGGTAACCTCTATATTCAATTTATCACTTTTATTGATTATCTTTTTATTAAACACGTAACTTTTGAATTAGTACTTTGAAATTGTATAATAAATAAAGTAAATAAAGTTTAATTACTTTGTTGATCGAATTGTTGAAATTGCTTAAGATAATTATTTTAGCTGTATTTTCTTTTTTTTTTACTTTACTAACAGTGACCTTGTTCTGTTGTAAGCTAATTGTCGAATGATCGTTTAATTTAAAGTGTTATTTTGTGAGCAAAAAATGAAAATTGCCCTAAATAAGAATAAATAGGTTTGAAGTTCCAAAGTAGGTTGCTATGTTTTTCCCATAAACATAACAACCTATTTACTTCAATTTAAGCAATTTTCCCAAAAAAAAACTACATCATCATTGATTTATCTTCCAAAGTATGTTTTCCACAGGAAGTAAGAAAGTGTGAATTGTGTAGTAGAAAGTTGTGCAGATCAGAGAGAAATGTGGAAGATTGTGTAGGAAATATTGTGAAAAACAAATTATTTGGCACAAAGGGAAAGAGAAGAATATTTTGGGACGGATGAAATGGGAAATTTGAAAGATATTCCAAGGGCACGTGGGAGTAATGTATTTTTTTAACCCGGGGTAGGGAGAGGGGGTTGGAGGGTCTGGAGTAAACTTCAAAACTCACTCTATTGAGTATTGAAACTGGTATACCTCCCATAAGGGAGAGTGAATCGACATCCAGAAGAGGAAGTAATGTATATCATATATAGTTGTTTCACAGTCCAACCACCATTCTTAGAATTGATCCTCAATTTTAACATTGCAGTTGATTCATTCAAGTCAATTGTTATTAAAGAAAGTCATTGCATTTTTAACAAAAAAAAAATATGAAGAATTTGATTTTACACCTCTAATGGATAGTGTACCCGGGGGTAGCTTATCCGAAGGGTTATTGCGGAGAATAACTAGAGAGAAGTCAGAGCAAACAAGTAAGAGAGTGAGTTAAATGTATTAAATGAACTCCGCCTCCTTTACAAGGTGAATAAGGGATGCTATTTATAGCAGCCATAAATGCGATGAGAGTACACGTGTCAACAATCTAACGGCCGAAGGGTCACCTCAATCGGGGTGGCACCGGCATTCGCATGTGCACCGCATTAAATGCGGTGGGTGGATGTGATGCCGCATTAAATGTGGTAGTTGGACGTGACGTTGTACTTGATAGGGTGATTCAACGCATTGGAGAGGAGATCATGTCGAGGAAGATGCCGTCGACTATCCCTTCTGGCCGAAGGCTCTATGTGTCGGGGGCCTCTATGTGGCTGAATGCTCTATGTGTCGGGGGCCTCCATATGGCCGAAGGCTCTATGTGCCGAGGCCTCCATGTGGCAGAAGGCTCTATATGTCGGGGGCCTCCATGTGGCCGAAGGCTCTTTGTGTCGGGGGTCTCCATGTGCCGAATGCTCTATGTGTCGGGGCCTCCATGTGCCAAAGGCTCTTTGTGTCGGGGGTCTCCATGTGCCGAAGGCTCTATGTGTCAGGGCATCCATGTGACCGAAGGCACTATGTGCCGAAGGCCTGTATTTCGAGTCTTGTTCTCCTGTAATGTTTTTGGACTTGATTTCATGAATGTTAAGCCTTCGGACATGGAGCTGAAGGCTCCCCTTGCGTATTATGGGCTGCCTGGAGTCTTGTTTGCTAAGCTTGGCCCATTTGGACCTGTTGGGCCTGATTGTAGTAGTGGAAGTATGTGGGTAGGGGGTTCATGGGCCATATACTCCATCAGGAGTCCCCCACTCCTTTTACTGAGAGCTTCTCGAAGGAAATAGGAGTAGATGTTGCGTAGTCGCTGACAGCTGCTTTGTTGTAGTTTGTAAAGTAGTGAGAGATCTGCATTTGTGTGTTTTGCCGAGGGCATTTGTTGATTGAAGGCTTTTGTTGATGCTTTGAGACAACTTTTAACTTTTTGTGAATTTCTCGAAGGGGGTCTCCGGTCCCTCACTCCTTGAGGCACATATAATGGGGTGAAAACGAGTAGAGTGATGCATGCCTTCCGCAGGATCCACCGAGGGGTGACGCCTTTTGTTCCGCAATGGGGAGATGCCTCGTTAAAAACCTCATTAAGAAAAAACCATGTGGGAAAAATCCTAATGAGGGAAAAAGAGTACACCGGATGCCCCCAGAATGAAGCAAAAAGAGTGAACCCTTCGGCCATGATTGTGGGGTGTTAGCGGTGTCCGTCTGCTAAAGTGATAACCAAGATGTGCCTTAGATTCTATATGAAAGGGTGAGGAGCCTGTAAGGACCCCCCGTAATCAAATAAAGATGGTGGAGGGGTGCAAGGCCAGGGGGCCTGTATGATAGCCCCAGACATCAAATAAAGATGCCGGAGGGATGTAAGGCTGAGTGGTTGTATGATAGCCCCTGACATCAAATAAAGATGCTGGAGGGATGTAAGGTCGAGTGCCTGTGTGATAGCCCCCAACATCAAATAAATATGTCACAGAGATGTGAGGCCGAGGGGCCTGTATAATAGTCCCCCGGCATCACATAAAGATGTCGGGAGAATGTAAGGCTGAGGGGCCTGTATGACGTAGAGTCACGTTAAGGCCGAAGGCCATTCGTGATGTTAGGTCATGTTGAGGCCGAGGGCCGTTTGTGATGCTAGGTCATGTTGAGGCCGAGGGGCCTGTTTGTGATGTGAAATCACGCTAAGGCCGAAACACATATGAATGAGATCCCTGTCATCAAATAAAGATGACGGAGTAAAGTGTGGTTGAGGGCCGTTGTGGTGTAGAATCACGCTGTGGCCGAGGGCCGTTTTGTGATGTGAAAATCACGTTGAGGCTGAGGGCCGTTTGTGATGCAAAGTCACGTTGAGGCCGAGGGCCGTATTAATGTGTAATCACGCTAAGGCTGAAAGTCATCGTGCTGTAGAGTCACGTAGAGGCCGATGGCCATTGTGATGTGGAGTCACGCTGAGGCTGAAAGCCGTCGTGCTGTAGAGTCACGCTGAGGCTAAAAGCCGTCGTGTTGTAGAGTCACGCTGAGGCCGATGGCTGTTTGTGATGTGGGGATGAATGGGGTTGGTGAAGCCGTTCCTTGTGAGCAAGGTATGGAGGACACTCGTCCTTCATGGTTCATGTCCAGGAGGTCGCATGTTAGTCCTCCTGGTGTGTGTTCCTTCTTCCAGGTTTCGGCCGAGGGCTTGTTTCTCCGCCGGAAGGGGGTCCAAGTGTTCCGACCGAGGGTTCGTCTGATAGTCCCCCGGCGTTGGGTTGTCCCTTGATTGTTCGAGAAGGTCGTATGTTAGTCCTCCTGGTGTGCGTTCCTTCTTTCAGGCTTCGGCCGAGGGGGTTGCTTCCCCACCTCGGTCAGAAGGGGGCCCAAGTATTCCGACCGGGGGTTTGTCTGCTAGTCCCCCGGCGCTGGGCCGTCCCTTGATTGTTCCAGCCTTCCAGGAGGTCGTATGTTAGTCCTCCTGATGTGCTTCCTTCTTTCAGGCTTCGGCCGAGGGGGTTGCTTCCCCGCCTCGGCCGGAAGGGGGCCCAAGTGTTCTGAACGGGGGTTCATCTGTTAGTCCCCGAGCACTGGGCTGTCCCTTGATTGTTCCAGGAGGTCGTATATTAGTCCTCCTGGTGTGCGTTCCTTCTTTCAGGCTTCGGCCGAGGGGGTTGCTTCCCCGCCTCGGCTGCAAGGGGGCCCAAGTGTTCCGACCAGGGGTTCGTCTGTTAGTCCCCCGGCGTTGGGCCGTCCCTTGACCTTGGGGGGTCCCGTCGTCTATTTACAGCGCGGGCTAGGCTTGGTCGGTTACCGATGACTGCCGTTTCCCAGCCCCCAAGGGTGGGGATTTCGTCACCTCAGTTATTCTTTCAAGCCTGTCGTCGTGCGTTGCGCGTCGGCGACGCGGTGAGTGTCCTACTTTAATAACGCAGGCCTTTTGCAGGCCCCTCGTCTTTAGATACCATCGCCCATACTTGGGCATTTGGCCTCGAAGGGGCCAATAAGATGTCTGGGTTATGTGGTAGTTTACTCAAATTCATAGAAATAAGCGGATTACAAGGAGTGCGTTGTCTGGCAACGGATTTGTTAATATAAGTGGCTTGAGGCCGAGGGCTCCAGGCCGAGGGGATGATAATGTGCGTCAAGTTCAAGGGCTCGAGGCTGAGACTGAGCCGAAGGCGAAGAACATGATTCAGCGGAGGTGGCGCTTCTTTGGCTGGGGCTCCTCGAACTCCTCTTCGTCGCTGAGACTCCCAATTTCACGTTTCTTTGTTGAGGTGTCCCCTTCTTTCTTATCGGTGTTCTCCCCAGCGTTTTTCCTTGGGGCATTTTTGACGAATTGGTGGGACTCACCCCGTTGAATCAAGAGCTCAATGGCTTTCTTTAGCGAGACACAATCGTCAGTATTGTGGGATGTGCTTCTGTGGTAACAGCAATAAGTGCCGCCCTGGTGGATGGCGTCGATCTCTCTCGCCGTCCGAGGGTCCGAGGGTCCTTAGGGAAAAGGCCCTGCTCCTCCGCATAGTCGAGGATCATGCTCACTGAGTGTGTGAGGGGAGTCCTCGGTATGTCCAGTCGAGGGCGCCATTGGCGGTCGTTCCGGCCCTGCTAGGTGTGGCTTCCATGGCCTCGGCCCCCGGACGAGGGTGGATTCGGGGCCGGCATGTTGTTTGTCTTCTTCGATGGCTGGCCTCCATCCCTTTTGAAGGAGTAGAGGTCATCGGCATCAGCGTATAGGCTCCCCCGCTGCAGTCCTTTGAGGTACGATCTAAGGGGTTGGTGATGAGGCTCCGCACGTAGGGACTGCTGCGGAGAACCCCCTGGAAGAGGACCAGGAGGGTACGCTCATCGGCGCCCTCGACCTCGTCCGTCTCCTTCATCCACCGGTCAATGAAGGACTAGAGTGTTTTCGTCAGGCTATTGCTTGACGGAGAGGAGATGGGAGAAGTGCTTTTTTGCGCGCTTCCTTCTGGCGAAGTGGGTGAGGAAGCGTTGGGCAAGATCCCGCCATGAGTCTATGCTCCCCTCGGGCAACACGTTGAACCATTCATACGGCGGTCCCTCAAGAGTTGAGAGGAACCAACGACATAGGTATTCGTCAGATGCATTGACCATCAACATGTTGTTTTGATATCTGCTGAAATGTTCCTGGGGTCGGTGCGACCTTCATATGGCTTCATCGTGCTTCCCCGGTATTTCTCGGGTATTGGGCCCGAGAGCAACCTGGTGGTGTAGGGGGTCTTGGTCTTGACCTGGATGACGGGATCACCGCGCCCCTCGACAAGCTCCCTCTCCAGGGCACTGACCTTGTTCATGAGGGCATCAAAGCCGGGATTTCTCGACGAGTTGGCCGTAAGGGTGGCGGTCAGTTGCCTTGCTTCCATCCGAGTGAGCCCTCTTTCGAGGTTGGCGATGATTTTGTTCCGATGGTCCTTGGCGGGCGCGGCGGCGCTGAGGGCCTGGTTGCGAACCACATTGATATGGCAGCGAGCGTCCTCCTCGTGTAGCTTGCATTTGCCTTTGTCAAGGCGGGGCCGATCTGCTGTCCGAGACACGGATCCCAAGCTCTCCCTCAGTGAGATTGGCTCATGTTCACTGATCCGTCCTACCAGCCTCTCCGATGTTGGCCGACGGTGCGCCTCCCTCAACCTATTGAAGGCTGAAGGCCTACGCACTGGGGTTGGTCCATCTTGGGGAGGGGAAGCAGGATCAGAGCGGGAGGCAGTGTCTTGTGCCCTGACCCCCTCACCGTTGTGTATATTCATGACCAACATATGAGGAGGAGGAGGCGGAAAAGGGACGATGTTCCCCCCGGCATGGGCCGGTGGCGGTACCAGAGTTCTGAAGGCTCCAAGATTCTGGGTGAGTGTGTGGATGAAGGCAGATAGGGCCGATTGTATGTCGGCAGTGAGGACCAGAGGGCTCACTTGATTCTCACTCTGGTCCTTCCCTCGAGTCTCGATACCGAGGCGGGCATCGGGCACATTTTTCTGGAGCTGAAGGCGCAGATCAGTAGCGACCTGCTCCATTTCAGCGAGGGCTCCGCCTTCGGGAGCCCTATTGGAGGCCTCTGGAATGTCAACCTCGCCGAGGGCCAAGTTTTTATCCTCAAGGTTCTTGGATTGAGCCTGAGTTGCCCTTCCCATTTTGGTAGGTGTTTTCATGTTTGGTGAAGGGGAGGGTTTCTTACTTGATTCGTTCGGACTCTCAACGAGAGCACCAAATGATGGATAGTGTACCCGGGGGGTAGCTTATCCGAAAGGTTATTGCGGAGAATAACTAGAGAGAAGTCAGAGCAAACAAGTAAGAGAGACTTAAATGTATTAAATGAACTCCGCCTCCTTTACAAGGTGAATAAGGGCTACTATTTATAGCATCCATAAATGCGATGAGAGTACACATGTCAACAATCTAACGGCCGAGGGGTCACCTCAATCGGGGTGGCACCGGCATTCGCATGTGCACCGCATTAAATGCGGTGGGTGGATGTGACGCCGCATTAAATGCGGTGGTTGGACGTGACGTTGTACTTGATGCGGTGATTCAACACATGTGGAGAGGAGATCCTGTCGAGGAGGATGTCGTCGACCATCCCTTCTGGCTGAAGGCTCTATGTGTCGGGGGCCTCTATGTGGCCGAATGATCTATGTGTCGGGGGCCTCCATGTGGCTGAATGCTCTATGTGCCGGGGCCTCCATGTGGCCGAAGGCTCTATGTGTCGGGGGCCTCCATTTGGACGAAGGCTCTTTGTGTCGGGGGTCTCCATGTGCCGAAGGCTCTATGTGTCGGGGCTTTCATGTGCCGAAGGCTCTTTGTGTCGGGAGTCTCCATGTGCCGAAGGCTCTATGTGACGGGGCCTCCATGTGACCGAAGGCACTATGTGCCGAAGGCCTGTATTTCGAGTCTTGTTCTCTTGTGATGTTTCTGGACTTGATTTCAAGAATGTTAAGCCTTCGGGCATGGGGCCGAAGGCTCCCCCCTTGCGTATAATGGGCTGCCTGGAGTCTTGTTTGATGGGCTTGGCCCATTTTGGACCTATTGGGCCTAATTGTAGTAATGGAAGTATGTGGGTCGGGGGTTCTTGGGTCATATACTCCATCAACCTCATATTTTGAATTAGGCTTGGATTCAGTTCGGGGCACCCGATCCGTGACCCGGCCCGGCCCGATCGGGGCATCCACAACAATTTTGGAATTATCATGTAATCCTTCATAAAATGAGACAATGAGATCACCCATGCTCATATTATGATGTGGATATTGAACGTGAAGGTCTTTAAATCTCTTCCATGATTCGTAAAGAGATTCTGATGGATGTTGCCTGAATTGCTGGATAAGTTTCTTCATTTTTGATGCCTTGGAAGGAGGATAGAACTCCTTCATGAATTCACGATGCAACTTCTCCCATGTGTTGAAATAACCTGATGGTTTAGAGTTCAACCAACTCAATGCTTCATCCCTCAGTGAGAATGGGAACAATCTGAGTCTGATAGCATCAACAGAGGCTCCATTAAGTTTAAGAGTTTGGAGAACTCTCAAGAATTGTTTCACATGGCTCGTCGGATCTTCACTCTTTGATCCGCCAAATTTGTTGGCTGAGACCAATGAGATAAGTGCTGGTTTGATCTCAAAATTTGATGCATCCACACCTGGATAGAGAATACTGTCTTGTTCCTCAATTTCACCTGCAACATAATCAAGAAGTCTTCTCCCTTGCTGTTGTCTCATGACTTGCCCTTGATCTTGTTAATTATGTGGGTGTTGGTAGTATTGGCCATATGGGTGAGGTTGGTACGGGTGCATAAATGGAGGAGGTGGGTAAGGATATGGGTAAGTGTATGGATATGGAGGAGGAGGTTGGTTTTGGTGATTTTGGTAGGGATGTGGTGGATAAATTTGGGGTTGTGTTTGGGGAGGAATTTGTTGGAAATTTTCAAATCCTGGTGGTCTTTGATCTCCAAAGAAAGGATTATGTCTATCTCTGGGAGTATCAATGGGTGTATTTTGAGGTGGCGTAGGATTTGGATTTGGAATTAGGTTTTGGCCATTTGGATTATTGGGATTGTTTTGAAAATCCTCCATGATGAGATCTGGAATTTTAAGTTCAAGGGGTCGTGCTTTTCTTCTTTTCCTTAATTCTTTTTCAAAATCAAGGTTAAGTGGTTGCAATCCTTCACTCCCTTGAGAGCGAGTATGCATACACTTTTTTAAGAGTTTTTTTTTTTGTGCACGAGAAATGATTTTTTTTTTACGAAAGTGATGAGAACAGGTAAAAAAAAACTTAGTCTCCAGATAAATAATAACAAACACTAATATTAACTAATAATCAATCAATAACACTATGCCATTCCCCGGCAACGGCGCCAAAATCGTGACATGCCAAAATGTGTAGTGTGAAATGATGTAAAAATGTGAATGGAAATGATGTTTTAATTGGCTTGTAACGATATAGTATAGAGTAAGTGAGAATCGTTCCGCTAGAGAATGGCTCAAAAAGAGAACTAGAATTAACGATTGATTTTTAGCTAATCACAAATTAATCATTTTGCAATGGAGCTAAGTGAACAGATTTTTTTTATCTCATTTTTTTGTCAATGCGGAATTGCTAGAGTAAAATAAATCACAATACTTGGTAATTTAACAATTAATGATATAGAGAAAATTAGGCTTGGGCTAAGAGTAATTTTATTTTGATGTTCATAATAATAAAGATTTAACTAATTAACTTAGTTACTTTTAGGTGTGTGAAAGATTTACAAATGGTAATCTTCTAATCGTTCCCACGACTTAGTTAATTACACTATCTCAAATTAATTCCGCTTCCGCGGTAATTTTATTAAGACAGTAAAAAGTACAAAATCAAATTATCCTAAATTCCTTAACACTTCCGTGTAGCAATTTAGTGGGTGAATTAACAAAATGGATTTTAATGAAATTTCACTCCCGTGATAATATTCATTTCCCAATATAATGTACTTAGCAGATTAGAATATTCAACCCAACACTCCTAAAATTAACCAAGTAATAGTTTTAACCAATTATTATTGTATGAACATTAACAGTAAAAATTACATCTTGCCCAAACCTAAACTAATTTAGTTGCACATAATTACAGTAAACGAAATAAAAGTAAAACTAATGATAGGCATAATTAATTTAACAGATTAAATAAAATAAAATGAGTATTTGAATAAGAACCTGATGGCATAAATAATGAGATGGAATAGAGAAAGTGAAATCCTTAAGCTGAGAATGATTCTGGCTGATACTTCCCAAATGAACTTGATTGTTGAAATTAAAGAAATAAAATTCTGGAAATGGAAATTACGAACTGAAATTTACAGAAAGTGTTCTTGACAGAATCACTTTTATTATATGACTACTACTATGAACAAAGCTAAAGAAAAGAGGAAGAAGATTGTTCTCCGAATTGGTGTATTTTGAAGCTCCTGGATAGCCCTTTATATAGTAGTAGGAGAAGGGGCTTAAGCATAAAAATCCTGAAATGAAGGTGATGAAATCAATTTTTTTTGTTAGCTTTTACTTCAATCTTCCATCATCGCCGCTATCAATTTTCTTCTGCAAATAGTAGCTCTCCTGTTCACTTTGTATTTTTTCTTCCTTGCTATCTTGCTCTCTCTGGTTGGTGACTGAAAGTGATGAAGACCACCCTGATTTTAATTGCTTAGCTTGGAGTTTGTAGGTCCCACCAATCAATGAAATCAATTTGGATTACTTGCTTCTTTCCTTCTTGGGAGTTTTACGTGGGAGTCTCCAATCACTCAAAGAGTGAATAGTACTTGCTAGCCAAAGTCTTGGCTCTTATCCGCCACTTACATTATTTGGGCCGGTTAACTGTTTGATCAGTTAACTGGTCAACAGTTAACCGGTACATTTTATTACAGACAGTCTGACTTATTCTGAAATGTATTTCGGGTCTCTTGATAAATATTTCGAAGTTAAAGTAAGGATCTGCTTCACTTTCATGATTTTTCCGTCTTCACTCGGGAGTAATATTTATTTCTTTTGAGAGATTAATATACGTCCCGAATTATCCTGAAACTCAAAAAATATACCAAAACAAGTGCAATACCTTAAAATGTTCAAGATGATAAAAATCAATCCTTTTTTATTTAAAAATGAAAAATAAAATATTAAAAGTGTGACAAAACAAGATCATAAATATGGTAAATTAGGAGTACATCAACAACCCAACCCTTGGGTCTTATTATTTCTACGAGACTTGCTACCGCTGTCCGAGACCTCATGAGGCTCCCGGTTCGGACTCCAACATCCCGCCCCTGGACTCATACCCATCATCCCGTAGGAAGGTAAGGCCCTTCGGGGTCCTATCTTATGTGTTACCGCTACCGGAACCTAGTTAGGTCTCCGATTCGGATTCCACCCTAACCCGTGATCACGATGTAAGTCCATGCTATCCAACCCCGCTCTCTAGAGTTCATACTTTCCTACCTTAAAGCATCTCTTAAGACTACTTAAGGCATAACATTTCACAATCCAACCTTAGGATCAATCTTAACAACATTTCATTTTAATGTTCAACTAATATCTTAATACTAGTCAAATTAATATCAACAAACCAAGTTCTCAACTCATAGTCATATAGACAATTCCAACTGACTTTTCCTTTGAAAATATCATTTATCTCAATATTCAAAATATCACTTTTAATCACTCATATATTCTAATATGAAGAAAAAAGTATATTTCAACATATGTTTCATAATAAATTCCACTTTCAAGTCAACATACTCATAACACATGATCATACACAATTTACTCCTAAATTTGTATATCATGCTCCTTTTTCTTTAGACATTAGTCTTTTCATTCTTAGGCATTATTAAGCATTAATAATCCATAAAAACACGTTTAATCACCTTCGGTAATCTCATGAAATTAACTCACTAATTATAAGCAATATAGTCAGTCATCCTCACCTTATGATGTGCTGAAATAGTTGCCTTTGTTGAACTCCCCGATAAATCCTCGTTTTAAACCAATGAAAAGGCAAAACTGGACTGCCTGGGCAAAAGCCGGGCGGCTTTCACGAAAGCGGGCGGCTTTCGTGTTCTACAGATACGAGCAGCTCCCTTAAAGTGGCGATTTCCGGCGATTTCGACTCCTATCGATTCACCAACTCTTCTAAGTTAAATATCACCACTTTATATCAATATTCTACACTTTTAAACGTGTAGAACATCATGTTTAACTCACCATATGATTTCCTAAAAATCATACACAAAGTAACTAGTTAAAGAAGATAAATGAGTTCTTAACTTCTTCAAACTAGTTTTCTCCTAGGATTGTTTGTTGTTGCTGCTTCCCTCAAGCTTGGGCCGTGTGAAAGCTTCCTCTAGAGCTTCTCTCCCCTTGCTTTGGTCGAATGGCTAGGAGTGAAAGGATGGGATTGCTCTTCTCAATCCATTGAGAAATAATGTGAGTATAAGTCAAATGAGGGGTGTGGGTTGTCTCCAATCACTCCCTCATGCTTATGTCCGCCCAACCCATTCCCTTTTGTCTCACTTCAGCTCCCATTCTGTCAAATGGAGCACACAAAAACGTGGGATGGCCCCCACTCATGTGGGAGGTCATCCCATTACGTCCCGGTGTGTACAATTGGCCCCGAAAGTTGTATTTCTCGGCCCGTTTTAATTATATTTTATTTTATCGGGCCAAATAAAATATATCACGTGTTCCTAATAATTATGGGCCTTTAGAATAGATGTACATTCCCCAACATTAATTTAGGAGTCTCCGAAACTCATTTCGGGCTGTTATCCGTTAAATTACCAATACCGGTAATTGGGCCTCGTTTGATCACCGGTCAACTCCGTGCCTTTCCTATGGCCCAAATAAAATATTCACAACCATATAAATTTCATCTTAGACCAAGATGGATATAATATGTGGTTCGGGAATTATCGGGCGGTCCCCGTTCCCGCTGTGGGCCCCACACGCAATTTACTATTCACGTAAAAGAAATAATGAAATTTAACAATTACGTAAATTCATAAATCATCTTTCAAGGTTTATTACATAATTTACTAAAAGTAAATATGCTTGGGGACGGTGCTACAAGTTCACCCCCCTTAACGGGAATTTCGTCCCCGAAATTCACAATGCTCATTCAAACAAAAACGCGTATTGCTCTTTCATCAAAGCTTCCGTTTCCCAAGTTTCCTCCTCAACTCGGTCACTTTTCCAAAGGATTTTAACCATTGGGACTTTCTTGCTTCTCAATTTCTTGACTTGCCTGTCATGTATCTTCACCGGTTGCACGACATAATTCAAGTCTTCCCGTATTTCCACGGGTGGTTTTTCTAATACATGAGATGGATCCGGCATATACTTTTTAAGCATGGACACGTGGAATACGTTATGTATCTTCTCCAATTCTGGAGTCAACTGTAATCGGTATGCCATGGCCCCAATCCTCTCAAGAACCACAAATGGCCCTATGTATCGTGGGTTAAGTTTCCCTCGGCTCTGAAATCAGATGATTCCCTTCCAAGGTGAAACTTTCAAAAATACTTCATCTCCCACCTTAAACTCCAAGGCTCTTCGGCGCTTATCGGCATAACTTTTCTGTCTATTTTGGGCCGCCTTAAGTCTCTCACGAATCATCTTCACCTTAGACTTGGTGATCTCCACCAATTCCGTGCTCTCGAGTTTGGCCATGCCAACCTCATCCCAACACAAAGGTGTACGACATCTCCTCCCATACAATGCCTCGTATGGAGGCATGCCTATACTCGCCTGATAACTGTTGTTATAGGCAAACTCCACAAGTGCCAAATGGTTGTCCCAACTCCCTTGGAACTCCAATGCACAGGCTCTCAGCATATCCTCTAATATCTGTATAACCCGCTCAGATTGCACGTCCGTTTGTGGATGAAAAGCTGTACTGAATTTCAACCTTGTCCCCATAGATTCTTGGAACTTCGGCCAAAATCGTGATGTGAATCGCGGATCTCTATCAGATACAATGGTTATAGGAACCCCATGTAGCCTCACGATCTCTTCCACATACAACTTGGCTAACCTCTCCAGTACATAGGTAGTGTTGATAGGTAGAAAGTGTGCACTCTTCGTGAGCCTATCGACCACGACCCATACGACATCATAGTTCTTAATCGTCCGTGGCAGCCCCACCACGAAATCCATAGTCACGTGTTCCCACTTCCATTCGGGAATGGAAAGTGGCTGTAGTAACCCAGCTGGATGCTGATGTTCTGCCTTAACTTGCTGACAAGTAAGACACCTACTGATGTACTCGGCTATTTCCCTCTTCATACCAGACCACCAGTAACTTTCCTTCAAATCACGGTACATTTTCGTGCCTCCCGGGTGCATGGCATACGCCGATGAGTGAGTCTCCTCTAAGATGGATTTTCGGAGCTCATCATCCGACGGCACACACACTCGGTCACGAAATAATAAGAGACCATCGTCTCTTTCCCCGAAATCCTCAACCGGTCCCGCTAACATGCGTTCACGGATCTTCATAAGTTCTTCATCTGTTTCTTGACCCTTCTTGATTTCATCAAGTAATGTAGGTCTCACCTCGAATCTAGCTAACAAGGCACCATCGCTAGATACCTCCAATTGGGCTCTCAATGCCCTGAAACCAGTCAATAATGCCCCAGATGAATTCTTTCGGCTCAAGGCATCCGCCACCACGTTGGCTTTACCGGGGTGGTACTCGATAACTAGATGGTAGTCTTTTATCAACTCCATCCAACGTCTCTGTCTCATGTTTAACTATTTCTGAGTAAACACATACTTCAAGCTTTTGTGGTCGGTGTATATATGACATGTTTCCCCGTAGAGATAATGTCTCCAAATCTTCAATGCGAACACCACCGCCCCCAGCTCTAAGTCATGAGTGGGATAATTTACCTCATGCTTCTTCAACTGTCGTGAAGCATAGGCAACCACCCTCCCATTCTGCATCAAGACACATCCAAGCCCTTGGATGCTTGCGTCGTTGTAGACATCGTACCCTACACCCTGTTTGGGTAGTGCGAGTACCGGTGCCTCAGTCAATCTCTTCTTCAGTTCAAGGAATCCCTTCTCACATCGGTCATCCCATACAAACTTGGCCCCTTTTCGAGTGAGCTTTGTCAATGGTGATGCCAAAACTGAGAACTTCTCCACAAATTTTCGGTAGTAACCTGCCAATCCAAGGAAGCTACGAATTTCCTTGACGTTCTTTGGTCTCTCCCATTCTGTAATGGCCTCAATCTTCTTGTTATCTACGGCAATCCCTGATCCCAAAACCACATGCCCGAGAAAGCCAATCTCCCTTAGCCAAAATTCACACTTGGAAAACTTGGCATAGAGTTGCTTCTCCCGTAGCGTCTCAAGAACAAGTATTAAGTGCTCCTCATGCTCTTCTTCACTCTTTGAGTAAATCAAGATATCATCTATGAACACAATCACAAACCGGTCCAAGTATTTATGAAATACCCGGTTCATCAAGTCCATAAATGCCGCCGGGGCGTTGGTTAGCCCGAACGACATAACTAGGAACTCCAAATGACCATACCTTGTGCGGAATGCACTCTTCGGTATGTCATCCTCCTTTATCTTCAGTTGGTGGTACCCCGACCTCAAGTCAATCTTCGAAAACACCGTCGCTCCTCGGAGCTGATCAAACAAGTCATCAATCCTAGGTAAAGGATACCTATTCTTGATCGTGACCTTGTTCAGTTGACGGTAGTCAATGCACATTCGAAGTGTTCCATCTTTCTTTTTCACGAAAAGGACCGGTGCTCCCCACGGGGAGTGACTCGGCCTTATGAAACCGTTATCCAATAGCTCTTGCAATTGGGTTTTCAACTCGTTAAGTTCAGCGGGTGCCATTCTGTATGGCGGTATAAAGATTGGTTTGGTGCCGGGTTCAACCTCGATCACGAACTCAATCTCCCTATCGGGTGGAAGCCCCGGTAAGTCTTTTGGGAAGACATCCGGATACTTGCACACTATTCTCACGTCATTGATGTCTACCTCTTCTTTAGTTTTGTCCACCACGTAAGCTAGATATGTGTGGCATCCCTTTCTCATCATGTTCCTCGCCCTCACGGCGGATATGATACAACTGTTTGATTTGCCTCTATCTCCCTCGAAACGTAAGGTCAAACCTTCACCGCTTTCGAGTTCAAGAACCTTCGTATAACAATCAACCCTAGCATGATGCTTCTCTAGCCAATCCATCCCGAGGATCGCGTCGAACTCGATCATGCTCAGCGGTACAAAGTCACACGTCAAGTTCTGTCCCTCCACCTCCACCTCACACGATGGGTAGTGGCTATCTCTTTCGATATCATCCCCTAGAGGCGTGGATACCAATAGGGTTTGAGTCATCGGTACAAGTGGTCCGTTGAATCCGCTGGCGAACGCCTCACTTACAAATGATCGTTGCGCCCCGGTATCAATAAGGATCCTTGCGTCTCTCCCGTTTATCTTTAGTGTTCCTACATTCATAAGTAATGTAAGACACACCATCTAATTAATAGGCTCGTTTCTTAAGTCGTAGGATATGTTGGTTGTGGTTCGGGTGGAGTCCGTTCGATACCCTTCCGAAATTTCCCGGTTTCTAACCTTTAGGACCGTTTTAGGACCAATCCAGGTGAAAGCCGGCCGCTTTTCACGAAAGCCGGCCGAGTTTCGTCTGCGAAAAAAAATCCCTGTATGTAAATCACGAAAGCCGGGCGACTTTCACGAAAGCCGGCCTGTTTTCGTCGCCGTAGTTTTATTCATGGAATGGTTTCGAAGCCGGCCGGTTTCTACGAAACCCGGCCGGGTTTCAGCAGCGCAGGAATCCCCAGGCCCAACGAAAGCCGGGCGGTTTCCATGAAAGCCGGGCGGCTTTCAGCTGCGAGAAATTTTCCAGGTGAGACATTTACGAAAGCCGGCCGGTCTTTACAAAAGCCGGCCGGTTTTGGGTTGCGAGAATATCTTTGATTTAATGTTGACGAAAGCCGGGCGGTTCTCGGTGGAAGCCGGACGACATTCGTTGCCGTGGTAGTATTCCCAATAAATCAAGACGAAAGCCGGGCGGCTTTCGTCAATGCCGGGCGGCATCCGCCCAGGGCGAGGATTCTCCTCCCCTTTTCCCCCTCAAACCCGACCAAACTCGTCGGGGTTATAAATTTACAAGTTCCACATTCCTATTGTTTATAATAAGTTAATACGTGAGTTTAAGGAATTACCCACAACGGAGTCCAGGTTGGCACGAGCATCCGCCTCCGTCATAGCATAGACCCGAGCTTGGGTCCTTCATTGATTTACGGATGGCGCGTTGCTGGCACTCGCCCCACCGTGCCCACCGCTAGCATTTGGTGCTCCGGTTCGGTTCCTGCTCACCGTCGTTGCACTACTTGGTCCGGCCCCCATGGCTCACCCAAGTTGTGGGCAACTCATCTTTAAATGCCCGACCTCCCCGCATTGATAACACCTCGGGGGATCGCGGCACTTGCCAAAGTGGTTCTTCTTGCAATTGTTGCACTTCTTCACGCCTGAGCCTTGTGACGCAGAGCTTTGCCCGTTCGGGCCTTGATTTCCCCTCACCGGTGGTGCAGGGGTTTTGAAAGATCCGCCTCCCCCGTGGTTCCCCTTCTTGTTGGAACCTTGAGGGCCATGGTTCTCCCATTTTCTTTTCTTTGCCTCCTCGGCATTCCTTCATTTTCTTTCCTCCCACTCTTTCTCCCCCTTCAAGCCTTGTTCAACCACTTGACTAAACGTCATATTAGGCAATTGTGTTGCCCTCTCGCGTATGTCAAGGTCCAAGGCATCCCAGAAATGGTTCACCATCCGGTTTTCATCACAAATGTACTCCGGTATGAACTCAGCAAGCTTTCTGAATTTGTGCTCAAGTTCCTTCACCGTACATTCACCTCCTTGGGTCAAATTCGTGTACTCCCTCCTCTTCAAGTTCACCTCGAAGTCGGAGTAGTATTGGCTAAAGAACTCCTGTCGGAAATTCTCCCAAGTGACGGCCTCGCCGTACTTCCCCTTTGTTCCATCCCACCATGTGGACGCCATGCCTTCTAGTAGCCTCGTGGCTACTCTCAACTTCATGTGGGGTGGTAGTTGCATGTCGAGGGCCGCCTCGTTGAATCTTTTGATCCATTCAGCCGCCACGGAGATGTCCCCCGTTCCATCAAACGGTTTACATCCCAAGTCTCTTGCCTCTTTGAGGTACTTTGAGATCCTTATTATAGGGACCTCAGCACCCCCCCCCCCTCCTCGGGATTCTATGATCTCCCGGGGAGTCACGCGGCTTCCTCTCCTTGAAGCCCCTTCCGAAGCACGCCTTGCCCGGCGCCTTTGGCGATCTTGGTGGTATTGCCGGAGCAATTCCTCAATCGGTTCGAGAGCTTCATTATCGTCGCTCTCGTCACTTGCATCATCGTATTCCCCATCATATATGGTCTCAACCGGCTCGGTTCCCGGTTGGTAAGTTGAATCCTCCTCGGACTCATATTGCTCGTCTATGGTTTCCACATGACCGTCACTCACGGTCAGCGAGTGGCCTGCACGGCCTTGTCTCCTAGACACCCTTGATCCTCCCCGACTGCCATGTTGGGATCCTCCCGGTGCTTGGCCAGTCGGGTTCCGTCGAGTAACTTTCCCGGTACGTTCCATTTCTGAAAGAAATTTAGAATGAGTCATTAGACTCGTATCAAATGTCAATTGACGGATAGGCACTTAAAGACATCCTTTGGCTCAAATCACCGCCATGCCAATTGTTAAGGGTACCATCTTAACAATTAGAGACATTGCAACTCAAGTACCAAAAGTTCTATAAGTACAAAACTTCTTATGCTCATGGTTTTAAATTTCATTTTTCAAAAAGAATTTTGAAGCTTCACTATGATGTTTACGGACTAAGGCTCTGATACCAATTAAATTGTCACGCCCCGGACCTAGCTGGACACGTCAACAACCCGCCGTACAGTACGAATAGTCAACCGCAGTCCAACTCATCCATACTATACAAGGCGTCATGAATATCATTCACACATAGTACATCCATAAACAAACATAATGTAAAACATTCATTCAAAACAGCGGAAGCATTTAATTAAAATGTCTTAGCCACACTTTGGCAAACATGGGCATACAAGCCCCAAATAATTATTCAAAATAATATCCATGAGCATTGTTATAATTGTTTTGAAAACAGGAAACAGAAGAAGCACGAACCACGTCTTCTCCTCTGAATATCCCGAGCAACGGGCACCGGTAGCAACCTTCAAGTCCTACCTGAAACTGTGAGGTGGCCTCCCCCGTGAAGGGGAGGTCAGTACTTGGAAGCATTTGACAAGTACAATGACAACTATACTAAGTATAATCAACGTTTTAATTTTCAAGACCCTCAAAATAGGGTGATATCATAATATAAATCATAATTTATATTTCCCACTTATCGTCCTTATAATAAATAAATTCATTTATTTGTCGGCACACGGCCCTTCTTATATATCCCTTTTCATTTATCATTTGCACAACCCAACCCTTGGGTCTTATTATTTCTACGGGACTTGCTACCGCTGTCCGAGACCTCATGAGGCTCCCGGTTCGGACTCCAACATCCCGCCCCTGGACTCATACCCATCATCCCGTAGGAAGGTAAGGCCCTTCGGGGTCCTATCTTATGTGTTACCGCTACCGGAACCTAGTTAGGTCTCCGATTCGGATTCCACCCTAACCCGTGATCACGATGTAAGTCCATGCTATCCAACCCCGCTCTCTAGAGTCGGGAAGGGCCATGGTCCTTACTTATTTTCCAAAATTCAACCGGCTATCCACAAGGACTACCGAACACACCCGTAGGCCAATCCTATACCTAGGATCAATTTATTACTTACTTTATCTTGGGTATCCCTTAAGGCCTACCCCTAGTATAACTTAGAGTTCATACTTTCCTACCTTAAAGCATCTCTTAAGACTACTTAAGGCATAACATTTCACAATCCAACCTTAGGATCAATCTTAACAACATTTCATTTTAATGTCCAACTAATATCTTAATACTAGTCAAATTAATATCAACAAACCAAGTTCTCAACTCATAGTCATATAGACAATTCCAACTGACTTTTCCTTTGAAAATATCATTTATCTCAATATTCAAAATATCACTTTTAATCACTCATATATTCTAATATGAAGAAAAAAGTATATTTCAACATATGTTTCATAATAAATTCCACTTTCAAGTCAACATACTCATAACACATGATCATACACAATTTACTCCTAAATTTGTATGTCATGCTCCTTTTTCTTTAGACATTAGTCTTTTCATTCTTAGGCATTATTAAGCATTAATAATCCATAAAAACACGTTTAATCACCTTCGGTAATCTCATGAAATTAACTCACTAATTATAAGCAATATAGTCAGTCATCCTCACCTTATGATGTGCTGAAATAGTTGCCTTTGTTGAACTCCCCGATAAATCCTCGTTTTAAATCGATGAAAAGGCAAAACTGGACTGCCTGGGCAAAAGCCGGTCGGCTTTCATGAAAGCCGGGCGGCTTTCGTGTTCTGCAGATACGAGCAGCTCCCTTAAAGTGGCGGTTTCCGGCGATTTCGACTCCTATCGATTCACCAACTCTTCTAAGTTAAATATCACCACTTTATATCAATATTCTACACTTTTAAACGTGTAGAACATCATGTTTAACTCACCATATGATTTCCTAAAAATCATACACAAAGTAACTAGTTAAAGAAGATAAATGAGTTCTTACCTTCTTCTAACTAGTTTTCTCCTAGGATTGTTTGTTGTTGCTGCTTCCCTCAAGCTTGGGCCGTGTGAAAGCTTCTGTAAGGAATAATTGTATTTAGATTTTGATGATGCTAGATTAATTAGGACTTTAGAGTACCCCTATTTAGACTTAATGTATTAGAATTTTCATTTGTAAAGTTCTTAGTGTAATCGACTTGGCAGAATGCCTTCAGAGCAGAAGACCTTCTGAGCAGAAGGGCTCCAAGAGCAGAAGACCCTCTTAAGGCATTATTGAAACAGAGGACCTTTGGTTCTCTGCTCCAGAACAGAAGACCTCAGGGTCTCTGTTAGTCTTTACTCTGACAGAAACCCTTCTGGGTCTCTGTTGGAAATTTTCCCAACAGAAGTGCTCCATGCCTCCTCTGTTCTACTCTCAGTTAAAGACACCAGAAGGTCTGACACTTAGAAGAATTCCACAGAACCGGGAAGTCAACTAAAAGATTCCTTCAACGGCTAGGAGTATTGAACGGAAAAGCTACAGTACGCGCATTAAATGCTCATTTAATGCTCCCCATGCTCCGTAGAGTAATTGCAGATGATTGGCCGCAATGTCAGGAATACTTTATCCCAAAATAGTAACCCGCCAACTTTACCGGGCTCTACTAGTCAAGTCAACTGATCGCTCATTTAATGCAGTTGTCCTCCTACTCCTCCAATGGGAAGACAACCTCAGTATAAAAGATACACTACGAAGAACAACCGAATAACTTTGCACCTTTTGCTACACATTGCTACAACTCTTCATACAAGATATTCAAACTCTGAAAAGCAAAAAACCTCCTTGAGATTAACACTTCATCATCTTCTACAAGAGAAGGCAGAAGTTGGAAAAATACTTTCTCCAACTCAAGCAAAGTTCCAAGTGTTCTTCAACTCTTCAAGCTCATCACATACAAATCCTTTGTATCGAAGCTAGTTGGAGGAACCCCTGTGTTAACAGAAACTCTTCTTGCTACAAGAAGGACGTCCAAGTAACTGGAGTAGTGAAGTGGTGATACTTCCAGGAAGCTCAGTGAAAGGACCAGTCTTAAAGGAAGCCAGGCAGTGCATCCCAGGAGACATCTAGGCTTGAAGAAGACGTGGAGAGCTTCTTAAGTGCTAGGACTAAGGCTTTGTAAACGGAAGTTTTTACAGCTTAGTGGAACAATAGACTAGAGGAACAAGTTGTTCCTTGAACCACTATAAAAATCCTTGGTGTCATTTACTTACTGCTTTAATATTTGCACTTAGATAGAACTGTGTAACTCCTCAGACTTGGTATCTGTGTTCAGCAGAACTTGTCCTACGAGTTAACAGAAGGCCTACTGCCTTTGCTTCTCTGAGGCTAAATCAACAGAACTCCCTACCAGAACCCCATCCGCTGCCAGTCTGTTCTGTCAACAGAACAGGCTATTCTGTAAAATCTGGTACTTAGTTTAAAAAGCTAAAAACCAATACAGTCTATTCACCCCCCTCTAGACTGTATCCAGTACAACCGGGACCAACAAGTGGTATCAGAGCCTCCTTGTTCTAATAATCTCTTAGATTATTTACTGAACAAAGATCCACTTGTTTTTCTGTTTGACCTCATTTCTATCTGATATAATGGATCACTCCTTGTCCAAGAATCTTATGTTTTCAGATCTTAAGTTTGATGACTGGAGGATCCGGATGAAAGCACATCTCTGTGCTCTGCATGATGAGATGTGGGAAGTTCTAGATATTGGCCCTTTCACAAGCTTCCAGAAGGTCAATCCTGAGCATGCTATTGACAACACCAGACCCCAGATGATCAGTAAAGCCAAGTCAGAATGGACCACTGAAGAGAGGAGAAAGTACAACCTAGACAATATTGCTAAGGACATTCTCTACAAGTCCATTGATGATAGGTACTTCAATAGAATAAAGAAGTGCAAAACTGCAAAGGAAATCTGGGATACTCTTGAGCTCATTGGAGCTGGTGATGAGCAAGAGAAGGACAACAAACTGACTATAGCCAACAAGAAGTTTGATGACTTCAAACTTCTCCCTGGTGAAAGCATCTCCAAGATGTATGATAGGCTCCTCACTCTCACTGGAGAGATCTCTGAGCTTGGCAAGGAACTCACCACCAAAGAGATCAACCTGAAGGTGTTGAGGGGACTGCCCTCAGCATGGAAGATGAAGGTGGTTGCTGTCCAAGCCAGCAAGGATGTAAAGACTTATCCCACTGATAAGCTCATTTCAGATCTCAAAGCTCATGAGTTTTAAATGACTGAAGAAAAGGAAGATGTACCAGAAGAGAGGACCACTACAGCCCTCACTGCCAGCACATCAAAGGTAAATGATTTTGACCCTTCAGTACTTTTATCTGACGAATATATGGCTGCCTTTGCCAGGAGATTCAAAAAGTTTATGAAGAATCCCAAAGATGGGAGGAGTCCATCTTTCAACAGAAAGCCATACCAGAAGGTCAAAACAACAGAAAGCAGTGGTGAGCTTCTCTGTTACAATTGCAGACAACCTGGTCACTTCAAGGCTGATTGTCCCCATCCAAGGGTGTCCAAGAAACAGGGACAGGATGGAGAAAAGAAGAAGTACGAAGACAACTCCAGAAGAAGAAAGGCACTTGTGACAGAACAGCTAGAGAAAGACCCTCTGTCAGAAACAGAATCCAGTTCTGACTCAGATTCTGATGAGGCCTTCTGTTGCCTTGATACTGAGATAGAAGACCTTTGCCTCATGGCTCATTCTGATGATGAGATAACCTCTACTTCTGAATCTAGTTTTTCTTTGGTAGGCTTAGCTTTTGATTCTGATTCAATGTCAGAATTTTGGGAAGAGTTTAAGGCCATACAAGCCACTTATTCCTCTGTAACAGAAGAAAACAGTAAGTTAAAAGCTGAAATTATTGACCCTAAAGAAGGAGGTTGAGATCAAAATCAATCTTCTAATTAAGGAAAGAGATCAACTGGAGACTGAAAATGTTTCTCTTCTTAAGAGAATAAGAGAAATAGAGCCTCTCGAGATTAAGTACAAAGCTTACCAGAAGGCCCAGTCTTCCATGGAAAAGATTGTGCTTGATCAACAGATTGGCACTTGTTTTGGTCTTGGTTATGGCTCAACAGAATCAGGCGAGCCTTCTGTAATGCCTAGCACCAGTGTTGCTAAGGCAGATAAGGTCATAGTGCCACTGATTTCTAGCCCCATCTGTCAAGTTGGTGTATTTGGCACCAAGGTTGTTCATGAGGAAGTCAGACCAGAAAAGGGAAAGATAAAGGTTCAACAGAAACCCTTTTTGAAAAATAATAAACCTGGCAGAAAACCTAACAACAGAAAAGGTTTTCAAGATAACAAAAATAAAAGACCATTCATTGACAGACAACCTCATGTCAATCGTGCCAGAAATGATCACCAGAAGGGCAAATATCAAGAGAAAGTTAACTTTAGGCAGAAGAGGTTGGCTGGTCAACTTCAGAAGCCCAAAGCTAACCGTCCCTCTACTCTTGATAGTATATAGGACTTCTTTCCAACAAAGAAAGCTATGCAAAAGTATGTAAACATGAAGCATGACCCTCACAAGCATCTGCCCAAAGTGAATCACACTTCAGTTTACTATAACTACCAGGTGGACAATGGGTACCACCCACCAAGGTTTCACTTGATGAGACCAAAATGGTACCAACTACCCAGACTCCATGACCCCCCAGGACCCAGCATTGCTTGGGTACCTAAACCTTTCTTTTGATCTTGCAGGAACTGTGTGCTGGAGCTATCTCTGAACAAGAATGGTTTATTGATAGTGGATGCTCCAGGCACATGACAGGTGACAGAAGTTGCCTAACAGAGTTCCAGAAATGCAAAGGCCTAGAGTTACCTTTGGAGGTAATGACAAAGAAGGTCAAACAAAAGGAAGAGGAAAGCTGATCAGGAACCAGATAATCATTGATGATGTCTCATATGTCAAAGGACTGAAGTTCAACTTTCTAAGTGCTAGCCAATTCTATGACAAAGGCTACACTGTTGAATTCACAAAGGACTTCTGCTATGTGAAGCATGAGACAACAAAGGAAGTGGTTCTTACAGCATCAAGGAAGAAGAACATCTATGTAGTTGATTGGAACACTGCAAAGGATGGAGTTTGCCTGATAGTCAAAGGAGATTCAAAACTGAGTTGGGACTGGCACAAAAAGCTCAACCATTTGAACTTCAAAACAATCAACAAACTGACCAGAGAACACATTGTAGAAGGGCTACCAGACATTGTGTACAAGAAGGAGACCCTCTGCAGCGCATGCCAGAAGGGCAAACAAGTGAAGAATTCCTTCAAACCCATTGCTGGAGATCTTTCTACAAGTCCTTTAAATCTGATCCACATGGATTTATTTGGACCTGTTGAGACTCCAAGCGTTGGTGGCAAGAAATATACCCTAGTCATGGTTGATGACTACTCCAGATATACATGGACTATTTTTCTTTCAAAGAAGAATGAAACTCTTCAGAAGTTGCCATATCTGTTAAAGCAACTTCAGACTGAGAAGAATTTGAAAGTGAAGACAATCAGATCAGACAGAGGAACTGAATTTGTCAACCAAGTCATAAAGGACTTCTGTGATCAGAATGGGACTTTTCATCAACTTTCTGCCGCCAGAACCCCTCAACAGAATGGCGTAGTAGAAAGAAGGAACAGAACTTTAAAAGAAGCTGCAAGAACAATGATTGCAGAATCTGGATTGCCTATGAGATATTGGGCTGAAGCAATCAACACTGCATGCTATACTCAGAACAGAAGCATGATCAACAAGAATCACCAGAAGACCCCTTATGAACTCTGGAAGGGAAGAAAACCTAACATCAGCTACTTTCATGTATTTGGATGCAAGTGCTACATTCTTAACAATGGAAAGGAGCATCTGAAAGTCTTTCAAGAGAAGGCTGATGAAGGAGTCTTTATAGGCTATTCAAACACCAGTAAAGCCTATAGAGTACTCAACAGAAGGACCCTACATGTTGAAGAATCTATACATGTGAAGTTTGATGAAAGCATCTCTGTTAAAGAGGTAACAGAGATCCTCAAGGAAGTCAGCATAGAAGACAGAACACCAGAACCAACAGAAGAGGTGGCAGACAACCCTGCATTTCCAACACCTGCACCAAACCCCCTTCTGTTGAATGAAGATGAAGACTCTGAAGATGAGGAACTAGAGAGACCAAGACAGCAGCTGACAGAACCTGACCTAACATGGTTAAGAGATCATCCCCCTAACCAAGTGATTGGTCAGATCAGAAGTGGAGTTCAAACCAGATCCACATCTAGAAGAGAAGCAATGCTTGCCTGCTATATATCTCAAATGAAACCTATGACTGTTGAAGAAGCTCTTGCAGACTCAGATTGGATCAATGCTATGCAAGAAGAGCTTACCCAGTTTGAAAGGAACAAAGTATGGGAACTTGTTCCTAGACCCAAGCACCAGAATGTCATTGGAACCAAATGGGTATTCAAGAACAAAGCAGATGAAGATGGCAACATTGTAAGGAATAAAGCAAGGCTAGTAGCTAAAGGATATTGTCAAGAAGAAGGAATAGATTTTGATGAGACTTTTGCACCAGTTGCCAGACTTGAAGCCATCAGAATCTTTCTAGCCTATGCTGCCTACAACAACATCAAGGTCTACCAGATGGATGTCAAGAGTGCATTTCTGAATGGAGATCTTGAAGAGGAAGTTTATGTGGAACAACCACCAGGTTTTGTCATTCCAACTCACTCCTCTTGTGTCTACAAGCTTAAAAAGGCCCTCTATGGTCTTAAGCAAGCTCCCAGAGCCTGGTATGACACATTGTCCCTTTTCCTAGTGAACCATGGGTTTACTAAAGGAAAGGTTGACAAAACTCTATTTCAAATCTCTGTTGCTAATCATATTCTGTTAGTACAAATATATGTTGATGATATTATATTTGGTAGTACTAATCCAGAACTGTGCAAGAAATTTTCTCAAGTGATGTAGAGTCAATTTGAAATGAGTATGATGGGAGAACTCAGTTACTTCCTAGGACTTCAAGTCAAACAAGTTCCAGAAGGGATCTTTATCAATCAAGGGAAGTATACCATAGATCTAATCAAGAAGTTTGGAGTGGAAGGCAAATCCTCAGTGAAGATTCCCATGAACACTTCACAAGGAATTGGTCCAGATGATGAAGGAAAGGATGTAGATGCAACAACATACAGAGGGATCATAGGATCTCTGTTGTACCTGACTGCAAGCAGACTAGACATCTCATTCTCTGTTGGAATCTGTGCCAGATATCAATCAAAGCCCAAGGAAAGCCATCTAAGTGCTGCAAAGAGAATCATCAGATACATCAAAGGAAATCCAAATGCAGGCCTATGGTATCCAAAGGGAGGTAACTTTGAACTAAATGGTTATTCTGACTCAGATTTTGTAGGTTGCAGACTAGACAGAAAGAGCACCTCTGGTCACTGCCAATTGCTAGGAGGAAGGCTTGTTTCCTGGTTTAGCAAGAAGCAGAACTCCATCTCAACAAGTACAACTGAGGCTGAGTACATTGCAGCTGGGAGTTGCTGTGCTCAGCTACTCTGGATGAAGCAACAACTGAAGGACTATGGAATTCAAGCAAAGAAGATCAAGCTGTTGTGTGACAACACCAGTGCCATTGCTATCACTCAGAATCCAGTTCTTCATTCCAGGACAAAGCACATTGAGATCAGACATCACTTCATCGGAGATCATGTTGAAAAGAAGCACATTTGCATGGAACATGTGCCAACAGAAGACCAGCTTGCAGATATCCTGACAAAGCCTCTTCCTGAGGCTAGGTCACAATGCCAACTGAGCAAGGTCATCACTCACTCTTATGAGGCCTACAGTAACGTTGACACGGTTGAGTTCTATCTCAACGCATCCTTCAAGGATGAAAACATCTCCTCCAGCGTCCAAGGAGAAGAAATTTTGATTGATGCTGACGTCATCAACAACATCTTCAATATCCAACTAGAGGAAGGCAGGGCCTCTCTACTTGATTTGGAGGATACTGACATCCCTCTGCCATAATTCAAGAAGAAGTTCTGCAGAAAAGGTGAAGAAATAGAGAAGGTCAACATCAAGAAGAACCTGCTCAAGAAGGAATTTGAGCTGCTCATCAACATTTTCCACAAATGTTTATGGTGCAAATATACCTCCACAGATGATGTCACAACTGCAAATGCCAAGGCTCTCTATGCAGTGCATCATGGGGTAAACATCAATTGGGGACAAGTCATGGTAAAGTCCCTGATTGAGGTGATCAAGAAGAAGAACCCAAAGACTAGCCTCTACTCTGGGAAGCTAGGGCATGGACTGCTCATTTCAGAAGTACTCCTCAAACAAGGGGTAAACTTGAGGAAGGCTACAGCTTTGGATCACACCAAGGTAATTTTCTTGACTGCTTCTCCAAATAGGGAAAAAGCCATAAAGGCAGAACTGAAGAGACAGCTTCAGCTTGAGGCTAAGAGACAACAAGGAGAGAAGGTACAGAAACCCCTCTCTGTAGCCCCCTCTGCTGAGAAGAAGAAGAAGAAGAAGAAGACCAAGAAGGCAGAACCCGTTGCTCCTCCAACCATGAAGGCTGGACAGAAGAGGAAGAGGACCACAAAGCCCAAGAAAAAGGTTGCTAAACCTGTGGTCTCTGTGTCTGAGGAAGTGGCAGACACTCAGGGGGAACCAGAGATCCCCACCTCTGCTGCATCTCCTGAACAGAACAGGGTGTCAACTCCAACAGAACACCCTAGTCCTGTCAAAGATGGGTATCTGTCCTTGCTAGACAGACAGTTTACCCGGGTCCTTGAATGGAGAAGGTGGAGAATGGGACCCCTCTCCAAAATAATTCAATATTTTGATCATTATGAGCCAGAAGAAGAAGCCATCCTGAATTGGGTTGGGACTGATGATGTCTCAAAATGCTTTGCCCTCAACTTTCTTCACTCTGTCCTTGAGAAGAAGAAGGCAAGCTACAAGGGAAAGGTTGTCCTCATCTCCTCACCCTCAGAGGAGACAGTCAAACCTCTAGAAGAGGGAGAGATAGAAGCCTTTGAGGAATGGCTGTTCACCAAGATGGCAACTGACTCTGTGCAGCCCAACTTCAACCCAGGAGAGTCCTCTGTACTCAAGACAGAAGGACAAGCTATGATGGAGCATATCAAGGAGTGGAGGACTTCCTTGCTTGTGGATAACATCATTGAGGTAAATTCTCCAACCCCTTCTGTTATTATCCCAACAGAACCCCTTATTCCCTCACCTCCCACCAGCACAGAAACCCCTCCACCAGAATCACCTCCTCCACAACAACCTACAGAGAAGCTTAAACATGTATGGTTTCTCAGAGATTCTGACCCTACAACTGTCTCCCCCATCTCTGCACCCCAAGGCCATTCCAGGCATTCTACTGCCCCCAATCCCTCCCTCAGAAAGAAGAAGAAGATAGTCTGAAACAGAATCCCTATCTATTTATCTTATGAAGATTCATCTGACATGGATGGATTCATGATCAGCAAATCTCACAAAGCAACATCAAAGAGACAGAAGACCCCTCCTCTGACTCAACTGGAGCATGAACTGCGTGTCCAATCTCTCTCATCTGTCCAAGAACATCACCCCTTGCCTAAGGGAAGAGGTCTAGAGAAGCCTCCAGCTGATGGACAACAGAATAACATTCCCTTCAACAAATTTGTTGAATCTGCAGAAGACTTTGGTGGACAAATCCTCCAAGGCATGAACAAGCTGATAGAGATCAATGATAAACACTATGGGCACCTTGCTCATGTGAATGATAATCTGAATTCAGGAATGCAGTTCATATCTGATCGTTTTGAGAACCTCACAGGTACACTCAACAACTTCATAGCCTCCTCCTCTGCCAGAACAGATGCCCTGTCAACAGAAGTGGTAGGCATCCACAACACACTCTCTATCTTTCAACAGACTCTCCTAGATCAAGGACAGGCAATCAACTCTATCTCAGAGAACCTTGAGGCTCTGAAGAATTCTGATGCCAGAACAGAGAGGCAACTGACCTCAATTCAGGAAATGTGCAGAGCTCACCAAGAACAAGCTCAAGCTCTCCTATCTACTGACAGAGACAGATATCACAAGATGGTGCTCCTTGAAGCCAATAACAAGGACATCTTCTCTGCCATACAGAAGCAGCAAGGTCTCATTGAAGGCCTTACATCTGTTACTCAGACTCTACCAGAGGCCCTTGAGCAGATAGCCTCCACTCAGGCCTCAGAGTTTCAGAAAATAAGCCTGATGATAGAAGATCTGCATGATGCCAAAAAGGGGGAAGAGGACCCTCAACAGACCAGGCCTAGGTCCCACAGAACTCCTACTAGGGCACCCTCCTCTGCTGAGCCTGCAGTGGATCCGGCTCCCTACTTTGAAGCTGCCCTACAGAAGAAGAGAGCAGCAGGTATACCTAGACCCCCATCTCCAGTAAAGAAAGGCACAAAGAAGAAGAAAGTTTTTAACTTCACTGAATGGAGATTGGGTGGATCTCAGAGAATTGACAGAGCTCAGTTTGAAGAGATGAAGGCCAAAATGACTCCCACCCAACAACGGCACCTCTATTTGGACAAAGATGGTGTTGTGAGAGTTAGGTATGGAGGATCTTTAGAAGAAGCTGAAAAATGGTATAAGAAGAACATTGTCCCTGGCAAGACAATACATGAAGGTGTTCTCAGCTATCTGGACTGTAAGCTTTATCCCATTTGGGCATCTTATCAAAGCTCTGGCAACCTTTTCAAGATCAGAGCATAAATCAATGAAGAATTGCTCAGGCTTCAAAGATTGGAAGAAGAAGCTCTGCAAGCAGCTAATCTGGAGAATGTGTAAGGTTTAACTCTGTAAAACTTATCTAAAAAAATCACATCTCTGCCTTCTTACTTTGAAGTGTTTTTCTTCAATTCATGTCTTTTTGCCTTCTGCTTGTGTTTGCTTATTTCATTTATATTCTGCTATCTGAATGTACTGTACTCTTACTATTTTCCTATGCCAAGTTGCCCACCAAGATTTTAATGGAAGTTTTTAAACTTTAAATCTTTCTTTATGGTGAAGGCACTTCTCTGGAAATAGTTAAAGGGTTTTGGCATCATCAAAAAGGGGGAAATTGTAAGGAATAATTGTATTTAGATTTTGATGATGCTAGATTAATTAGGACTTTAGAGTACCCCTATTTAGACTTAATGTATTAGAATTTTCATTTGTAAAGTTCTAAGTGTAATCGACTTGGCAGAATGCCTTCAGAGCAGAAGACCTTCTGAGCAGAAGGGCTCCAAGAGCAGAAGACCCTCTTAAGGCATTATTGAAACAGAGGACCTTTGGTTCTCTGCTCCAGAACAGAAGACCTCAGGGTCTCTGTTAGTCTTTACTCTGACAGAAACCCTTCTGGGTCTCTGTTGGAAATTTTCCCAACAGAAGTGCTCCATGCCTCCTCTGTTCTACTCTCAGTTAAAGACACCAGGAGGTCTAACACTTAGAAGAATTCCACAGAACCGGGAAGTCAACTAAAAGATTCCTTCAACGGCTAGGAGTATTGAACGGAAAAGCTACAGTGCGCGCATTAAATGCTCATTTAATGCTCCCCATGCTCCGTAGAGTAATTGCAGATGATTGGCCGCAATGTCAGGAATACTTTATCCTAAAATAGTAACCCGCCAACTTTACCGGGCTCTACTAGTCAAGTCAACTGATCGCTCATTTAATGCAGTTGTCCTCCTACTCCTCCAACGGGAAGACAACCTCAGTATAAAAGATACACTACGAAGAACAACCGAATAACTTTGCACCTTTTGCTACACATTGCTACAACTCTTCATACAAGATATTCAAACTCTGAAAAGCAAAAAGCCTCCTTGAGATTAACACTTCATCATCTTCTACAAGAGAAGGCAGAAGTTGGAAAAATACTTTCTCCAACTCAAGCAAAGTTCCAAGTGTTCTTCAACTCTTCAAGCTCATCACATACAAATCCTTTGTAACGAAGCTAGTTGGAGGAACCCCTGTGTTAACAGAAACTCTTCTTGCTACAAGAAGGATGTCCAAGTAACTGGAGTAGTGAAGTGGTGATACTTCCAGGAAGCTCAGTGAAAGGACCAGTCTTAAAGGAAGCCAGGCAGTGCATCCCAGGAGACATCTAGGCTTGAAGAAGACGTGGAGAGCTTCTTAAGTGCTAGGACTAAGGCTTTGTAAACGGAAGTTTTTACAGCTTAGTGGAACAGTGGACTAGAGGAACAAGTGTTGAAATCAATTTTTTTTTGTTAGCTTTTACTTCAATCTTCCATCATCGCCGCTATCAATTTTCTTCTGCAAATAGTAGCTCTCCTATTCACTGTGTATTTTTTCTTCCTTGCTATCTTGCTCTCTCTGGTTGGTGACTGAAAGTGATGAAGACCACCCTGATTTTAATTGCTTAGCTTGGAGTTTGTAGGTCCCACCAATCAATGAAATCAATTTGGATTACTTGCTTCTTTCCTTCTTGGGAGTTTTACGTGGGAGTCTCCAATCACTCAAAGAGTGAATAGTACTTGCTAGCCAAAGTCTTGGCTCTTATCCGCCACTTACATTATTTGGGCCGGTTAACTGTTTGATCAGTTAACTGGTCAACAGTTAACCGGTACATTTTATTACAGACAGTCTGACTTATTCTGAAATGTATTTCGGGTCTCTTGATAAATATTTCGAAGTTAAAGTAAGGACCTGCTTCACTTTCATGATTTTTCCGTCTTCACTCGGGAGTAATATTTATTTCTTTTGAGAGATTAATATACGTCCCGAATTATCCTGAAACTCAAAAAATATACCAAAACAAGTGCAATACCTTAAAATGTTCAAGATGATAAAAATCAATCCTTTTTTATTTAAAAATGAAAAATAAAATATTAAAAGTGTGACAAAACAAAATCATAAATATGGTAAATTAGGAGTACATCAACAACCCAACCCTTGGGTCTTATTATTTCTACGAGACTTGCTACCGCTGTCCGAGACCTCATGAGGCTCCCGGTTCGGACTCCAACATCCCGCCCCTGGACTCATACCCATCATCCTGTAGGAAGGTAAGGCCCTTCGGGGTCCTATCTTATGTGTTACCGCTACCGGAACCTAGTTAGGTCTCCGATTCGGATTCCACCCTAACACGTGATCACGATGTAAGTCCATGCTATCCAACCCCGCTCTCTAGAGTCGGGAAGGGCCATGGTCCTTACTTATTTTCCAAAATTCAACCGGCTAACCACAAGGACTACCGAACACACCCGTAGGCCAATCCTATACCTAGGATCAATTTATTACTTACTTTATCTTGGGTATCCCTTAAGGCCTACCCCTAGTATAACTTAGAGTTCATACTTTCCTACCTTAAAGCATCTCTTAAGACTACTTAAGGCATAACATTTCACAATCCAACCTTAGGATCAATCTTAACAACATTTCATTTTAATGTTCAACTAATATCTTAATACTAGTCAAATTAATATCAACAAACCAAGTTCTCAACCCATAGTCATATAGACAATTCCAACTGACTTTTCCTTTGAAAATATCATTTATCTCAATATTCAAAATATCACTTTTAATCACTCATATATTCTAATATGAAGAAAAAAGTATATTTCAACATATGTTTCATAATAAATTCCACTTTCAAGTCAACATACTCATAACACATGATCATACACAATTTACTCCTAAATTTGTATGTCATGCTCCTTTTTCTTTAGACATTAGTCTTTTCATTCTTAGGCATTATTAAGCATTAATAATCCATAAAAACACGTTTAATCACCTTCGGTAATCTCATGAAATTAACTCACTAATTATAAGCAATATAGTCAGTCATCCTCACCTTATGATGTGCTGAAATAGTTGCCTTTGTTGAACTCCCCGATAAATCCTCGTTTTAAATCGATGAAAAGGCAAAACTGGACTGCCTGGGCAAAAGCCGGGCGGCTTTCATGAAAGCCGGGCGGCTTTCGTGTTCTGCAGATACGAGCAGCTCCCTTAAAGTGGCGGTTTCCGGCGATTTCGACTCCTATTGATTCACCAACTCTTCTAAGTTAAATATCACCACTTTATATCAATATTCTACACTTTTAAACGTGTAGAACATCATGTTTAACTCACCATATGATTTCCTAAAAATCATACACAAAGTAACTAGTTAAAGAAGATAAATGAGTTCTTACCTTCTTCAAACTAGTTTTCTCCTAGGATTGTTTGTTGTTGCTGCTTCCCTCAAGCTTGGGCTGTGTGAAAGCTTCCTCTAGAGCTTCTCTCCCCTTGCTTTGGTCGAATGGCTAGGAGTGAAAGGATGGGATTGCTCTTCTCAATCCATTGAGAAATAATGTGAGTATAAGTGAAATGAGGGGTGTGGGTTGTCTCCAATCACTCCCTCATGCTTATGTCCGCCCAACCCATTCCCTTTTGTCTCACTTCAGCTCCCATTCTGTCAAATGGAGCACACAAAAACGTGGGATGGCCCCCACTCATGTGGGAGGTCATCCCATTACGTCCCGGTGTGTACAATTGGCCCCGAAAGTTGTATTTCTCGGCCCGTTTTAATTATATTTTATTTTATCGGGCCAAATAAAATATATCACGTGTTCCTAATAATTATGGGCCTTTAGAATAGATGTACATTCCCCAACATTAATTTAGGAGTCTCCGAAACTCATTTCGGGCTGTTATCCGTTAAATTACCAATACCGGTAATTGGGCCTCGTTTGATCACCGGTCAACTCCGTGCCTTTCCTATGGCCCAAATAAAATATTCACAACCATATAAATGTCATCTTAGACCAAGATGGATATAATATGTGGTTCGGGAATTATCGGGCGGTCCCCGTTCCCGCTGTGGGCCCCACACGCAATTTACTATTCACGTAAAAGAAATAATGAAATTTAACAATTACGTAAATTCATAAATCATCTTTCAAGGTTTATTACATAATTTACTAAAAGTAAATATGCTTGGGGACGGTGCTACAAGTTATCTATTTATAAATACATATATTATATTACTTATATTTGTTATCTACTTGATCTCTACTTATTATCTACTTATATATACTAAATACATACATATTACAATTTATATCTACTTAGTTAGAATTGTTAGAATTTTATTTCACTAAAGTTAGAATTGTTAGAATTTTATTTCATTAGTTCGAATTGTTTTTATAAATTAATATTTGTTACATTTTTAAGATGGAAGGTGGTAGATATTCGGTTGATATGGGTAACCTCGAGCGCAACCGAACGAATGAGCTTGCGAGGAAGAAATCCCGCAAAGGTAAATCACATATAGACTCTTCATCTCAAAGTCGAGATGATTTTGTTACAGGTTATGCAAGGAGGGATAGGGATGCCATGACCGTCGAAGATCTTGAACAAGAATTGCACCGACATAATAGTCGTTTTTTCCAGGACCATTGACGAAGAAGAGCTCGAGGACGATGATGTGGAGGAAGTAATTCCGGAGAGCCACAATGGCGACGCAGAGGAGGGTGGCGGCAGCCACGACGCCGACGAGCCTGTCTCATCCCAAACAGGTACGAAAAAAGTAGATCTGAACTAATGCAAAATAATTTTGATAAGTAGAAGGACCCGAACACCGGGAATTGGAACGCAACTTGCAAGTGGTGCAAGAAAAATTATAGCTTGGGGATTTCCGGCGGATACGGATCCGCCACAAGGCATCTTAAGGCCAAACACCCGGTGGAGTATGCAAAATTAGGCGGCGGAACGGGGAAGCAAACTCAAATATCGAGATTTGCAAATAACCAACAACCTTTTGGTAATTTCTCATACAATGATGCACAAAATTTGACAGGTATGGCTAACTTACTTGTTGAAGAAAAATTGCCTTATTTGTTTTCTGAAAGTCTTTCTTTTCGTGATTATGCACAAACTTGTTTAAATCCTCAATATAGAGGTTATAGTCGCGAAACGGTTAAGAAAGGAATTTCAAGGCTTTATGGTGCGGAAAAATTAAGGTTACAAAATTATTTTGCAAACTTTGATGGGCGTGTTACTGTATGTTCTGACATATGGGAGGATACTTATCATAATTTACATTATTTGGGTTTGACTGTACATTATATTGATAATGATTGGAATATGCATAAACGTGTTCTTGCTTTTCGTGAATTTAATGATTGTCACACCGCAGAACATATTTATATTTTGATTGAGCGTATTTTAATTGAGTATAATTTAATTGATAAGGTGTTTGCTATTGGTTTTGATAATGCTACTAATAATACTGCTGCTATTCCTAGATTGCGTGAATTGTGTGGTTCTACTTCTTTGATGAGTAGATTTTTTCATCAACGATGTGCATGTCATGTTATTAATTTATGTGTGCAAGATGGTCTAAAAGCGTTAGGAGCATCTTTGGAGGTAGTCAAGGGAGGATTAGACATATTTGGGGTAATGGCCAACTTAGAAAAAAATGGCATGATTATTTGATTGAAAGAGGTGAAAAATATGTGGCTTTTTCTAAAGATTTGTCTATTCGTTGGAATAGTACTTATAAGTTAATTGCCGTTCTTCTTAGATATAAACAACATTTTCCTGCTTTTCTGGAAAAATATGATAACTATATTATAAACTCGGCTGATTTCGACACCTGCGAAAAAATTTGTAATGCCTTGGTATATTTTAATAATGCAACTCGAACTTTTAGTCATGTTTATAAACCTACCTCAAACCAATTTATTCGTGAAGCTGTTAATCTCGCCGGTGCCTTTTCAAATTTTGATAATGCCGATTATGTGAGTTATTTTGCTGGTTTTATAAAGGAAAAGTTTTTAAAATATCATTCACATATTCCGCATATAAATGGTATTGCATTTATTCTCGATCCTCGTTTTAGACTTGGTTCTTTAGAAGAATGTTTGAATTATTATTATGCTGCTTTTTTTATCCAATGCCAATGTATGACGACAACCCAAATGATCTGAAAAAAGAATACAACGAAGTTAGTGATATATTTTATGCATTATTTAATGAGTTTCATGCACAATATGACAACGCGCCCCTCCAACGACACAAACCCTCTTCATCTAAAGGAAAATCAATTTTGAAATCTACATTTGTCAATCTTATTAAAAAAACTAAAACAACACCCACTACTCAACAAAGCACAATTAATGAGATTTCTTTGTATTTAACATATGATGTTGATTTTGAAGAAGATGATGACTTTGACGTTCTAAATTGGTGGAAGGGAAAAGAAAGAATGTTTCCGGTTTTACAAAGATGGCTAAGAAAGTGCTATCAATGCCAATTTCAACAGTTGCCGTCGAACAAGAATTTAGTTTGACCGGCAATGTCCTAACGCAATGTAGAACGAGGTTGAGCGCAGAATCTCTTGAGATGCTTATATGCTACCACGATTGGTTGAAGGCGACCCGTAGAGCTCAAGAAATTGACATCACCCCATCCCAACACTTTATGGATGAATCTACGACCGGGGGTGGCTCTACCTATTACGGGGATTCCGATTGATTAGTATTTCATGTTTTAATTTTACCTTCAATTCTCAAATGTAATTTCATATTGTATTTTTTTCTTAATTGTCAAATGTAGTTCCTATTTCAGTTCAAATAAATGCATTTGAAGTTTCTTTTTAATACTTGTATAAATTATAAAACTATAAAGTATAAAAAAAATTGATTTAACCGGCCCGGCTCGGCAGGTGGTCTGAACCGTGACCCGGATGGGTGGCCCAGCCCGAACCGGAACCGCCTTTACCTCGGGACGGTCCCGGGCCCACCTTTCACAAACCGACGACCCAACCGGGCCTAGGCCCTGCCCGGTCCGGACCCGACCCAGCCTGAATCCATGCCTATTTTGAATGATACTCGTTTTTTACTTTAAACTTTTAACTTTAAATTCATTAATATGTGTACTTCGTATACGGAGTATCAAAAAATTATGAGGAAGTCTGTGAAAAGTCAAATAAATCAAATGATTTAGGAAAAACTGTCAAATAAGTTCTCGTACTATACCCAAATAGTCAATTAAGTTCTCGTACTAAAAAATCGTTCAATCAAGTCCTCTAACTTGTAAAAAATGCTCAATTCATTCTTTTATTTGGTAAACGCCCGGTTAGGAGGTTGATAACACCCACGTGGGTTGCCAAGTGGCTAATTATACTCGTTCTTTTTATTTTCCTTTTTTTCTTTCTACTTGTCTCTTCGCCTTTCTTCTTTCACAACCCCAGATGCTCTTACGCTTCAAGGACACATATTTTTGCTTCTCCCGTTTCTTCTATGTTTTTATTTTTATTTTTCTCATTTGTTTGTTCTTCCATATATTTAATTATACATCAAACTTGCCAGCAAGGATTGATTATTCAAAGGAATTTTGTTGAAGACAAAGGTATCAAAGATGCCGTTTGCTGCATCTTGAGGGAGTAGGGATGAAGTTGAATTCGTCGACTAATTGATAAAGAAGAAGAAAAAAACAAAGTTTAAGACATTGACTAGTAGATCTGCTTAAGTCGGGAGAAACTCCTGCGAGAAGTTGTTGCACATGAAGAAGAAGAAGAAATGTATACTATGTATATATCTGAAAAGCAGTCTATATCTATCTCCATCGGCTATATATTGTTGGGTGTGTTTCGGAAAATAAAGGAAATTAATTAAAATTAATTAATTAAATAAAATGACTAGAGAAAAACAAGAAAGGAGATGAAGCATAATTAGTCAAAGCTCGTGCTACGCACGATGTCCTTAAAACGTATGTGTTGCCTCCCACGGTGCTAGGAGCGTTACAACAATCATTTCTCAGGATACAATGACTACGAACTAATGTTTCAGCACATAAACAAGAGTTCCAGCGAACGAGAACTGTAAGGAATAAATGTAATTAGATTTTGATGATGCTAGGTTGATTAGTCTTTGTAAGTACTAGAATAGTCGACATGCCAGAAACCCTCTTGGTCTTCCTTATCAGAACTTCTACCAGAGTTGCTCTCCAGAGAAGCCATCAGAGTTGGATACCAGAGTTGGCATCAGAAGCTGCCATCAGAGTTCTGATCAGAAAACCTCATCAGACAAGCTCTTACCTAGCAGAACTCGAAGGCACGTACCAACGGTCGTTAAACTAACGAGAAATCCTCTAATGGCTAGGAACCTTTAGACGGGAACATGGTACTGTACACGCATTAAATGCTCAATTAATGCTGTACGTACGAAGATATATTTAAAGCCGATGATTGACCATGCGAGTATCTTCGCGCCCCCAAAATAGCAAGTCGAAGGTCCAACCGGTCAAGTCAACAGTACAAGCATTTAATGAAGCTGTCTTCTACACTCCAACGGGAAGACTGCTCCCAGTATATAAGATACACTCTGAAGAACTACCAGGATAACTTTTGCTACACGAACTTGCTCAGATTATTCACTCAGAACTAAATACCTTCAAGCTTTCTTGAGATCAAAGATTCACTTACCCCAACAAGAAAAGCTCAAGTTGGAAGATATACTTTCTTATTCTTCAACCAACTAACAAGTAGCAAAGTTCCTCAGTTCTTCAACACTTCGAAAACTTCATCTACACATCCTTTGTGAAGAAGCAACGTTGGAGAAAACTGATCTTGAATCAAACACTTCTTGAAAAAGAAGGGGCGTCTCAAACTGACTGGAGTAAGTGAAGTGGTGATACTTCCAAGAGACTCAGTGAAACGAGACCAGCCATCAGGAAGCAAGACTGCATCCTGGGTGGAAACTAGGCTTGAAGAAGACGTGGAGAGCTTCTTAAGTTCTAGGGACTAAGGCGTTGTAAACTGTTGTTTTTGCAAGCTTAGTGGAACAGTGGACTAGAGGAACAAGTTGTTCCTTGAACCACTATAAAAATCCCCGGTGTCATTTACTTTACTCATTTTATTTCTGTACTTAAGATCTTGACTGATTAACTCGAAAGGTTGGACTCTGTGTTCAGCAGATCTTCCTCAAGAGTTATCAGAAAGGCATTTGCCTTAGCGTTTTCAGAGGCTACCCGGACAGAAACCAATCCGCTGCCAGGTCCAGTTTTGCCATCAGAACTTGACCTTCTTTGTCACCAGAATTCGACCATCTCTGATAAGTCAGCTGTGACTTAGAGAAAAGTTTAAATTCCTGAACAGTCTATTCACCCCCCCCTCTAGACTGTTCCCATTACAAACGGGACCAACAAGAACCAAGTATGAACACAGAAGGAATTTGCAGAGTAGCTGGAAGTGTTTTTAGCTCAAGAAAACGTGAGGAGTGTATTGTGTGTTGTGTCTTGTTGCAAACCACCTGCCAGCCTTTTATAAGAGGATTTGTTGTGTGTTAAATGCGGTGTTAATGGACATGAACGTTGGACATCAATGACCAGTCCGTTGGGCATTGAATCATCCACAAACTGTCCATTGAACGCAGCATTAAAAGATAAGAACGTTGGGCATTAACTTTCGTAACGGTAGAATTGCGCGAGAGAAGACCCCCAACAGAACACCACCTTTGAGGGGTTCTGCCCGACGCCAACAAAACACCCCTTCGAGGGGTTCTGTCCGGAGCACTTCTGGGAAAAAATAAACGTTTCGGGAAGAAAACAAAAATTAACCGTATCTCTTGAGAGATAGATTTTTGGACGACATTCGTGTCCGCAGGTCGCTCGCGCACACGAGTCGCGGTTTTTCTTCTCCGTTTCGGGATTTGATCGGCACCCCCCCTGCGCGTAAGAGAGAACCTTTACCTTTAGGAATCTAGAAACCCATCATTTTCCCAGTTTTTCCATTTCAACGAGTGAACTTCGAGAATCAATTTCTCATTCACCCGTTATCCGTTTTGAGTGTACCACATATCGAATTGTAGCCCTTAACAAGGACAATCTGAAACCACTTTAACCCGACCCAAATCGGAAGTGGACCCCACTCAAATAATTGCCCCAAAATGACCATTTAATGCAATTTTTAACACATTTTTCCAACAATCCCCCACATGAATGAAAATTGATTTTCGAGACTTAAAAAGACACGAAGATAGGAGGACACATTGTGTTCACTGGATGATCCTTGCATACGGAGAGGTAGGTTTTATCTTTTGAACCTTCCGCTGTAAAGACACGTTTATTTACTGGCTGTTTAGTAGACTCGATGTCCTTGAACTATACTGCCGTCGTGTAAACATTGACTTATCTTTACACAAGAACCTTCCAACTTTGTTCCGTTCTCATGGGTGTGCCCGTTTTGGCCATGGGTCACCGTCCTGGTTCTGCAAGAGTTTCTAAAGAACTGAGCCTATACAGTTCTCCTTTGAAGCAGCCCTCTTCTCTCTCAAATAGGTGATTCTTTTACGAGTATCTCACATACTCTTCCAATGTTATTGAGTAGATCAACATTTTAGAATCATTAAAGCAAACGTTTTTGCTAACCTCGTGCGGGAGTCACTGTTTTAAACGAGGAGTGGGTAGGAGTCCGAGACACCCACAGTGACCATCCTTCGCTCTATAGTTAAGTTGTCCCTTTTGAACCTAGGACCAACTAGGTTGGGTATCCACTATAGAATTTTTCAATTCACGGGCTTTAGTCTCATTCCTCGTGACAACTTCTCCAACAATTCTCTATCCAATGCCTTGGTTAGCGGATCCGCTATGTTATCCTTTGACTTCACGTAGTCAACAGTGATAACACCCGTTGTGAGGAGTTGTTTAATGGTGGTATGTCTACGACGAACGTGTCTAGACTTACCATTGTACATATTGCTCTGTACCCTTCCAATTGCCGCTTGACAATCGCAATGTATGCATATTGGAGGGACAAGCTTTTCCCAACTTGGAATATCCTCGAGAAAATGGCGTAGCCATTCAGCCTCTTCAGTGCACTTATCCAAGGCTATTAGCTCAGATTCCATCGTGGATCTAGCTATTAACGTTTGTTTCGAGGATTTCCACGACACGGCTGCACCTCCCAAAATGAAAACATATCCACTTGTGGATTTTGAGTCCTTAATGTCAGATATCCAACTAGCATCGCTATACCCTTCAAGTACAGCTGGATATCTTCCATAGTGCAGTCCAAGGTTTTGGGTTTTCCGTAAATACCTCAAAACCCTTACTATTGCCTTCCAGTGTTCATCACCGGGGTTGCTAGTATATCTACTAAGCTTACTAACCACAAAGGCAATATCAGGCCTGGTACAACTCATTAGATACATTAAACTGCCCATAATCCTAGCGTATTCTACTTGAGAAATACACTCTCCACGATTCTTGGTAAGTTGTACATTTTTATCTAATGGAGTCATTGCCTCCTGATAATCATCCTTATTAAATTTAGTAAGGATTTTATCAACGTAATGGGATTGGCTTAGCGTTAGACCGTCGGGTCCTCTAATTATTTTAATCCCAAGGATTAAATCAGCCAACCCCATATCCTTGATGTCAAACTTAGAATTTAACATGCTTTTAGTAGAATTAATCATTAGATTATTGCTACCCACGATGAGTATATCATCCACGTATAAACATAAAATGACATAGCCGTCTACCGTGCTCTTCGCATAGACACATTTGTCACTTTCGTTTATTTTAAACCCATTAATTAACATTGCATGATCGAACTTTTCGTACCATTGTTTAGGGGCTTGTTTCAATCCATACAATGATTTAATTAATTTACACACTTTCCTTTCTTGGCCTGGAACACGAAAGCCCTCGGGCTGTTCCATATAGATTTCTTCGTCTATATCGCCATTTAGAAAAGCGGTTTTTATGTCCATTTGATGAACTTCCAATTTTCGCAATGCGGCAATTGCTAGTATCATCCTAATGGAATTTATTCTCATCACAGGAGAATACGTGTCAAAGTAATCATGGCCATCACGTTGCTTGTATCCTTTGATTACAAGTCTGGTCTTGTACTTATCGATGGAACCGTCAGGTTTCATTTTCCGTTTAAAAATCCACTTGGATCCCAAAGGTTTATTTCCCGGAGGAAGATCAACCAATTCCCATGTGTGATTTTTAAGGATAGAATCCACCTCACTCTTGATGGCTTCTTTCCACATAGGACCTTCGGTAGACGTCACGGCTTCCGTATAAGTCCGTGGTTCATTTTCTACCAAACATGTTAGAAAATCCGGTTCATTTTCTGCCATACATGTTAGAATATCCGAGTCAAATTCTACCAAGTAGGTGAGAAAATCCGGTCCGAAGGTTTTTTCAACTCTAGCACGTTTGCTACGTCTGGGTTCGGGTTCTTCTTCGGAGCCCTCACTAGTATTTTCCATAGCTACGTCAAATGTTCGTTTTGACGTGCTTGGTCCTCCGTTGGACTTGCATGGAAATACGTCTTCAAAGAATGAAGCATTCCTTGATTCAATTATTGTGTTTTTATGTACATCCGGATTATTCGAATCGTACACTAAAAACCGATAGGCACTACTATTTTGTGCATATCCAATAAAAATACAATCCACCGTTTTTGGACTTATTTTTATTTTCTTAGGTGTTGGTACAAGCACCTTTGCCATCCACCGTCTGCCTTTCCACAACTCGTACGGAGTTTTATCATATTTTTTCCGGGGAACCTTATTTAAAAGGTAATTGCTTGACAAGACTGCTTCGCCCCACATATTTTGTGTCAGGCCCGAACTTACTAGCATCGCATTCATCATATCTTTCAATGTGCGATTCTTTCGTTCGGCAACACCGTTTGATTGAGGTGAATAGGGTGTGGTACGTTCATGTACTATACCCACACTAGCGCAAAAGTCACCAATTGGTGCTTCATACTCACCACCTCAATCACTCCTAACCGTCTTAATCCGTCGATTAAGTTGGTTTTCCACTTTATTCTTATAAAGAATGAATTTATCGATTGCTTCGTGTTTATTTTTTAATAAATAAACGTAGCTATAGCGAGTGCTATCATCGATAAAGGTAATAAAATATTTATTACCGCCACGTGTTTGTATTGATTTAAAATCACAAACGTCACTATGAATTAATTCAAGTGGTTCCGTTTTTCTTTCAACTAATTTGAGAGACGTTTTCTCTAGTTTTGCCCCTACATAAACTCCACATTTGTGCTTCACATCAATTGTGAATTTAGGAATGTGTTCCATGTTAATTAATCTACGTATAGAATTAAAATTAACATGTCCTAGTCTATCATGCCACACATTGGAAGACTCAAGCAAGTAAGCAGAAGGTATTTTATTATTATTATTAATAATATTCATTACATTGAGCTTAAACAGCCCATCACATGTATACCCCTTGCCCACATACATTCCCGACTTAGACAAAACCAGTTTGTCCGACTCAAAGACCATACGGAAGTCATGCTTGTTCAACAACGAGCCCGAAATCGGGTTTTTGCGTATCTCCGGAACGAACAGCACTTGGTTGAGAGTCAGCTCCTTGCCCGAAGTCATCTTCAGGACCACCTTGGCCACGCCTTCAACCGCAAAATGAGCCGAGTTACCCATCCACACTTTCTCACCATTTGATGGCTCAAAAGTTGTGAATAACTCCCGGTTTGAGCAAATATGCCGGGTTGCACCGGTGTCCACCAACCACTCCTTGGAATTGGATCCAATGAGGTTGACTTCCGTAACCACAACCGCTAGGATGATGTCTTCATCCTTTTGCCCACCTCGCACCAAGTTGACTTAGGAGTCTTTCTTCTTCTTCCGTGGTGCCTTGCAATCCGAGGACTTGTGTCCATTCTTGTTGCAATTGAAGCATTTTACATTAAACTTTGTCTTGGAAACGCCTCCCTTGGGACCGAGCTTGCTCTTCCCATTATTCTTGGTTTTGGAGCCTTTTGCATGCTCCACCACGTTTGCCTTGGCGCCATGAACAATTGGGAGTTTCCCAGCGTTCTTCCGGTTATCCTTTCGCTTATGCTTAAGGTAGTTCTTGAAATCCTTCCAAGCCGGCGACAATAAATGAATAATTGACGCCACTTGGAATGACTCACTAACTGTCATTCCTTCATCTCGAATTTCATTGAAGATCATTTGCATCTCCTCAACTTGACTCAAGACCGTCTTCGAATCCACCATTTTAAAATCAAGGAATCGACCAACAACAAATTTCTTTGCGCCGGCATCCTCGCTTTTATATTTGTGGTCCAAAGCATTCCATAGCTCCTTAGGCGTAGCTAGTTTGCTATATACATCGTACAAAGCATCATGCAGCCCGTTGAACACATAGTTTCGGCAAAGGAAGTCCGAATGCTTCCATGCCTCAACCGCGTTGAAAGATTGCGCATCCACCTCACCCCCGGTTGCTACCGGCGCATCCTCGGTCAAGAACCTCGCAAGACCGAGAGTAGTGAGATAGAAGAGCATCTTTTGCTGCCACCTCTTGAAGTTTAACCCATTGAATTTCTCGGGTTTCTTCTCAGGGTTGCTTGGCACGGTCACCATAGGGATAGCCCTTTGGTTGGCCAAAGCAGATGCACCGCGTTGTGAACTATTGTTCACCAGTGCTCCACTTTCAGAGTGATTGTCATTTAGAACATTCTGCCCAACACCAATCTCGTTTTCTTGAGAAGTCATTTTCGTTTCTTAACGTTTTCCGAAAACACCAAAAAATAAGTTCGTTCACCAAAGTGACAAACTACGATTTATGATTGTTTACCACAGTAGAACAATCATCAAATACGTTTTAAGATTGTTGGGTGTGTTTCGGAAAATAAAGGAAATTAATTAAAATAAATTAATTAAATAAAATGACTAGAGAAAAACAAGAAAGGAGATAAAGCAGAATTAGTCAAAGCTCGTGCTACACACGATGTCCTTAAAACGTATTTGTTGCCTCCCACAGTGCTAGGAGCGTTGCAACAATTGTTTCCGAGGATACGATGATTACGAACTAATGTTTCAGCACATAAACAAGCGTTCCAGTGAACGAGAACCAAGTATGAACACAGAAGGAATTTGCAGAGTAGCTGGAAGTGTTTTTAGCTCAAGAAAACGTGAGGAATGTATTGTGTGTTGTGTCTTGTTGCAAACCACCTGCCAGCCTTTTATAGGAGGATTTGTTGTGTGTTAAATGGGGTGTTAATGGACCTGAACGTTAGACATCAATGATCAGTCCGTTGGGCATTGAATCGTCCATAAACTGTCCATTTAACGCAACATTAAAAGATAAGAACGTTGGGCATTAACTTTCGTAACGGTAGAATTGCGCGACAGAAGACCCCCAACAGAACACCCCCTTTGAGCGGTTTTGCCCGAAGCCAACAGAACACCCCTTCGAGGGGTTCTATCCGAAGCCAACAGAACACCCCTTCGAGGATTCTGTCCGGCCAACATAACACCCCTTCGAGGGTTCTGTCCGAAGCCAACAGAACACCCCTTCAAGGGGTTCTGCCCGACGCCACCAGAACACCATACCGAGGTGTTCTGGTCGAGGCCTTCTGTCCGGAGCACTTCTTGGAAAAAATAAACGTTTCGGGAAGAAAACAAAAATTAACCGTATCTCTTGAGAGATAGATTTTTGGACGGCATTCGTGTCCGCAGGTCATCCGCGCACACGAGTCACGATTTTTCTTCTCCGTTTCAGGATTTGATCGGCACCCCCCTGTGCATAAAAGATAGTCTTTACCTTTAGGAATCTTAATTCATTAAAAGAGGTTTCCCTTTATAAGGGGGTGAAAATCCCTTGAGTTTTCCGGTGTGGGATAAAACACACTAGAAATCCATCATTTTCCCAGTTTTTCCATTTCAACGAGTGAACTTCGAGAATTAATTTCTCATTCACCCGTTATCCGTTTTGAGTGTACCACATATCGAATTGTAGCCCTTAACAAGGACAATCCGAAATCACTTTAACCCGACCCAAATCGGAAGTGGACCTCACTCAAATAATTGTCCCAAAATGATCATTTAATGCAATTTTTAACACATTTTTCCAACATATATTGAAAGGAATGAACAAATATGTGAGAAGAATGAAAAAGAACAAAGAAGAAAACAGGGAGCGGGGAAAAGGGGGAATATGGACTGGTCGAAACATGAGATCTCAGAGGAATGAATCCAAGAGTGAAGGAAAAAAAACGAAGGTAAACTTGACCACGTGGATCACCACATATGCAAATTAACTTGGTAACCGGTTGTTTACCGGATAAAAGTGAGATTTGAGCGTTTTTGCAAAGAATTTAATTTACTTTTTAAGTATAATAGGAGACTTATTTCACAGTTTTCCGATGATTTAACCTGGAACAGGGTTATTTTGTATGGAGTAACAAACAGTGGTCAAGTCAAATATAGAAATGACTGCTTTCACTTCTCAGATGCGCTTAGCAATTTCATCCTGAGTTACTTTGATTTGCTTTCTCAGTTTAGATTGGCAGTGACTAATGGCGAACGGAGCTCATGCCGAAGATAAAACTCTACAATCCATCTGCTACAAACGCGGCTCTCTCCAGCTCCTTGATCAGGTCCTCTTTCTCTCACTTTCTTGTGCGCTTCTCTTTGTTCTCCAACTGATTTTTGGGTTTGCCATAAGGATACGTCGTGGTTTTGATTTAACTCTAGGCTTGTATTATGTACGGAGTATTTCCTTATTTTATCGAAAAGACCGATTTTTTAGAATAGTTATTGTCTATAATAACTTGAAAAGGGATATGAAGTTTCAAAAGGCCGATTTTTTTGAAAAGTTATTGTGTATAATAACTTGAAAAAGGGGGATGAAGTTTCATAACTTGAAATCGACTGAGGTTATCATGAAAAAGAAATGGACAAAATGTCAAATATAGGTGGATGCTTAACTCGGAGATAGATAAAAAAATCCTGAAAATGCTAATTACTTCTGAAATCAGAGGAAAATGTTTACTTAATTTTTTCATTGTGAGTACATGAATGCTCATGTGCTATACTATAGTATAATTGTGGGTCATCCCAACTAAGATTCTCAAAGCCGTAATGAAAGTTACTCCAACTTTGTTGATTATGCACTATGATTCTGTGTCATCTTTTTTCCATCATATATCTTGTTTGTGGAAAAGAAAGAAAAAGGATTGCTCAGGAGGAATAGAACTTCATGGTGACCAAGAGAGCTAACTTTCCTTCCTAAAATGCGCAGAGAGCCTCAGGAGTAATTTAAAGTGGTTTGTGATATCTAGGAAGGAAAGGGGACTTGCTCAGTTGCTCCATGGAATTGAGCTAGATAAGCTTTTATGAAACTTGCTGAGTTTGATCTTGCATTTCACATCCCTTGGTCACATCATGATGTAAACTTAGGATTTGACTGCACATGCATTACTAATATCTGCTTACTCACCTTGATGTCATCCTTGACTCGTTGTATGTGATTGTGCCTAATTTACGGATTGTCTTATGTTTCTCTATGAGCAGAGGAAGCTTCCATTAGAGACAATTTATTTGGATATAAAAACTGCACAAGACGGATGGTAAATTTTGTAACATTTATCACTTCTTTTCACTTACATTATCAATCTTGTAATGAGACATGACTATAACTGCTAACCCGCACTTCTTTTCACTTACATTATCAATCTTGTAATGAGACATGACTATAACTGCTAACCCACTACCTCAACTCATCACCATCTTATACTACTATCCATGTAGAATGAAATAACTTATAATGATGACTGTTTTGGAATATTATCTCATTGTTTTTCGTAAGAACATTGTGACAGACTGGTTGTGTAAAATTTTGTGACCATGCTTTCTGTATGAATTACTATGGTAACTAATTTTAGAAAAAATTCTATATGCACCAATTGTAATCAGATGATTAATTCTACATGCACCAATTGCAATTAGTTGGAATTAAAGTGATAATGCTAATGCACATTGTTTAGTGCTATCATCTTTGACCTCGTCCACATCACTACATGTTGAGACTTAAGGATATTGGGAACTGGGATACTGCCATGATCGAGTACCCTCATTGGCATAGCAAGGACCTGAAAAGTTTTGAATTTGGGGTTGGACCAAAAACAGTTCATTCACATAAACTTATAAAAAATACCCATGAACAAAAAAGACTTTACTAAACTTGGGGTGGCTCCGGGTCTCCGGGGCTGGGTTTGCCCCCCTCCTGTTTTACATTGTGCATTTGTGCCATTACAAGCATCTATTTTATTTATTTATTATGGGAACACCTGTATTTGCTATGCATTAGGAACCCATCAAAACTTTACTTAATGCATTACTATGTAATTATTAATTTTCATGTGTGTGTGTGTGTGTGTGCATTAGGGATGCAATAAAAGAAATGGTAGTCCGGGGTGCACCTGCAATTGCTATAGCCGCTGCACTCTCCTTGGCTGTCGAAGCATCTAACATAGAGGCCTTTAATGGGACAGCTCAAGATGCAAAATCTTTCCTTAGCCAGAAATTAGAATACCTCGTCTCAAGGTAACTGTTTTGAAGAAGCATCTTTATTTGTATGATTCCTTGAATTTATTTTCTGATACTCTGCTAAATGGATCATAGAACAGAGTTTTCAACCATTAATTCTTTGCAGCCGCCCAACAGCTGTCAATCTGTCAGATGCTGCCACAAAGCTTAATGAAGTTATTCAGAAGGCAGCTTCAACTGCTTCAGAGACCAAAGCTGTTTTTGAGGTAGTCATACGGATGGCTGTAGTTTCACAATACACCCTGCAGCTACTCCATACTTTTACGCTATAGCTTGTTTGAATGGGGGTTAAGAGGGGAGCGAAGGGGATAGTTGTTTTTGTTTTACTAATTCATCTCTATTTGTTAGTCTTAGACTAGAAAATAATTATATGTTGGGTTACATAATGTATTTATGTTTATTATTTCACCTTCACTTTCTTCCAAGCATCTAAATGTAAGAAGAATTTATAAAACTACATTTCACACACACCCCTCCCCGATGAAATCCCCCAACTAAACTAGGGTATTAAGAGGTGCATTATATACCTTATGGATTGTAAAATGTACTATCTCTTTTCTCAACAAGTATAAATGATCTTAATATGTGTTCATAATCCTTGAAAGTCTGATAAAATTAAAAGGAATAAGTGATCTTACCCTTAGCCTTACCCTTAGCCTTACCCTTACCCTTACCCTTACCCTTACCCTTACACTTACCCTTACCCTTACCCTTACCCTTACCCTTACCCTTACCCTTACCCTTACCCTTACCCTTACCCTTACCCTTACCCTTACCCTTACCCTTACCCTTACCCTTACCCTTACCCTTACCCTTACCCTTACCCTTACCCTTACCCTTACCCTTACCCTTACCCTTACCCTTACCCTTACCCTTACCCTTACCCTTACCCTTACCCTTACCCTTACCCTTACCCTTACCCTTACCCTTACCCTTACCCATACCCTTACCCTTACCCTTACCCTTACCCTTACCCTTACCCTTACCCTTACCCTTACCCTTACCCTTACCCTTACCCTTACCCTTACCCTTACCCTTACCCTTACCCTTACCCTTACCCTTACCCTTACCCTTACCCTTACCCTTACCCTTACCCTTACCCTTACCCTTACCCTTACCCTTTACCCTTACCCTTACCCACCTTACCCTTACCCTTACTCTTACCCCCTTACCTTTACCCTCTTACCCTTACCCTTACTCTTACAGTCTTACTCTTATATTTTTTTATGGGATAAGTATCATATAGAGCTGTGTAGAACACACTTGTTATGCATTAGTTTGATTTATATCTCATTTAGTGCATCTTAATCACAGGCTTATATTGAGGCTGCTGAAATTATGCTGAAGGATGATGTTACTTCCAATAAAGCAATTGGGTCACATGGAGCATCTTTTCTACAAAATCAGCTAAAAGACTCTGGGAAGATATCAATATTAACCCATTGCAACACTGGCAGGTACTCTTCCATTAAAATGGGTAAAGAGTTCTTTATGGAGTTACTCTGATGTTTTTCAACCAATTGAATTAAACAGCCTGGCAACAGCTGGATATGGAACTGCTCTGGGTGTGATTAGGGCTGTCAATACTTCTGGAGCTCTGGAAAGGGCTTATTGCACTGAAACACGCCCTTTCAACCAGGTGAACTTGTATGTAATTATGTATAGCCCATGATGCAGGGAAACAGCATAACTACTTCACTACCTATTTTTTAAAAATCTAGAAAACGGAAATGGGGGAACATACAGTTATAAGCAATGTATATGTATTTATTTGTGTGTCATCACAAACAAACACTAAATTCATTATTTTATAAAACAGTAATTGCTCCCTGCTGTCAAAAAAACTGAGAGTTATATGCAAAATGCAATTTGTCCCGAAGAAGAGTCATATTTGAACAAAAGCATCTGATTTTTTAGTATACTTGATGTAATTTTTCAAATGAATAAGTTGTTACAAACAAGTTAAGTTTGTTAAATTTAGTTACACCAACTTATAAATTTTAAAATGTAGCTAAAATTAATTATCTGATAGTCTTAGCTTACTAAATGTAAAAGTTGCAGTTTGATGTGATATGAGTTTTTTGGGACAGAGATACAAACAACAACAACATCCAAGCCTTAATCCCAAAAGAATTTGGGGTCGGCTTGGGAGTTGGGACAGAGATAGTAGAAGCTTAATATGTCACGTTGTCAAAAACTAGTTCCACGGTTTGTTTTCACAAAATGTGTTTCTGAACTTTATAAAAATCAGAAATGACCCCAAATGTTTTGCGAATTGCATAAAAAGCCCCATAATATTTAAGGAAAGTTTCTGAGAATTGATTTCTGAAAATGACAAATGCTGGTCTCAGAAGTTTCCATGCATCATAGCATGTGGCTTGTACTGTATCTCATCATAGCTTGTGGTTTGTACTATATAAGCTCCAGTAGTATACCTGAAGACAGTGTACACTGTAAGTCCGCAAGTATGGTACATTATTTTACCAAGTTCTGAATTTATATATCAGGGGTCCAGACTGACAGCATTCGAGTTGGTTAGTGAAAACATTCCCGCCACCCTTATAGCAGATTCTGCTGCAGCTGCTTTGATGAAATCTGGTCGTGTGAATGCTGTCATTGTTGGAGCTGACCGTGTTGCTGCAAACGGTGCCTTATTAATATACTCTTCTGCTTCTTTAAGAAAACAGCAACATCATTCACAGTGAAGGAATTGCATGACATACTCTTAGTCTACTTAGTCTTATAGGGTACGTTTGGAACCAGGAAAATGCTAGGGAAAGAAAATACGTAAAAATAGAGGGGAAACATTGAAAGAAAGAAAATTTGAGGGGGGCAAAAAATGCATTCGAACTCAACAAATCAATTGTAGAAATTTGTTCGATCTTCAAACTCATTCTTTATATATTTCTATTATGTAAGAAATGTATGACGGACAAAAATAATGGACAGAAATATGACTTTTACATCATAGTACCACATTGTTTTAAGTGATAGTAGTGACCATGGTGATGTTTGATTTTACTATGCAGTGATCATGACGGTACTTGCGCAGTGATTGTAGTGACCATGTGATCATATTTTTGTCCATGACTTTTGCTTAATTAGTACGTCGTATAATTGGAAAAGCCTCATTACAAAAGATAAGAAATCTAAAAATCTGTAAAATCAAAGTACTTGTCAAATTTGATATTCCTTCTTATTGCAAGGTAAATACAAATATAAAAACTCATTTTGTGTAGCATTATATTGCTTTTCTTTACCATTCACCATGCTCCAAACATTGCCTTAGGTGATACCGCGAACAAGATTGGGACTTACAACCTTGCTGTTTGTGCTATGCATCATAATATACCATTTTACGTGGCTGCTCCCCTGACTTCTGTCGATCTATCTTTACCTTGTGGAGAACAAATTGTTATAGAAGAAAGATCACCTAAAGAGCTGTTGAATACACATGGAGGACTGGGTGAACAAATTGCTGCTTCTGGTATTTCTGTTTGGAATCCAGCTTTTGATGTTACCCCGGCAAGTTTAATAAGTGGCATAATCACTGAAAAGGTCAGCTTCTTATCTCTACGAAGGTAGTGTTTAACAATAAAAGCGATTTTTAAATAGCAGAAGTAGGAGAGCTGTTATAAAAAAAGAAAAACAGTTCTAAGCACCCTTTCTTTCCTTTGAGCTTTTAACTCAAAGTGTTTAATTTAAAGCTAAGCAGAAGAACTAATTTTTCTTAGAAGCAGAACAACAACATCATCCAAGCCTTAATCCCAAAAGATATTGGGGTCGGCTAACATGAATCGATCCATGATATCGATGCCAAAAAGAAAGGACATACAAGAAAGCAAAAAAAAAGATAAAACGAATAAGATAAAGATAAATAAATATAAGATAACAATAACATAAGAATATAAGAAAGATAAAAGATAAAAAAAGATAAAAGAGCATAAAAAGCTAGAAGATAAAAACATCATAAGAACATAAAAAGATAAAGAAGATAAACGATAAATGAAAAAGAGAGAGGAAAGATAGAAAAGAGATCAATCGTCCACGCGTATGTGAGCCCTCCACTTTACCCTCTCCAAAGTCATACTCTCATCCAACCCAAAAAGACGAATATCGGTTCTGATTCTTCTAATCCAAGTCTGTTTGGGTCTTCCCCTCCCTCTCCTCTCTGTCTCTTCCCCCACCCTTCAAGTCGTCTAAGAGGTGCATCACTCGGTCTTCTATAGGTGTTACTCCCACCTTTTGTCTGATTATCTCGTTCCTCAATCAATCTTTCCTGGTATGTCCACAGATCCAACGCAACATATGCATCTCTGTCACACTTATCTTTTCAATGTGACATTGTTTCACCACCCAACACTCTACGCCATACATTACTGCAGGCCTAATTGTTGTTCGATAAAAATTACCTTTCTGTCGAGTCGGCATACCTCAATCTCCATTTAATTCACCATCCTTCTGAATTATGGAACCCAAGTAAAGAAACATATCACACACCGATATCTCCTTACTATCAAGAGTAATCTCACTGTTGGTACCACTTCTACCTCCACCAAACTTGCACTCCATATACTCAATCTTGCTTCGACTCAGTCTGAAACCCTTAGTCTCCAAAGTTTTTCACCATACTTTCAACTTTTCTTTAACACTCGATTGCGTCTCATCAATCAATACAATATCGTCGGCAAACATCATGCACCACGGTATATCTTCTTGAATTTTCTTAGAAGCAGAAGAACTAACTTAAATATACGGAGTACTATTTTTCATTTCATAAGGAAAAGTTCAAATCTGTTTTCCATCAATGGAAACACTCTCTAACAACATATTAATTGCTTAGCTATTTGTGTGGTTAACGTGAGTGTAAAATCTGAACAGGGTGTTATCACAAAAGACAGGACCAATGCTTTTGATATTGCTGGCTTTCTTGTGCACAAGGCCTCAGGAAACGTATAATATCTTTTGTTGGGGAAGAAGGTTTCTATTGTTATCTTAATAATGACTAGGTGATGTATGCCTTTTTTAATAAACTATTATCCTACTAAACATCACTTCATGATTTGTACTTGACATGTTGAAGCGATTGTTAAGGCTTATGAATACGTGAGCTACTCTCTGTTTTATTTATTTATATTTATTTAGGGCTTGTTTGGTTTGTAGATAAGAGTAATATCTACTTTTCAAAGTATTCTTACACTTTGATGGCTGAAACACATTAGTTAACTAATTATATAGTTACTTCTAGTCTACGACTGACACATAGTTACATTAGGAAAACTAAAATCAATCCTTCCTTCCCTACCATCTAAAATCCCCTAAACACATAAGCTCTTAGGGGGTGTTTGGATCTGATTCTTAAAACTGCTTCAGCAGAAGAAGTTGGAGTGCTTGGATGAAAGTGCAGAAGTGATTCTTATGCTCTAAATTACTTCTAGAATCAGTTTTTTTAGAAGTTGGGGTGACCAGCTTCTGAAAACTGATTTTGATTTTGCTTTTGCTTTAAAAAAGAAGCAGAAGCAGAAGCAGAATCGGTTCCAAACACCCCCTTAATGCTCTTTGAATTCAGATCCTTTTTTATCCTCTCCAGTTTGTACTAACTATGCATTTGAAGAACTTTTAAATCTTCAATAGCTGAGTTTTTAGTCACCCTGATCTTATGATGTGAGATCTAACAAAACTTGTTCGTATCCAAACCACAAATACCCATTTCATTCAAGTTCATCAATGGCAAAAGACTTGTTTTCCAAAAGCTCAGCATTTGTCTGGAACCATTATGTACCTCAGGTTGTCTTTCAATACAAGCTGCAAGCATTACTGGTAGAGGGTGTGTTTGGGGTTGAATCTGTAATATTTCACGGGCATTCACGAATCTCTAAGTAACTTGTGCATTGCACCACATAAATTTCTAAGAAAAAGGCTCACATTTTTGCATAAACAATGGATTATACACAAACACATGGATCTTTTTTGGAGTGTGGGTGTGATATACTTCGTAATATGTTGTCATAGTTGCTCAAACCAGAAAAATGGTGCAATTTTCTAGTGTAGGGGCTTGGTATCGCTGTCAATGGTTTCTTTTTTGAACTGTAATAGCAATAGTAGTAGTACTTCCTCCGTAAAAAGGAGCCTTCTCACTTTCATTTTTCAACCGTAACTAAATAATCTTTTCATTTCTAAATCTTTCTATCAATAATTTTAAAAACAATACACTATTACACCTATTTTTTGGATTTATCATTCATTCCATCACATTATTTCATTAGCCGCCTGTATACCCTCAATAATTTATACTCTCTTTCACTATTCATAATCTCATCTACTTTCAAAATGGGAAGATCTTTAGATTACGGAGATAGTAATAAAGAAAAACACAAATATCGCTTCTAGACTTTTGAAAATAAAAACATGACTTAATCATCAAAATTTTCATCATCATTATCATTACCTCAGTGCCGCAAAGGCTCCCATCGACGGTGGGATAAAAGGGGATCAGATGTACGCAGTCCGATGGTCTTACCCTTGTATTAAAGCACGGAGAAACTGTTTCTGAATGACTCATAGTGAAATTCACATCGAGAATTATATGAACCAACTGTTGCTTCATAACAAAGAAGCGCAAACAATTTATTAAGCTAATGTTACTTTATTCCATCATATCCTCAAGTCAAAAAATAGTTAAGTTTTTGGCTCCATTGCAAATGATGGAAAGACTAACCATCAAAAGTTTAACATAAATGCTAGGTGTGCCTTATTTTGTGTACTCCATTCACACATTGTTTGTCTACGCAGACAGACTTGTTTGTATACAAACAACTCCGTTTGAAACTACAAAACTATCTGTATACAGATAACTCTGTCAGCGTAGACAAACAGTGTGTGCGAAAAAGAGTACATAATTCAGTATAGAATAGGGTACCCTAGCATTTCTCAACGTTTAAATAGTTTCGATTGTTTCTCTCCAACCTCTACTCAACTGTCTCATTGTTGCTGACGACTAATGTTTACAATCATCACTTTTTACCTTGACTTTTGAAAAGTTTATCAAACTTTTCAACTAGTGACCCTAATAAAAAGTGACAAGTGATATAATAAAGATTAAAGAGTAGACTTTAGAGTTGAGCTTGAACAGACTAATACGTAAAGAAAAATTAGGTAGTGATAATATTCTACAAGCTAAACATGTATTCCAATTTCCAACTAGTATTCCAGTAAGCCTCATACGGATTATATGCTAGGACAAGTGTTCAAACTAATAAACAGAGGGAAATCTATTTTTAGTATAACTATGACAGGAAGGGAAGGTCTAAATGAACAAATGATGATGATGATGATGATGATGATGATGATGATGATAATAATAATAATAATAATAAATATTGAAAATAATAAGGAAAGTGGATAACTTAAAGCTGGCCCATTCGGCTGCCTCTTCTTGCCTCAACTGTACACACGACCCACAAAGGGGTTGGTAAGAAATACATATAACACATGTCTTGAAACCCAGTAATTGTTATGAAAACAATATTTGTCGTTAAAAAAGAATAGAATTGTGCCAATGGGTTTATAGAATGGTTGTGATTGGTACAAACGGGGTAAATCGGCTGCTGCAATTCTGCAAAGATGTAGACAAAAAGTAGACATCATTTACTTAAAACTAATCTAAATAACATTTCACAACAACAAATGGGGAATTATGACAGAGGCAGAGTCAAGCATTTGTTGGTCAACTGTCTTTAGACCTTGCACTGTCTTTAGACCTGGTACCCCCTTCGTAAGAGGATAGGAAGTAGGCACTCTGATTCTTCTGCAGATGCTTGAGAAAATCCAGCAATATCTGCTGCAAGCTAATTAAAGTCTCCTCCTCGATCTTCACACAAGCAAGTAGCTCAGGCAACTTTACTACAAACATCACCAAAAAAAGGTGATTAGGGTGAGTTTTTGAACTTGGATTCTGACTGAGTTTTTAAGTTTTTGCTTCCAAACTTCATAGAGTGGGTTTCCACAAAACCATGCCAAACAAATCCAGAAGGACCCACACAGAAGTAGGGTGTAGGAGTGACATGCACCCAGACCTTACGTCTACCCCTACAAGTAGAGAGGTTATTTTGATGAAGATCCCAGCTACAGAGTTTTTAGAGCTTTTAAAAAATGCAATTTTTTTAATACCTAATAAATTGTAGTAAGATATATGAAGTACAAAAATGAGATCCAAAAGGACAAACTTGGTGTGAACCGTGGTGGAACGAAAATGTGGACAACGGCAAACAAAGGCATAAAGCAACATCATAGGTAATTCGGTACAATTCAGAATATGATAAATTGATAATATCCAAAAGTAAGCAAACAGCTAATGGCCAAACAGCTCCATACCCCTCTCCCCCCCAAAGCAGTTGCTCTATCAATATTGTGTGTGTCTGAAAAGAGTCATTGATTATTGAGTAAAGTACATCTTCTATTCAGTCAACTCTATCAAAGTAGGAGCTTTTACGAATCATGAGCGCCTATACCCCTAAAACTTATTTCCAAGATTGTCTGGGGTAATTAACTAAGGTTAGCTTGAGTTCATTGTTTTACTTAAAACTAAAATTGACTTTAAACCGACACTGTTTAGGCCCGGCCCGGTACTGTTTGGCCCTGACCCGGGACCGGTAGAAACCGGGTCGGTACCGGGCCCAATTTTTGGATAAAAAAGGCCCGCTGGGACCAGGCACCGGTCCATCCCTAGGACGTTCTAGGCGTGTTTGACCAGAACTTTTTGGTGGATACTGCACCTTTTGGTACTTGTATAGAAGTATTAGACAAAGGTCACATTTATCTATTGAGTTTTTTCTTCTTGGGCATTTTATAATTTAGAGTAGGGCATCTAGGCACACTGGGTACTTGTCTCAGCGGCTAGCGATTTCTGTAACCATGAATAACTCAAGAGCATGAATGAACACAATAAAATGGCCCCCTTACTACATACCAAATAGGCGTAACAGATGTTCAGCACCGTATACACTAGATGGAGAGACATTATCTGAAACTATGCCGTGATATTGTTGGCGCTCCTCTTTGTACAAAAGTATAACCGGCAATGCTTTGTTAAAATATGACCTTATGCCATTGATAATTTCTCCAACTGAATCAGCCATACTGTATCATTTATGCACAAGAGAGGGGAATCACCAAGTGTCTTCGGACTTTGAAAATGTGGAGTAAAGAAAATAGGCAGAACAAAATATTGGTAGAAACTCAACTAATACACATTCGGTATTTGTTCAAACTAATTTTCTTTATTTATTTCTATTATATTTAGACTTGAAATATAAACATTGTGTAATAATTTTAAACACAATAATCAAATCTTAGTTTCCTTTGCATATTCCAAGGGAAAATCAAGCACAAGAAAATAGCTTTCTATACCATCTATCCCCTTTCCCCATCATTTTCCAGGATTCAAACAAACCCAAAAGGTTTCTACTCGAGTAATTTCGCTACTCCTAGAAAGCACATGAGAAGGTATATTTGAAACAACAAGCCCAGATCTTTCGCGCTCATCATGCTTGCATCACTGCAAGACAAAAGCCTTATGAACAAACTGAATATGCTGGGTTTCAACAAAAATCTCAAGTGTCTATTTGAATGGGGGGTTTGGATGGGATGACTTTGGAAGGCATAACCTGTACTTTTATACAAATCATGCAGCCTTTATACCATGGACCGTGCTTGTTATGAACATGACCAGTTACCCAGTTACGAATTAGAAAACATATTACCCAATCAATATGAAAGGAATCGCCATTCAATTAAAGGTAAGCAAGATAATGTAATCTTTGAAAGCAATAGAAACACTCACACTCCATCCTTTTTTGATCGGATTTCAAGATACTTTGTCAGCATATCATCAACAGTGTGAGATCGAGGAAGTTTTACCAGCTGAGAGAAAACAATGTGAAGTTTTTAGCCTGTAAAAATAAGCAGTTTATATTCCAAATAAAAGTTTGAATGCCAAAAACTAGTGGCGCTTTGGACTCTTTTAGATCCATCAAAGAGACAAGGACGATGGACTATTACGGAACGAACAAGTTCCGTAAACCTCATAAGTGCCAGACTCCTTCCTTTACATGAACTAAGAGAGGCTACATATGTAGTACTACAGCAGATTAAAAACAGAAAAACCCACATACCATGTTCTTCTGAGTAATAAACTCCCAATCATCCACAAGTTGCTTCTTTAAAGTTGATGGAATTTGAATTTTAATGAGTTTCTCAGCAGATGCATTGCCCTTCTGTATACGACAAGCCAGATATTCCAAAAGGGTAAGTAGTATTATAATATGATCTGTGGTGCTTTGGCGTGCTTTTTTTCATGGGGTGGGCAGTGGGTGTGCAATTCTGGGTGTGGGAGCAAAGCATTCAAATTAGTAACAGTAGCCAGTAGGCAGTGGAAAGTAGGACCAAAGAGCTTAACGTCAATAAATAAAAAATTTAAAATAGAAGTTCACCTCTGTAGCCGAATCAGCCTTCCGCTTTTTCCCTTTAGCAACTGCAGCACAAGTTCATTTGACAAAACATCTCTTAGAACCAGAGATGAATATGAGAAATTTACAGATAGTTGAACAGCTCAGATACCAAAACAACAACAACATCAACATCCAAGCCTTAATCCCAAAAAAATTTTGGGGTCAACTAACATGAATCGATCTATGATATCGATGCCAAAAAGAGATCAGATACCAAAATAGTGAAAAAAAATTGTATGCTTGCAAATACTACTCATACCATCTTAAACATTTTTATGTAGAAGAAATAAACATGCCTCAATAATTGGATGAAGGAAAAAATACAAGATAGGGCATTAAAAGAGACTCAGGACCAGTTAGCATGGATTATTACAAGATGAAACAAACATATATCAGGCAACCCTCAGCTGTGTAATTACTAAAACAGCAAGAAAGGCAATGGTAGTGGCAACTTTAACAATTGTCTGAGAGAATCTCTATGTTGGTAATTACAGGTTTATAGAAAATCTACTTTACCAAAGAAATTAACAAAACACAAAAGTTTGAGAAACATAAATGACATACCGTTGGCCTTCGTTTCCTCTTTATCAACATTTAGATCTGCCGAATTCATGAATGACAAAAACATCAAACATATAAGTATGTATGTGATTATTTTCACTGAACAAACATATGATTCCCTTCTCATGAATGCATATCAATTATAGGAAGCCTAGAATATTCTTAAATGAGTATTCCATTAACGAGGTGATGCGAGTTTAACAAATTTTTAAGGCGGCAACCTAACTGCTTCGTTCTTATTTATAAGCTGGGGCCTGGGGGTTTAGAAATTCTATTGCAGCCAGGAAATTCGAAGGATGATGTCAGTATGTCTCGTGCAAGGGCCAAGGGCAGCACAAAAGGAACGCAGAAGTGTTATTTGTTATTATTTAGATCTGCCTAATTCATGAATGACAAAAACATCAAGCATATAAGTATGTATGTGATTATTTTCACTGAACAAACATATGATTCCCTTCTCATGAATGCATATCAATTATAGGAAGCATATAATATTCTTAAATGAGTATTCCATTAACGAGGTGATGCGAGTTTAACAAATTTTTAAGGCGGCAACCTAACTGCTTCTTTCTTATTTATAAGCTGGGGCCTGGTGGTTTAGAAATTCTATTGCAGCCAGGAAATTCGAAGGATGATGTCAGTATGTCTCGTGCAAGGGCCAAGGGCAGCACAAAAGGAACGCAGAAGTGTTATTTGTTATTATTAGTTTCTTTTTATTACTTTTAGTATATGTTATCATTATTAGTATTAGTTACATTTCCCTCTGATTATTTGATATATTGAGTTAATATTGCAAATAGTTACTCCCTCCATATTGAAATGTTTGTTACACTTTCCTTTTTGGTATGTATTTTAAATTTTGCTAAACTTTACCTTTTTGCTAAGTTTTCCCTTTAAAAATACTCAATTACCCTTACGTTTTCTACTTTTTATCTTCTCTTTCATATTTGTCCAACCTCTCTCCTACTTTTTCTACACTATCCATTACCCCTACTACTTTTCCCTTAAATATTGTGCCAAACCCTATTGTAGCAAGCATTTCAATACGGAGGGAGTATGTTGTAATAGGTTTAGGGTTACTCTACTAGTTCACCAAGAATCTTAGGGCTAACATAGAGGTTCACTATTCAATTATTCATTAATAATTATCATCAATAATTTTGGAATAATTCATTTATCTGAACTGGGTCCAAGTGTCCAAAGCCACCTTCTCTTACCCAGGGCAGGGAAGTGCTTTATCTTTATTGATTTCAATCATCCTTCTTCATGCCACAAGAAATCATAGGAGCTACAAAGAATGTAAAGAAAACATACCATTGTTAATAGTATCATCTTTTTCATTTCTTGGATCTGTTGAATTCAAGCACAATGCAATCACAATTAACTATATAAATAAATGAAATTGTTCTAAAAAATATGTCATACACCACAGAGAAAATTGTATGAAGAAACTGCGAATCTGAAGTAAGAAGTACTCATTTTTCCTCAGAGTTCATAAATTGATATTTGATACTCCCTCCATCACATTCTAATATTTTTTGCTCTTATATTATGTTTTGATTCGTCCCAAAATACTCTTCATGTTTCCTTTTAAGTTTTAAGGATAAGATTGTGTTGTATATATTGTTTCTTTCCATTTCAAATGCACCTCAAACACACGATTTTATACTCTTAAACTTTGTGTTCACTCAAACGAAGAACATAAGATAGGAATGGAGGGAGTAGCAAAAGTAGGGTCATGAAGCAGTTATTGTGGTTTGCTAGTACACCCCAAAAAAAATCGGACAATTGAATAGTTGAAAATATACCAGCTGAGTTTCTAGGTTTTGGCTGTGATGAACGCCCTTGTTTTGCATTTTTTTCCACTCCCTGCTTCTTGTCAAGGGCCTGTTGCTTACTTATATTCTCATCTGTAAGTTTCATCAAGCGATCAGTGCCGACCCACTCATCCCAACTGCGGCAAGATAATTATTATGCTTTAATAACTAATCTGATATAGTAAATTTTGCAAATGCTCCGGATTCATTGCAACCTTGAAAATCAGAATGAAAGTGGTAGTCTAGAAACTGTTGCAGTCAAAACACATGAGATATACTATACTTACTTCTTGTTCCACCCCTGCAAATACAGATGAAACTCATTACATGATGGAACTCGTATGAAGATTATGGACAGAAAGGTTAAAGAATACAAAATTTGTGGTATATAAACTTCCTGAAAAGGAAGGCCTGGTAGTGGTTATAACTTATATAGAGAAGTTAATAGCACTTACCAAGTAGTGAACAAAATATCTCCATTCATTCTCCCTATGCTCAGATTTTTGGACCTTCAAAGTACAGTAAAACGCATCACGATATAGGAAGTATATTCCAAAAATGGAAGCATGCTAGATACAAACATCTGAATAAAATCACTACAAGCTGGATGTAAACTCTTGGACAAAATGATTTCTGGAATTCGGTTATATCAAGTTTCCGGAAATAGTCTCACTGTGCTTTAGTACAGGGGTAAGACTGCGTACATCTGACCCCCCCTTACCCCACCCTAGGTGGGAGCCTTTGCGGCACTGGGGTAAATGAAAATGATGAAAATGATGATGATTATATCAAGTTTGGTTTGGTTTCTTTTATGAGCAGGTAGGATTATTGTCCGAGATCTGAGAGAAAGAACGAAAGAGAGCCTTTTTGGGTTAATGCTTAATGTAAATTTAATGGGTGCCCAACCTAGTCAAGATATAAGACTCAAGTCCCTAAAAAGATATTAAGGTGGTGTTTGGATCTGCTTCTTCACACTGCTTCTGCTCCTTCGGAGAGCAAAAGTAGATATTGGAGTGTTTGGGTGGAAGTGCAGAAGTACTTCTGAGTGCTCAAAATTGCTCCCGGAAGCAGTTAGCTGGGAGACACCAACTTCTGAAAAACTGATTCTGATCCTACTGCTTTTAAAAAAGAAGCAGGAGCAGAATCAATTCCAAACACACCTAAGAGGTCCCTCATAATACCCATTAGAAGAGACCCAATCATGATAGGAAACATAGAGCTAATAAAAGCTCATTAAAAGTAATAAGGAAATAACAATTATAATATGAATATGAAACTAATACTCCACGGATCCCATGAGTGATCGGAAGTTGGATCCACATTGTATATTTGTATCTCACCTGAACTACTCCATCTATCTATCCCCTTGCAAAATATTGTTAGTACTAGTCATAAACTTATAATACTCCAACTGTCCCAAAATGATGATCTTATACTTTTTGGGTTCAAATATCAAGAAAGTGTGCTAGAACGCCCCGTACACCCTTACTTTATTGTACTGTTCACTCCTTTACATTAATTGTTTATAAAAAAAGGAGTATAAATTGTAATCTACTTTAATTTCTTTACCAAAAACATAAACAGGACTAGCATTTTGGGACAATCCATTTAGAAAATATATGACCACCATTTTGGTGCGGAGAGAGTATAATACTAATAGGAAGATTCCTTCCATAGTACTTCTCTATGTCCTCTTACACAACCCTCACAAGAGACATGTTTAAATCATTACTCCCCTAAAAGATATCAAGCTTGTCCTTTAGACAACAACAACATCCAAGCCTTATTCTCAAAATATTTCAAGCTTGTCCTTTAGAAAAGAGTAATATTGACTGCCAAGCTTATCTAAACCAAACAGCATTGTTTGGAATTTAGGACACAAATAATCACATGAAAACATTTAGTGATCTAACGATTGATGATCTTGATGTGCTGCCTCAGAATGCCAAGGCAACTTTTCCTCATTGACTCTCCAATGCTTTCATTCTTAAATTAGATACAGAGATCTTTTAACAATAGAGAGGTATAGAGTAGTTAGGGTGAAGTTATAGCCAACCATGGTAGGATGGCCACTAATGGCATGGGCAAAGAGGGGGGTTGCTCGTGAATATCGCTGCAAAGGTCACTTTGCTAAAAGATTTGACAAAGAAAATGCATAGGCTTTTCTGGAAGAGGTGGAGGAGTTGAAGTTTATTGGTCCGGATTACTGCTCATCATTGTTGCAGAAGCAAGAAGATGGCATAGGCTTTTCTAGCAGCAGTGTAGGAGTTGAGGGTGACTGAGATCTCTTCTAGATCTGAAGGTAATGCTACTAGTATGGAGTCACTACTCATCATTGTTTCAGAAGAACCACTGAAGGGAACGTCTTGGATACCAATTTGTTATTAGCATTTCAGAATGAGGTAAAGAATGTAAAAGAGTATTTAGGAATATGCTATGTGAAACTAATACTTGGTCAAGACACACAAGCACTATTTCTCCGAAAAGTAGTTTAGCAATATAAGGTCCTTTATAGATATTAAATTTACAAAATATAAGAGTCTTAATTATAATAGGAAAATAACATCAATAAAGCTAATAAGAAGCTGACTAAAAGTGAACACGGAAATAACAATGTTAATATGAATATGAAACAAATAGGGAGTAGCAAATTACCAAATACTAATAGTACTAATTTACTAATTAGTAATACGTGATTACTAATAGAAAACTAATAATAGGGCAATTGCTTCCACACTACTTCTACATGTTAATGCGAGTATGCGACACTCATAGTCTCACACAAGACAATCTCCAATCAGTTTCAACTTTCAACACATGTTTCGGACTGAGAAACTGAAAAAGGTTCCATGAAAAAAACGTGCATTTCTAAGTTTCAGAATTTCCAAATCTCCGACTTCACTTTTACTAAGCCCGTTCCTCGAAAACACTCATTGTTACAGCCTATGTAGTTTTTAGAAAGAACTCTTGATTGTCACAAAGAAGTATGATGATACTCATTCACACTATGAATGAACAGCTTTAGGATTTCACATTATGAATGAACAGCTTTGGGATTTCAATTACGCCCTAATTAAACTACACTACATACCAACTAAGAACGAAATTAAATTCTATGAAATTACAGTACTCTTCTGTAACACTCCAAGAGATTCTCCGAATATAATAAACATCAACTTTCCGCAGTGAAATAATTATCAATGTATGTTTTGATAATTTCTGGGCTCGTGATGAAGAAACAGAGGCTTGCCTTAGCTTTGTAGATGCGAGGGCCATGGTAAGCGAGAACCTTTTCTCCTTCGGAGTATAGGCTGGAATTCGAGATCCGGACGCCAGGAGAGTTGTCGCTATCCGTGGCAGACGCGTCCTTGGAACTCACCATTTTTATTCGAATTTCACATAAAATTCTTCAATTGTTCAACTGTTTGCACAGGCACTTCGATTTTATTGCAACACCGCCGTTGTCATAGATGTCTGCTGCAGTGCTAAATTTCCTGCAAAAATCGCCAACGGTTATCCGTTTCTTTCTTTCTTTTCCAAATTTCGGTGTTTCAAAATATACTATGGGGGAAAACTGTTACACAAACGACCTGTTCTATCCAGTCGTGGAGGATAGAGATAGGCTTCGGGCAAAATGATGCTACCCAACTTATACCCACCAGATTTGTAAGCTTTTTTTGTGTATGAACCGGATTCACAAAATGCAATTGATTCAGAGACTACAAAAGCTTTCATAAACATCGGTGGAATGGTGGGTACAAAAGTAGGTATAAGAATGTGTACAAACATCATTTTTGAGATCTGGGCATTACTACCCGCACGGGTAGCTCAGTTGGTCGAGTGGTGGGAGATTTGGATCAATGGACCAAGGTTCGAATCCCCGCAGTGACCGGGTGGAGGTCACAGAACCTGAAATAAGTCTGGGTCTCTGGTGCGTACGGGTGTATGGGTCTACTGCCATTCTGCTGACTGAGTCACCGTGACTAACCTCCTCACCATCATGTCGGTCGGGGTGGGGGGCTCCTGGGATGGGAGATTCCACCTTTTTTGGATCAATGAGATCTGGGCATTACTAAAAGGTACGTAGGGATTAGTAATGCACACTCGCTTGACGAAAAATCAAAATGTCTTTTGGGTGTGGTTTGGTTCGGTTTTAGTTTGGTTTTATTCGATTTTTCTCGGTTCTAATTCAGTCCGATTTAATACGGTTTGTAAGAAATACTATCAAATTGCATATGGTTCAATTTTGTTTCGGTAAGGTTCAGTCAAATCAAACTAATATGTCACCTCTAGTTTAACGTTTTTTAATACCCCACATTTTAGTCATACATAGTTAGCTTGTTGATAAGTAAAATACTTTTATTTGAAGTGTCTGTCGAACAATTACACATTTTCCCATATAATTATTTAAAAGAGTCCCGCTTCGTGTACACACCGAGTTACACGTCGGGTTACACGTCGGGTTACACGCCGGGTTACACACCGGTCAAATTGTCTGTATATACAGACAATTGGATCGGCTAGACAGACAATTTGATCGATGTTTTATGAAGAAAATCGATTCCCATACAGACAAAATATAAAGATTTGTCTGTATCATAGACATTTTAAACCTGAATTTTTCATAAAGTGTCTGTGATACAGATTTTTTTTTTGTCTGTGTGGGAATCGGTTTTCTTCGTAAATCGCCGCTCAATATGTCTGTGTAGTCAATCAAATTGTCTGTACACAAACCATTTGACAGGCGTGTACAAACTTGGCGTGTACAAAAGGAATTTTCCTATTTAAAAAAGATAACATGGATCTCATGAGACGGGTCACCGGAAGGAAAGGGCCGCCACCGTTGCTGGTCCTCATGAGTCATGATGGGTTGTAGTGATCATCGGAAGGGACAAGAGGTGCCCCCTTGATAAATGAAAAATCGGATTGATCATAATCATTTTGTATCTTTATTATTAGATTACTTCTTTATGAATTTTTATATGCATGTTCTGAGAGTAATTCTTGGTGTACACAAAATGTGTACACAAATTGTGCATTGCTGGTGTAAACATGCATTTTGGCATAAAATTTCGTCGTTTTTCAAATGAAATATCTGTGTACACAAGTAACTATGTGAGTTGTATAAGTTGTGTACTAATTCAGTGTACAACAAGAATTTTTATGATTCTAATCCCATCCGCGTCAAGGGTAGAGTTGCAATTTGCAAAGAACCGCCCAACTACGGTTAATAAGCTTGTGCTTTCTAGCAAGGTTATTCCCAAATTAAACTTAAGTATGGATTATACAAGAAAATTTGAGCTGAATCCACATTTTTCTCACTTCAATGCCATCTCAGCCAAACATAAAACCCAGATCATCATAATATTCTAAATACATGTATTCGAGAAATTCTTCCATATAATTTATATGTGACATCTTTAATCAGATTGAACTACTACGTATTACATTATTATTATCATCCCTATTTTCCAGGTACTTGTGCACCTTCAAAATGAGAGAGTGACATATGGAATTTGATTGTAGACACGTCTCAAACTACATATTAATGAGTCATCGTATCTATCATGTGCGGAGATTTCATAAGCTACTGATCAAAATAATAGTTGTCACACAATTCTGGGTCGTGCAAATTGTGTACGTCTTGTTACCTCTCATCTCCGGCGAATGCCTCATGCAGTCATGCTCCAACCTCAAGGGAGGGGGGTCTTTAGTAAGATTTTTACCAGGCAAATCCCCATTTTGAACAAGGATGTTTGATCCTCCTATCTTGGGAGGGGGTGTCATTCAAGCCCACACAGAGTCATCAAGGGTGGCACGGGTGGCGGTCTCCTAGAAAAGAGGAGAACTACTTTATATGTTTTGACCTCATGTTCACTCGTCTCAATTAAGAAGCGGAGGATTGAGGTGATACAATATATGGACTCGGATCCCCGATCTCACGACTATTAGACCTAGATAGTGGCACACTCATTTATATTATTGTACACGTTAGTTTATTCATTTATACCCATTAGATTAGCTTTTATACCATTTATTAGCTCTTTTATGTAGTTGGAGTCCATAATAGCGACTCATCACACTCTTTTCCTATATATACTCTCATTGGGAGGTTGTAAACCAAAAACATATATACTCATACACAATTCTATACTATTCGTTTTCGTCATTCTTATAGCTCAATCTCTCTAATGTACATGTTTGGATAGCCCTATTATCCATCACGGACACTCAAACTCTGCATCAATCACATCATAATGGAAAATATCAAAATTGTTTAAAAGGAATTCTTGAATATGAAGGAGTTGAAAGTGTAGCCAAATCGCAAACAAAAGCAAATTATGCCCTATGTGTGGCGTTGTAACAATGATGGAAAGCTAAAGAATGATAAGTTCAAACTTGTACCCCGTTTCACCTCGAGTACTCCTGCCTCAAGGAGTGAGATATTCCCGATGAAGTATATATATATATATATATATATATATATATATATATATATATATATATATATATATATATATATATATATATATATATATATATATATATATATATATATATATATATATATATATATATATATATATATATATATATATATATATATATCTCACATTTGGGCTTGTGACTATTGTGTTTTAACAACTGTTCACATTCATTGGAATGATCATTTCAATTAATTTAATGTAGTACTTTGTATTATAGGGAGTATTACCTTTTCCTCTAGCTTTCACCTCTTTTAAAATTAGATCTTGAGATCATTGATGACTTCACTATGGCTATTTTTTTCTAGTTCAACTCACAATTTAGTTTTGAATAGCTATCCAGAATGGGAGGTCGGGCATGCTTAAGATAATAACCTTTTGACACAAGTATTAAGATTCACTTTGTTAGTATATAGTTATATACTCCATTTGTCCCACTATTTTGTACGGACTATACAATAAGAACTTACACACACATTAATCTATCCAATTCACATTCAATCTGTAAAACAAAAATGATTAGAACAACATATATAATCTCCCAAGTTTTGACACAAATGTTAAGATTCATTTTCTCAGTCTAAATATTTTGCTACTCCTTTTTCACTATATCATGAAATGAAACATCAAACATAGGAGGTTACAAATATGCAAAAGAATGTAAATTATCTGTCGGGTGGATAGTGTGTTAAACGACCAATGTTGTTTGTAAACCAATGTGTAAAACTATAAACCAAGACTTAAGCCCCAATTGTTTACGTCTGTGTAACAAAAAAAAGTAGAACTAGTACATAACTCAAGTGTAGAGATAGCATTGCTCATGTGATCATATTGAAAAATATGACAAACAAATGCATGAGAAAAATTGCACCAAGTAGTAGTACAATATATACATCACTCACTCTTCCCATTCAAGATTGGGGCTCCTGACTTAGGGTAATTGACTAAACCAATTAAAGATGTGGAATTTTATGAAAACAAAGACAAGGCCACCAAACAGAGCCTTAATCAAGAATCTTCATCTTCATGATTCAATCTCATCAACGAACTCATTCCATTCTTTGTCTTCCTTAATTTTTTTCATTACTCCTTCAACAGCCACATCAAAAGCATCCTTCACATGCTTGAGTCCAGTTTTCGGCCTTGCATAGATCAATTTGGGCATAGTCTCCACCACTTTCTCCCTCATTTTCCTGATCTTCTCTTTGCTATACTTCTCCAAGATTCCTCTAATAGACACCGACCCATTCTTCACCCCATTGGGGTCTATGAACACAGAGTAACTCTCTGGATCCTCTGCTAAGAACCACTGGTACTGCTCGTAAGCCGTCTCCCTCCAGAAGAACACTGGAACTGAACCCGCGATCATACAGTCGAACACTGACCGTCGCGTCTTGCTGTCCCCTGCGGGTTGCAAGCAGAAATCCGAGCTTAGGAAGGCGTCCTGGATAACGGAAGGATTGACAGAGCACTGAGTCACCGAGCAATCAACGACTCGGGTGACGTCAGACTGGTTACGGCAGTAGTGGATGAGGAGATTTCTGAAGTCTTCCTTTACGTCTGCGCGTGTGGCTCCGACGAAGGAGAACAGACTTGTGCGGTTGCGTGAGAGTGTGTACTGCTGCCATAGGCGGAGCTGGGAGTCTGTACTGGGGTGGAATCCGGTGGGGTAAGGCACACCAACGTCGTAGATGTCCCACGGCGCCTTCTCGATCGTGAAGCGCGTGACGTTCGCCATCTCCGGCAGGTTGAGGAGGGCGGATCCCCATTTCTTCCCGGCATCCGCTAAACGGCGGAAATCCCATGTGATTCGTCCAATCGTGAGGAAATGATCTGAGCCTTTGGACTTCTGCCAATAGGTTTGATTCTGGACCCACTTGAGCATCATATTGCAATGCCAATCGCGCTTTTCTATATCATCGATCCACAAATACTTCCCAACCGCGAGTCCAGCGTAGAAAGGAATGTAGAACGCCGTAGCAGATTCCGGCTCCATCGTCCTACACCGGTAGTTCAGGAGCCGGTGGTGGAAAATCACCTCCGACGAGAACTGATTCGTCTGATACCACGCCGTCGCGACGTTCATCGGCAAGATCCTGGCTAAATCCCTCGTCCTCTTCCCGTATCCGGCGTTGATGTTCAGCCCACACTGCCAATTCCACGGATCCAAATCCGTACAGTTCTTCAAAATCAAATCCTTGTTAAACATGGTCGGCAGGTCGTAGACGTAAACCCTACCGTACTCGCAGTCCTCACCTTCCGGTGGCTGAGAAGCGGCGTCTCCTCCATGTGCGGCGGCCGGTATAGAGACTGCCTCGGTGGGGAAATGGAGCTGGGCATGAGGATGAGAGGTTAAAGAGATGGGCGAGTTCCGGCTGAAGAAGACGACGATTACTTGGACGAAGAGGAAGGTGGAGAAGAGCCAGAAGCGAGGGTTTGCTGAGATTTGGGAATGGAAGGACGTGAGGAAGTTGAATGATTTGGGCTTTTGGATGGTTTGAAGGTCCGAGGAAGAATGGGAAAGCATTTTTAGGGTCGGCCGAGTTCACTCAGTGTCTGGAATTAGATAAAAAAGGAGTAGAAAAGCATAGTGAAGTGATGAGGAGGAGGAGAAGGCTAAAACTGCGGAGAAATAAATGGTTGATTGGGACAATTATGTAAGCTGGAAAGTGAACCGGTAGGGGTGAGAATGAGCAGAAGCACCGACAAGGGGAATTTCACTTTGCTCCTTCGTTGAAACTGTAATAACTTGCAATTCACAACTAGCAAATAGCAATTCACCCTCCAACCTCCATATATGGAGGCCATGGTGATGACACAGCTCCATTAAAGGAGTTAACTTTATAATGATGAGTTCATTCTTACAATGTTAATGTATGCAGTTGCGACAACCTAACACAATATTGGATATTTTATGAGATATTACCCGAAATATGACTGAAACACTTTGTAAATTCCAAAATATGACTGTCATATTTTTATTCCCAAAATAGGATTAATTACTGTCGTGTTTTGGCAGTACCAGACTTCAAACATGGTAGTATTTTCTAAACATGGCAGCAATTAATCCTATTTTGGATTTTTGAAACTGTTTTAGTCCTATTTCGGGAACTTTCCCATTTTTTATGGACGACTTTCTTTATACAGAGTATTATACTTTATAAGAAGAATTGGGATTTTACACAAGATGAATCGGCTGACGACTTTTTAACTCAATACACTTATATCTATAACAAACCAATATTATACTTCATCTGTCTCTTATAACTTTGTCAACTTTCCTTTTTGGATATCCCATTAACTTTGGCACTTTCTCTTTTAAGTAAAGAATTTGTAGTTCCAGTTGATTCTCTCTCTTCTGCACAAACCTCAACCACACAGTTTTTACTTTATTAATACATGTGCCGGTCAAACTTGGCAAAGTATTGAGAGACGGAGGGAGTATGTAATTTTCTTCAATACTCTCATTGGGCTGAGCTGTAAATATGTAATTCACATCAAGTTGTCTTGTAAGAACTTCATTAAGTAACAAAAAAATTGTGAGAAAAAAATAACATTGACAGAAGGGAAACAATATGAAGACTGTGTTAGACTTTGTTCATCGAGTCTTTTATTTGATCATTGCTTTGATCAATATGTATCATTACTTCATTAAACTTTTTACCAAGTAACAAAACTCAATGGAAAAATAAACTTTAGTTTAAGGAAAAGAGTATAACGTAGTGGTGTGTAGGTGTAAGACTCCACCTCTCATGATATTTGCATTAACCATGGGAGTTCGGAAAGCTTTCGAACTCTTATGTTCTTCACATGTTTTTAAAAAGGGGCCTTGGGTAGTCACTTGGTAAACAAACTTGCTACATTTTATTTCGAGCTTACTTGATTCACTTGAATCTTATATATACATGTTGTTGCTTATTGTAGAGGAACATGAGAGATGTGTGTTTTGTGTTATCACGTTTTATATATTCCAGTTTCATTTGTTCAATGCAAGCTGCACTATCTTCATAAATGCAATTAGGCTCTTTAGTGGCAGATTAAAATCACCAGTTCCTCGAATATATATATATATATATATATATATATATCACAATCCGCCTCGTGTAGAGTGATATCAAAGTGATTTAAGGAGATTACCACAAGTGTATGTTTACTTGATCTCTAAGATGTTGTCGTGTTCCAATTGTGAAAACATAACCAGTTCAAGAATGAATGGCCTTTATGGTAGTCAGAGAGATACCAAACATCAACAAAACCTACCAAGACATCTTTTGTAACATCATCCCCAATCGTATTTACTTTTATGTAAATCATGTATTGAACCTTATGAACTGGTAACTGAATTTACGAGGTTGTAAATTTTTGTTAGCACTTTTGCGTGAACAGTGAATTGCACGTGGGGCCCACATCAGGAGCGGGGACCACCCTATATTTCCGAGACCACATATTATATTCATCTTGGCCTAGATAATATGTATATGTTGTTGGATATTTTAGTTGGGCCATGGAAAGGGCATAGGGTCGACGGGTTGGTCAAACAAGGCCCAATTACCGATATTGGTAATTTAATGGGTAATAGTCTGAAACGAATTTCAGAGACTTCTAAATTAAAGTTGGGGAATGTATATTCATTATAAAGGCATATAGTGATTTCGAACATTTGATATATTTTATTTGGCCCAATAAAGTAAAATGTAATTAAAGCAGTCTGAGAAATACAACTTTCGGGGCTGATCGTACGCATCAGGACATAATGAGATGACTTCCCACAAGAGTGGGGCCACCCCACGTTTTTGAGAGCTCAAAGATGACAAGGGGGGCTGCACAACATGGGTTGTGAGGTGTGTGTGGGCTGAGGGTGATGTTTGGGTGAGAGTTGACCTAAGGTGGGTCTCTCTCCTCACACATTTGCCATTTGAGACAAAAAGAGTCTCCTCACTCCCTCCCCCATTGTTTTGTGCGTCCAAACCACCCCAAGGAAAGAGAAAAGCTCTGCAAACACCATACTCCATAGCTAAATTTGGACTCAAGCTCAAGGGAGGCAAAGAAGGAGGTTTAAAGGGGAAAAATGGAGGAAAAAGTGTGGTGATTAAGGTAATGACCTTATATTAACTTTTCCTCTACACTTTAATTACCATATGACTTATATAGCATATGAGGAACCCCTATATAAGCTCTACATGTTTATAAATGTAGAATGAGGGATGGGAAGGTAGTTTTAAGTCCAAGAACGGACTTAGAAGCCAAAGTGTCCGGTTCGTCGGAAAATAACCTTTTAGAGGTTATTTGTATTGATATGGGTTTTATGGTGATAAAACCTTGTTAGGAACTTGTCTAGGGTGTTCCTAGAGCTTTCATGGAGTTGAAAGAGTCACCAGAGTGTTCACCGAAGTTTGTCAAAGTTTGCCGGAGCTTCGCTGGAGTCCAACCGGGAAGGGTAGAACTTCTAAAAGCTCATTCAAGGTGAGTGGATGGCTTAATGTCTTGTAACTCTTGGATTAAGTATAGGATTACCTAAAGAAATGTTATAAGTATTTATAATGATGTTTAACTGAGTTTAAGCATGTGAGTAGCCAGAGTAATTAGGCTTATGTGGATGAAACTACATGATTATGCATGAGAAGAGTATAAAATATGTATAAAAACATGTGTAATGTTTTGGATGGATAAAATGGCATTTATTCGTAGTTTTAGACCTCATACATGCTGTGTAAAAATTTTGGACCAAACGGAGTTCATTTCGGGGGTCAACGGGCCATTGACCTGAATAAATGGCCTTAACTGGCGCCAGGTATAGGGCTTAACCGGCGCCGGGTAAGCTGCTGCCACGGATTCCGATTTCGCCAAAAATGCGGTTCGGATCCGGTTCGAAGGGGGCATTCACCCCGGACATCCTATATAAATATATTGTGCATGGAATTGCATGGAATATGATATTTAAATGGTAAGTTTGATACCTAATGATTAAACTCTAAGACTTGGTCTAGTCTTGATAAACGATTATGATATAGACTCTATCTATGCATGATAAGCGGTAGGTCATTGAAGTGAAAGTAAGACGGTGGAGAATCTAGGGACGACGGTACTGTCCTCAAAACTCGGTATATAAATGGTGGAGACCCAGGGACAACGGTATTATCCTCAAACCTCGGTATATAAACGGTGGAGACCCTGGGACGATGGTACTATCCTCAAACCTCGGTATATAAACGGTGGAGACTCAGGGATGACGGTACTATCCTCAAACCTCAAATGTATAAACGGTGGAGATCCAGGGACGACGGTACTGTCCTCAAACCTTGGTATATAAATGGTGGAGACCCAGGGACGATGGTATTGTCCTCAAAGCTCATATTTATAAATGGCAGAGAATCCAAGGACGACGGTACTGTCTTCAAACTCGTATGTATAGATTGATTTGGACCAAGAGGAGTCCTATACACTCGTAAGATATGGGTGTGTTGGTATTCAAGTCAAGGATATTGACTAATATGATTTTTCCCAAATAAACAATGGCCTACGGGTCGAGTATTTCCAAGTGTATGTATATATTGATATGTATTTTATGACTTGGAGAAAAGTACTATACGTGTATGTATCAACCTTTGTTTGGGTCTTATACTTGAAAAGTTAGTTACTCTACATTTAGCTTGCTACTCGCTCAGTACTTGTACTGACCCCTTCGGGGTCCCCCCACCATTTTCATGTTGAAGCTAGAGCTTGCTACCTGCACCTTCTTATGGGTGAAGTCAATTCAAGGAAGACGTGGTTCATGCTTCCTTATTTCCTTTCAAACTACCAAACACTTGCTCATGGATACTTGTTTTACTATAAACTATTTTGGGCCTGTGAGCCCATGTCTTGGCCGGATGTGGCCCATGATTTATCGATGAATATTTCCACCATTCATTGGTTTAAATGTGATGTTGCTATGTATGTTTACTACTGAGTATGGATGAATTATGTTCATAGACGCCTTGTATGATTAAGTCACGTTGACTTGCGGGTGACATCACTTGGTCATACAGAGGTTGTACACGCGCTTAGATGCGGTCTGGGGCATGACAATTAAGTGGTATCAGAGCCACCTCAGTTCTAAGCTATGTAATCAACCACTCACAAGAGTTTCCTACAAAAGAGTTTTACCGAAAACCATGAGCATTGTAGTTTGACGTTTATAGGACTATTGTTACCTAGGTTGCAAGGTCTCTAGTTGTTAAGATTGTACCCTTAACAATTGGTATGGCGGTGACTTGGGCCAATATGTGTCTATAACGTGTTCTGTCAATTGAAATTGATTGGAGTCTAACGACTCGTTAATATTTCTTTGTAGAAATGGAGGGTAGACGTATGCCGACGAGAAACAACCATAAAGGACTTGTTGCGGGAGCCTCCGTAGGGGCTAGCCGGGCCACATCTCATGGTTTTACGCGGAGAAGAGGAGGTCGTGGAGGCCGTGGGGCCACAGTGCCAAAATAGTGAGTGATGGCCACGTAAGCTCTGTGTATGAGACTAACACCGAGAACTATGACTCGAATTTTGTTCCTAAAACGGAGCATGAGGAGACCCCATATGATGGGGGTGACTTTCACACCGACGACGATGACAATGATGAGAGCGACGCCCGTTTTTCTCAAATGGGTGAGGTACTAGAATGGTACCAAAAGGAAAAGCTAAGCATGCCTCTCAAGGGGGCTCGGGTCAAGGAAGCTGGGGAGCTTCAAGGGCCGTTTCTGGGACGTCTCAAGGTAGACGTGGAGGAGATTTTTGTGTAAGGATCTCCAAATATCTCAAGGAGGCTAGGGCCTTGGAGTGTAGGTCCTTCGACGGCACCAACGATATTACTGTTGCCGCCGATTGGATTAAGAAAGTGAAAGACGCATCGAGAGACATGCAAATAACGCCTGACGTGAAGTTGACTGTTGCTTCACGCTTGCTTGAAGGAATCACTTCTACATGGTGGGAGAGTGTAGAAGGAAAGTACCGAGGGACTATCACATGGGCGAACTTCAAACAAGAGTTCTACGCCCAATAATACTCCGACTACGAGGTAAATGTGAATCGTAGGGAGTACACGAACCTCAAGCAGAAGGAGGGTGTAACAGTCAAACAATTGGAGCAAGAATTCAGAACCTTGGCGAGGTTCTTACCGGAGTATGCGGCCGATGAAGACCGCATGACTGAACATTTTTGGGATGCAATATTGTTGGACATCCGTGATCGGGCCACATACTCACGTCACATGACTTTTAGTGAGGTGGTAGAACAAGATATGCTTGGGGAAACCCAATGGAATGAAAGGAAGGAAAGAGACGCCGTAGAGGCGAAGAAAATAAAATGGAATAGTTCGAGACCGCCCGATCGTTCATGGAAGAACAACCACAGGGGCGGTGGTTCGTTCAAGGTGCCGACACCACCAGCGAAGAGGAACAAGGACTCTAGATGGCATTCGTCCCCTTCTCACAAGTCCGGGCCGCCTGAGTGTGCAACATGTTCAAAGAACCACTTCGGGAAGTGCAATGCACCCCCGAGGTGCTACCAATGTGGGAATACGGGTCACCTGAAGGCCAATTGCCCACAATTGGGGAGAGGAGGAGCCTCAGGAGCTGAAGGAGGAACCATGACGGGAAAGAACCGTGCGGGACCGTCATACGGCGGCACGGGAAGAGGCGGCGCATCAACAAGCAACGCCGTGTCCGTCAACCAAGGCGGGGCCCAAGCGAGGGTCTACGCGATGACCGAGGCCGATGCTCAGGCCAACCCCGACTCCGTTGCAGGTAATCCTTTGTTTACACTTGTATCTTTCATGTATACAAGTATTAAAATCTTTATGGTGCATGTACAAGCCGATCGATGGCATTTTCGGCTCGCTTTCAAGCGAAAAACAAAGTTAATGTTGCCCAGGGTGAACCGGCGCCAGTCTGGGCTTGAACTGGTGCCGGTCTAGTGTAAAAGGGTGGCCAAAACGGGGTGGACAGTAGCTTAACCGGTGCCGACTAAGGGCTACGAGCATGCATCTCATGCTTGATACGAAGCAAACACATTTTAGAAGGATCTATACTATTTCATGAATTTCAATTGCTAATAAGCAATATAGTTTGTAACGAATCAAGAAAGAAATCATTATTAGTTCTTATGAAACCATACCTTTTGATGGATCAATGAAAACTTAGATCTTAGCATTTGTGGTTGTCGTTCTAGCGTAGAAAGTACCACGCCTCTACGGTGTGCACACACGATCGGATCAAACTTGCTCAATGTACTAGCATCCAAAGAGTTTCTCAATTATGTTTTGTCTCATGTATGTGTGAGAACAGCCAGCCTTATTAAGCTCTTAGGCTCCTCCTTTTATAGAGAACATAATGTAGAAAACCTTAGCAATAAACGGATATGGGCTTGAAGTCATTCGGACCCAAACACTATCCGATTCTGATCCAAAACGTTTTAGTGTGCGACCCTATAGGTTTATATTCCTTTGGTAGTATAATTAAATACTCTTTTAATTATACAAATAAAAAGCGGTCTCTAGTAAGACATTATTATTATCCAAATGATATAAAATTCAAAACGACACAACTTATAAATATATTATGTCACATATATATTCCTTTTGCCAAACGATATCTAGATTGAACACAAGACTAGGCGAGTGTCATTCTTGTATAGTTCAATCATTGTATCTTGATTTCCAAGTATATTTAATACAAATGACACCTCATTTGTGCATGGCCATGCTATAATTAAATATACTTATCAAGGGGCCCAAAGATATCTTCTCTCAATATATGAAAGTGACAAATCCCATCTTAACCAACCACATACCTCTATATATTTCATAATACATTTGATCATCACCTTTATAGTTACTCATTTAGGAGTAACGTTCGATAATGCCTAATGTATTAATCCCTATATTGGTAACCATGGCGATCTCAGGTCCGAGGACAATATGATTTCACTAAAGGGAACATCACTGATGACATTTACAACATTTCCTTGCAGTGTTCCCAAAACGGGTCGGTCCAATATTTGTTCACCAACAAGTATTAGTGTGTTTAGATTAATATCTCCATATCCATGACTTGTGGAACATAGTTATCAGCTAACCCACACTCTAATCAATATGTCTATGTAATCCTAGTTTATAGAGATATGATTAGGGACATAGTAATTTTACGAAACGACTAGTATTCCACAACCAAGTCACATACTTGGTGAACTAGTAATAATAATATACTATATTTAAGAATACAAGGTGAAATAAAATAAACCTTATTAATAAGCATAAGATATCCAACTATAATTCATACACATATGAATAGTTCTAGGGCATATCTCTTTCATAAACCGGCGTCGGTTCAACAAGAAATTTCCGACTTCTCGCTCCAGGGGTAAACCGGCGCCAGTCTAGGCCTTAACCGGCGTCGGTCCAGTTAAAATCTTGATCATTTTCGACTCCAGGGGTAAACCGGCGCCGGTCTAGGCCTTAACCGGTGCCGGTCCAGTTAAAATATTGCCTATTTTCGATTCCAGTGGCTTAACCGGCGCCGGTTAAGGGCTAAATCGGCACCGGTCCAGTGTATTTTTTGGCCGAAAGTTTCTGTTTAGCCCCGTTTTGATCCGGTACGTTGGGTAGTGTGTCTTACATGACTTATATATGTTGGAACACTAAAGATCAATGGTAGAAACACAAGAATTCTCATTGACACCGGGGCACAACGCTCATTTGTGAGTGAAGCATTTGCCGAAAGTTTAGGCGTATCATTGATAGCAATGACGTAACCCTTGTTGGTCTCTACACCGTTGGGAGACGATGTGGAGAGGAGACACTACTATCCTTTGTGTGAGGTAGAAGTGGCGGGTCAACCCTTGACTTGTGACTTCGTACCTCTAAGCATGTTGGAGTTTGATGCAATCATAGGGATGGATTGGCTTGAGAAGCATCGTGCTTGAGTGGATTGCTACGCCAAAGTTTTGGAACTCGAGGATGATGAGGGAAACGTCTTACGTTTCGAGGGGGATCGGGGAAGATCTTATAGTTGTATCATATCCCTGATGAGAGCACGAAAGATTATGAAGAAGGGATGCCACGTGTACCTTGCTTATGTGGTGGATAAGACAAAGAAGGAGGTCGACATCAATGACGTACGTGTCGTGTGTAAGTATCCGGATGTCTTCCCCAAAGACTTACTGGGGCTTCCACCCGATAGAGACATCGAATTTGTGATCGAAGTAGAGTCGGGGACCAAACCCATTTCGATTCCTCCTTACCAAATGGCACCAGCGGAACTTCAAGAGTTGAAGGTCCAATTACAAGAATTATTGGACAACGGGTTCATTAGACCTAGTCATTCACCGTGGGGAGCACGAGTACTCTTTGTGAAGAAGAAAGATGGTACACTAAGAATGTGTATTGACTACCGACAGTTGAACAAATTCACGATCAAGAATAGGTATCCTTTACCAAGGATTGATGACTTATTTGATCAACTTCGGGGGGCGATAGTGTTCTCAAAGATTGATTAGAGGTCGGGCTATCATCAGTTGAAGATCAAAGAGAGCGACATACCTAAGAGTGCATTTCACACTAGATATGGCCACTACGAGTTCCTTGTGATGTCATTTGGGTTAACCGATATACCGGTGGCATTCATGGACTTGGTGGACCGTATTTTAGTGAGTACTTAGATGAGTTTGTGATTGTATTCATTGATGACATCTTGATATACTCAAAGAACGAAGAAGAACATGAGCATCACCTGAGACTTGTGCTTGAAAGGCTAAGGGAGAAACAACTCTTTGCCAAGTTCTCTAAATGTGAATTTTGGCTCAAAGAGATTGGCTTTCTGGGGCATGTCATATCTGAATCAGGCATTGCGGAGGACAATGCAAAGATAGAAGCTATTATGAATTGGGAACAACCCAAGAATGTGAAAGAGATACGTAGTTTCCTTGGCTTAGCGGGTTACTATCGTAAATTTGTTGAGAAATTCTCCGTGGTTGCGTCACCACTTATGAAGCTCACAAAGAAGGGGTCTAAGTTCGTATGGGACGACAAATGTGAGAAAGGGTTTCTTGAGATAAAGAAACGACTTACCGAGGCACCAGTTATTGTGCTACCCATACAAGATATAGGGTATGATATCTATAGTGATGCTAGCATCCAAGGGCTTGGATGTGTACTAATGCAAAATGGTAAGGTGATTGCCTATGCTTCTCGGCAATTGAGGAAACACGAGGTGAACTACCCTACCCATGACCTAGAGTTGGGAACGATAGTGTTTTCACTAAAGATTTGGAGGCATTATCTCTACGGAGAAACGTGTCACATCTACACCAATCATAAGAGCTTGAAGTATGTATTCACTCAGAAAGAGTTGAATATGAGGCAAAGGAGATGGATGGAGTTGATCAAGGACTATGACTTGATCATCGACTATCATCCCGGTAAGGCCAATGTGGTGGCCGATGCACTGAGCAAGAAGAGTACGTCGGGGACGTTACTCACATGCCTACGGGCATTGAGGGCGCGCGTGGAGATGATCACGAGCGGGGCCCTCATAGCGAGATTCGAGGTTAGACCTACTTTTCTTGATGAGGTCAGCAGATGTCAGGGCATTGATGAGGAATGTTAGAAGATCCGTGAGCGGATCCTTGTGGGGCCCTTTGAGGATTTCCGGGTACGAGAAGATGGCCTCTTATTGTTTAGAGATCGTGTGTGTATACCGAAGAATGAAGAGTTCCAAAAGTCCATACGAGAGGAGACTCATTCTTCAGCCTATGCTATGCATCCAGGAGGTACAAAGATGTACCAATACCTGAAGGAAAGTTATTGGTGGTCACATATGAAGAGGGTCATCGCAGAGTATGTGAGTCGATGCCTTAATTGTCAGCAAGTTAAGGCGGAGCATCAGCACTCGACGGGGCTTTTGCAATCACTTACCATTTCAGAATGGAAGTGGGAACATGTGACCATGGACTTTGTGGTAGGATTACCACGAATGGTGAACAATTACGATGCGGTATGGGTGGTGGTTGATAGGCTTACTAAGAGTGCACATTTCTTACCTATCAACATTACTTATCCTCTTGAAAGATTGTCCAAGTTATACACTGAAGAGATTGTGAGATTGCATGGAGTCCCAATATCCATTGTTTCGGATAGAGATCCACGATTCACATCTAGATTTTGGCCAAAGTTTCAAGCATCTTTGGGAACTAAACTGAAGTTTAGCACAACATTTCACCCGCAGACGGATGGACAATCTGAGCGAGTGATACAGATTTTGGAAGACATGCTTAGGGCATGTGCTTTGGAGTTCCAAAGGAGTTGGGATAAACATTTGGCTCTAGTAGAGTTTGCCTATAACAACAGTTACCAGACAAGTATTGGCATGCCTCCATACGAGGCATTGTATTGGAGGAAATGCAGGACACCATTGTGTTGGGATGAGGTTGGCGAAGCCAAGCTCGAGGGTATGGAACTTGTTGAGATCACCAAGGCTAAGGTGAAGACCATCCGGGATAGGCTTAAGGCCGCCCAAGATCGATAGAAGAGCTATGCTGATAGACGACGTAGACCGTTGGAGTTTGAAGTTGGTGATGAGGTGTTTCTTAGGATTTTCCCTTAGAAAGGCATTATTCGATTCGTATCAAGGGGTAAGCTTAGCCCCCAATACATTGGTCCGTTTGAGATCCTTGAAAGGATTGGAGCCGTGACTTATCAGCTCAAGTTGACACCTGAACTTGAGAAGAGATACATGACGTATTTCATGTATCCATGCTCAAGAAGTATGTACGAGATCCATCTCATATTATTGAGAAACCACCGGTGGAGATCCGTGAGGACTTGCAATATGCAGTGGAACCGGTGAAGATTGTTGGTCAACAGGTAAAAAAATTGAGGAACAAGGAGATTACTATGGTAAGGGTTCTATGGAGGAGTGATCAAGTCGAGGAAGAAACATGGGAGACCGAGGCCTCAATGAGAGAGACATACCCGTTTCTTTTTTACTAGACATGTGGATTTCGGGGACGAAATCCCAAATAAGGGGGGTGAACTTGTAACACCGTCCCCAATCATATTTACTTTTATGTAAATCATGTATTGAACCGTATGAACTGGTTAATGAATTTACGAGGTTGTAAATTTTGTTATTACTTTTGCACGTGGGGCCCACATCGGGAGCGGGGACCACCCTATATTTTTGAGACCACATATTATATTCATCTTGGCCTAGATAATATGTATATGGTGTTGGATATTTTATGTAACACCGTCCCCAATTTTATTTACTTTTATGTAAATCATGTATTGAACCTTATGAACTGGTTAATGAATTTACGAGGTTGTAAATTTTTGAAAAAAAATCCACTTTTGGCCCATAACTATTATACCACTTCCACATTTAGTCCCTTACTTTCAGATTGTCCACATTTAGTCCGTGACCATTATCCCCTCACCACCCCTCATCCTTCTGGCCAAAATTCTTGTAAATTTAGTCCACTTCTCAGCCTTAGAATCAGTTTTTGCATTAAATTTTGTATCAGGTTGGGTTTTTCATATAAGTCTTTCCATGAAATTTGGTTTTTCATACCTAAAATCTGCATTAAATTTGACGGAATTTTGGTCGGAAGGACGAGGGGTGGTGAGGGGATAATGGTCACGGACTAAATGTGGACAATCTGAAAGTAAGGGACTAAATGTGGAAGTGGTATAATAGTCATGGGACCAAAAGTGGAATTTTTTCTAAATTTTTTGTTATTACTTTTGCGTGAATAGTGAATTGCACGTGGGGCCCACATCGGGAGCGGGGACCACCCTATATTTCTGAGACCAAATTATATTCATCTTGGTCTAGCTAATATGTATATGGCGGTGGATATTTTAGTCGGACCATAGAAAGGGCATAGGGTTGACCAGTCAATCAAACAAGGCCCAATTACCGGTATTGGTGATTTATCGGATAACAGTCCAAAATGGATTTCGGAGACTTCCAAATTAAAGTTGAGGAATATATATTCTTTCTAAGAGCCCATAGGGTTTGAGAATGTGTGACATATTTTATTTGGCCCGATAAAATAAAATATAATTAAAACAGTCTGAGAAATACAACTTTCGGGGCCGATTGTACAAATCGGGACACAAAGGGATGACCTCCCACATGAGTGGGGACCACCCCGCGTTTTGTGTTCAAGGTTGACAAAGGGGGGCTGCATTATGGGAGAGGAGTGGTTGAGATGAAGGGGCACCTAAATAAAATAGAGGTGGACCTCTTTTCTTGCACTCATTGCTCAAAGAGACAAAAGAGAAGCAAACCCCCCTCTTTTCCTCACCTAATATTTCGGCCAGCACCAAGGGGAGAGAGAGAGAGAGAGAGAGAGAGAGAGAGAGAGAGAGAGAGAGAGAGAGAGAGAGAGAGAGAGAGAGAGAGAGAGAGAGAGAGAGAGAGAGAGAGAGAGAGAGGAAGCTATGCAACTTCATACTCCATAGCCAAGTGAGCTCAAGGAGACAAGGTCCAAGGAGGAAGATTTAAGAGGAAAAAAGTTAGGAAAGTGTGAAGTATTAAGGTAATAACCTTATAATAACTTTTCCTTTACTTTTATTTATCATATGGATTATATAGCATATGAAGGACCCCTAAGGCTGTTCTACATGTTTAGAAATATAGAATGAGGGGTTGGAAGGTAGTTCTAAGTCCAAGAACGGACTTAGAAGCCAAAGTGACCGGTCCACTGGAAAATAACCTTTTAGAGGTTATTTGTATTGATATGGGTTTTATGATGATAAAACCTTGATAGGAACTTGTATAAAGTGTTCCTAGAGTTCACCGGAGTTCGCCGGAGTTCAACCGAGGAGCGTAGAACACGCTAAAGCTTAGTTAAAGTGAGTGGACGAGTTAATGTCTTATAACTTGTGGGTTGATTATGAGATCACCTAATATTTAGGCCAGCACCAATGAGAGAGAGAGAGAGGAAGCTCTGCAACTTCATACTCCATAGCCAATTGAGCTCAAGGAGACAAGGTCCAAGGAGGAAGATTTAAGAGGGAAAAAGTTAGGAAAGTGTGAAGGATTAAGGTAATAACCTTATAATAACTTTTCCTCTACTTTTATTTATCATATGGATTATATAGCATATGAAGGACCCCTAGGGCTGTTCTACATGTTTAGAAATATAGAATGAGGGGTTGGAAGGTAGTTCTAAGTCCTAGAACGGACTTAGATGCCAAAGTGACCGGTCCGCTGGAAAATAACCTTTTAGAGGTTATTTGTATTGATATGGGTTTTATGATGATAAAACCTGATAGGAACTTGTATAAAGTGTTCCTAGAGTTCGCCGGAGTTCGCCGGAGTTTCGCCGGAGTTCAACCGAGGAGCGTAGAACACGCTAAAGCTCAGATAAGGTGAGTGGACGACTTAATGTCTTACAACTTTTGGGTTGATTATGAGATTACCTAAATAAATGTTATATATATTCAAAACGGTGTTTAAAGGATATTTAAACATGTGATGTGCCAAAATGGTTAGACTTGAATGAAATGAATTACTTGAATATACATGAAGTATGATATGAGAATTTTTTGTGAAAATGCATGCTTGACTTGAAAGTGAAAGAAGCATGATAATTAATATTATTAACTTGATACACATGGTGATTAAGTTGGTATGAGTAAGATTTGTAGTGACGGTCAACAAAACATTGACCGGTTGACTACGGGACAACCAACACCGATTGATATGATATACTTGTGAATTGAAATGAATGCATGGCTTTGCATGGACTGATATATGCATGGGCTTGATGGATTGATTTAGACTTGTATAAATGATTATGATATAGGCCTTATCTAGGTTGATATGAGGTAGATCATAGGGATACATTTGGTGGAGAACCCAAGGACCAAGGAGTCCTCAAAACTCATATATATTTCGGTGGAGAACCCAGAGACTAAGGAGTCCTCAAAACTCATATATACATCGGTGGAGGACCCAAGGGCTAAAGAGCCCTCAAAACTCGGAAATACATATGGTGGAGAACCCAAGGACTAAAGAGTCCTCAAAACTCGGAATATAAAAATATTTCGGTGGAGAACCCAAGGACTAAAGAGTCATCAAAACTCATGTTAGGAATATTTTATGGTGTCCAATATAATTAAATATCTTTGTATTTGTGTAGTTATTAATTAAATGTGTAATACGGGCCACAAATGTGTATCGGCCCGTGGACTTCCTTGTAACCCGTAAGATAGCCAACTTCTCCTATAAAAGGAGGCTAACTTACGGGAACCCCAACTGATCGATAGAGGCTTAGAGGCGCAGAGGCGAGATAGAGAGATATTAGGGTTGCCGCTGCTCTCCTTCTCTAGGGAGAGCAGCGGACAGTTTTATACGGTATACCAGATTTGCGTTTCAATCTTGTCGATTTCTTTCTATCTGCTTCTTTTATCACTGCTATGGTTGTATGATTGTTAGTATTCTGGGATTAACATTTGGTATCAGAGCCGAGGCGTGAAACAGGTTGGATCTGTCTGCGATTTTTTGGATCTAACGAAGAACTGCTCTGTTTTTTCTTCTGTTTTTCTATATGTAGAGATTTGCTCCTGTAATCTCGTTTGTGAACGAAATTTTGTAAAAATCATACTGTTGGACTCGCCTTTCAAAACCGATCCAGCAGCATACCTCTTTTTTCGTTTTCTGCAATTTTTGTATTTCGAAGATCTCTACATTGAGATCTCGAAATCCTTATTTTTCACTGCTGCAGAAACGTTTTTGGCTTGAAACTAATACAGGAGAATCTCGACTTTCAGGGCTATTCAGAACAGGTTTCAGATTTTCAAAAATCAATGTTTTCGTTTTGCAGGATCTCGACATTTAGGGACTCGATTTCTTCTTCTCAACATTTGAGATCTCGAGATTTGCATCTCGACATCTTGATCTCGAGATTTGCATCTCGACATCTTGATCTCGAGATTTGCATCTCGACATCTTGATCTCGAGATTTGAATCTCGACATCTTGATCTCGAGATTTGCATCTCGACATCTTGATATCGAGATTTGAATCTCGAAATCTTGATCTCGAGATTTGCATCTCGACATCTTGATCTCGAGATTTGAATCTCGAAATCAAGATCTCGAGATTTGAATCTCGAAATCAAGATCTCGAGATTTGTAATCTCGAGATTTGGAATTTCGAGTTTAGGAATTTCGAGTTTTGGGATTTCGACATTTGGGATCTCGATGTTTTGGATCTCGACATTCTGAAGATTTCGAGATTTTCAAAATTTCTCGATGTTTTGAATCTTTCAAAGTTTGCAGTTTCTTGGAACTCATAATTCGAATCTTGACATCCTTTGCAGTAGGGTTGTATACGAACCGAATCGAGTCGAATAATGAGATTTTGTATTTGTATTTGTTTAATTTTTTCGAATACGAATTCGAATTCAAATATGAAACGAATATTAATTTTGATTTGTATTTGTATTTGTTTAACAATACGAATAGTTAACGAATCATATACGAATATCGAATCGATTTGAGCATAAGTTAAATTTTAGTCAAATATCACTCTAAAATAACTTTTCTATATTCCATATTTTTTATGTTGTAAATGCATGCTATGACTTAATATGTGTTTTTTGAATTTAAATTTAATGGATCAATGCATTTTTAGATGGTACACAATATACTAAAGTGAATTAATTTTATGATTAATATATATAAATCTAAATTTTTTAAATAAACACTAACACACACATATTAGAAATTATACTTATAATGTGTGAAATAAGTTGATAACTGTATATATCAAAGTCAAACAACGTAACTCTAATTTTATTCTTCAAATCGAATACATAATTATTTGTATTGTATTTGAAAGACGTTTGAACCAAACAAATTGATTTGTATTTGTATTTATATTCTGATTTATTACAAATAGGTTTGGAATTTGTATGCAAAAGTGTATATGTGGGTTACACTTTGAGGGCATGACTATCTTTTAAAAGTTATTATAGTGTTATTACTACTATTATTATTAATATTGACATTAATATTACCATTATTATTAATCGAATATATTTGATTAATATTCGAATCGAATACACTGATATTCTTATTTGTATTTGATAACAACTCGAATCAAATTTAATATTCTTATTTGTATTTGTATTTGAATTTTCCGAATTCGAATCATCTTATATGAATTCGAATCGCGAATCGAGCACAAATTATTTGATTCATTTACAACCCTACTTTGCAGTTCATCGAAGCTTTACATTATAAGGATCTCTGAATGATTCCCTGCTTATATAAATGTTTTAGGAGTTTTCGATGTTCTGATGTTTTTCAAACAGCAAGTTTTCGAGATTATGAGGTTTTCGAAACTCCAAAGTTTTCGTTGTTCAAACATTTTGAAATTCTGCAGATTTCGATATTCTGAGGTTTGTTTTGTAGGTGGATTTCGCCATTATTCTTCGAGGCAACCTCGAGATTTGGATTTCGAAGTATTGCCTTAGAATTTTGTTTAAAATCCACTTGCTCTCGATATTCATCATCGAGAACCTCAACTTCGAAGAAATTCCTCAAAAACTCAAAATTAGAGATTTTTTGCGACACCGCACTGTTTTGGCCATAACTTTTGACTCGGTGATCCGATTTGAGCAAACGTTTTTTTGTTGGAAAGCTAACGAGAAGATATACATTAATTCTGGGACTATGCCCCAGAACCCATTCTCACGCGCCCTCACTCGCAGTCCTTGAGGGTCAAAACGTTAGTTTTCCGACAAACATTGTAAATCACCGATGTCCAGGTCAAAACTTAGGCAAATCTGTTCAAATTCTTTCAAAGTTAACCCTGAGGTCAAACATTTTCTAAACTTCAATGTAAAGATCTGAAAATCGTAGATAATTCAATCTACCTCGCGTCAACGGTCATCTTACAACAATCAACAATCAACTGCTGAAGCCTCCCCTGACTCATCAACATTATGTGATCACCAATATGCTGAAATTCTACATGGTGAGCTCAGGGAAACCGTCATGTGTGGTACATGTTCAGATTGCTCCACACACATGGCGGGTATGACAAGCTGTGAGCAATCAATCCTTGCACATTCTGAGGGGGAGTTTCAGTTTTCTCCTCCTGGCGCCTTACACCGACAAAGCAAGGAATCTCTCAAAGGATGCAACATTTTAGGGGGAGTGTTCAATGTTATCCTCCCCGGTGCCTAACAATGACAAAGCATACCGAGTACTCCAGTTGAGGGGGAGTACAGAGAGAAAATGAAGAAAGTAATGAGAGAACATGTCCCTATGGCTTAGTAAACCCAACTAAGCCTACCCAAGGGACAAAGCCGAGCGTAAGTGCGTAAGTGAGTGAACATTATGAGCATTAGGAAGCAGAAGGCTCGAGTGAGAAGGAAACAATTATCAATGATGAGTCTGTTACCTCAATTGCCTGCTATGAATTGACCATTTGCTCCTAGCCACTAAAATACTCTGGACTATCCCCATAGGTTCAGGACTGAATTTATTCAGATCCCGGGTAGAAGTCGATGCATTTTGTCCAAACGGCGCATGCACAACCCTACCTTAGACCACTCACTTGTCTCCCAACAGACAAGTGTTTAATCATAGTTCACGGGGAACCACATCTCTCATTACTGTCTCCTTCCGAGGCAAGTAATACTGACTACAGTGGCCTCAGCCCCATGCCACTGAACTTTCATTGATCACGTCGTGTCTAGTTACTCACTCCCAAATGTTTTGAAATTTTCTAGGACATAGACGCACTTTTAGAGTCAGTTGCTGGTCTTCATGACCTGCGAGAACTTCCATAGGGCTCATCTATTACAGATGTAGACCAATAATTGGAAGGAAGTCCTGCTGTTGCAACATAAGAATCACCAACATTTTCAGGCCATTGCTAAAGAGTTTATCTCTATAGTGATGATAACGGGCGTCTTCACGACCCCGGGGGGCTACGTTATCTTCTTTAGATTCTGCTTGTTTTTTCCTGTTTTTATTTCCGCAGAATAAAAGAATAAAAGCATGACGTCCCGATTCATCGGATCGTCATGAGGGGGAGAGTGGTCCACATGCTGTTAACACTGAACAAATCATTCTGGGACACTTCACTCCTCCATCACAAAAATCAACACCTTCTCTGCTATCTCCACAACTCAAATCAAATGGTCAGCTACACTCACAAATCAACAATCATTATGTTCCGCTGTGCCACCGACAAGTTCTCCTCAAATGCATTCATTCCAAATAGTCAAAAAGACTACATTGTGGAGGAGACAGAGGTTAAATACTCGTGTCCTGAAGATGAATTCCATGGGTGTGTCCTATTCACCAAAGAATATTCATTCTAGAGGCGTCACCGGACTTCATCCAAGCTGATCATGTGCAACTTCTGGAAGGCAAGGACTACATGCAAGATACTGAAGGTCCCTCAACGCCCGGCATCAAAGATCAAATTGTCAAGAAGACATCAAAGGGGAGATTGCAAGGATTTCTTCAGATAGCCTTCCTCAGAAGTCAAGTTCAAAGACAAAGGAAGCTCAATAACAACAAAGACAAAGATATCTGCGCAGCAATGCTGATTCAACACGATTGAACACCAAGGGGGAGATTGTTAGGAATATTTTATGGTGTCCAATATAATTAAATATCTTTGTATTTGTGTAGTTATTAATTAAATGTGTAATACGGGCCACAAATGTGTATCAGCCCGTGGGCTTCCTTGTAACCCGTAAGATAGCCAACTTCTCCTATAAAAGGAGGCTAACTTACGGGAACCCCAACTGATCGATAGAGGCTTAGAGGCGCAGAGGTGAGATAGAGAGATATTAGGGTTTCCGCTGCTCTCCTTCTCTAGGGAGAGCAGCGGACAGTTTTATACGGTATACCAGATTTGTGTTTCAATCTTGTCGATTTCTTTCTATCTGCTTCTTTTATCACTGCTATGGTTGTATGATTGTTAGTATTCTAGGATTAACAACTCATAAGTATATTGGTGGAGTACCATAGGATTTTGTTGTCCTTAAAACTCACAAACTTGATTAAAAGTTGTGGACAACGAGGTGGAAAACGAGGAGTCCTATACACTCATAGGTATATAGGTGGGTTGGGGTTTTAAGTCAAGGACTTGACTACTATTTTTTTTTTCAAATAAACGATAACCTACGGGTTAAGTATTTTCCAAGTGCATATACTTATATGTATTTCAAGACTTGGGGAAAAAAAGGATATAAGTATATGTACCACCCTATGTTTGGGTCTTATACTTTAAACATTAGTTATGTTTCATTTAGCCTGCTACTCGCTTGGTACTTATGCTGATCCCTTCGGGGGGGCCCACCATTTTTTTGAGGTTAAAGCTAGGGCTTGCTACCTGCACCTTCTTACGGGTGAAATCAACTCAAGGAAGATGTGGTTCGTGCTTCCTTATTTCCTTTCAAACTACCAAACACTTGCTCATGGATATTTAATTTTTTATAAACTATTTTTGGGCTTGAATGCCCATGTCTTGGCCGGTTGTGGCGTATGATTTACCGTTGAATATTTCCGCTATTCATTGGTTTAAATGTGATGTTGATATGTATGTTTACTACTGAGTATGGATGGATTATTTTCTCTAACGCCTCGTATGATTAAGTGAAGTTGACTTGCGAGTGACGTCGCTTGATCATACGGCGGTTGTACACGCGCTTAGATGCGGTCTGGGGCGTGACATTTTAGTTGGGTCATGGAAAGGGCATAGGGTCGACAGGTTGGTCAACCGAGGCCCGATTACCGATATTGATAATTTAACGGGTAACAGTCCGAAACGAATTTCGGAGACTTCCAAACTAAAGTTGGGGAATGTATATTCATTCTAAAGGCCTATAGTGATTTGGAACATGTGATATATTTTATTTGGCCCAATAAATTAAAATATAATTAAAGCAGTCCGAGAAATACAACTTTCGGGGCCGATCGTACACATCGGGACATAATGGGATGACTTCCCACAAGAGTGGGGGCCACCCCACGTTTTTGAGAGCTCAAATATGACAAAAGGGGCTTCACAACATGGGTTGTGAGGTGTGTGTGGGCTGAGGGTGATGTTTGGGTGAGAGTTGACCTAAGGTGGGTCTCTCTCCTCACTCATTTGCCATTTGAGACAAAAGGAGTCTCCTCACTCCCTCCCCCATTTTTTGTGAGTCCAAACCATCCCAAGGAAAGAGATAAGCTCTGCAAACACCATACTCCATAGCTAAATTCGGACTCAAGCTCGAGGGAGGCAAAGAAGGAGGTTTAAAGAGGAAAAATGGAGGAAAAAGTGTTCTGATTAAGGTAATGACCTTATATTATCTTTTCCTCTACTCTTTAATTACCATATGACTTATATACCGTATGAGGAACCCCTAGATAATCTCTACATGTTTAGAAATGTAGAATGAGGAATTGGAAGGTAGTTCTAAGTCCAAGAACGGACTTATAAGCCAAAGTGACCGGTTCGCCGGAAAATAACCTTTTAGAGGTTATTTGTATTGATATGGGTTTCATGGTGATAAAACCTCGTTACGAACTTGTGTAGGGTGTTCCTAGAGCTTTCACGGAGTTGAAAGAGTCACCAGAGTGTTCGCCGGAGTTTTTCAAAGTTTGCCAGAGCTTCGCCAGAGTCCAACCGGGAAGGGTAGAACTTCTAAAAGCTCATTCAAGGTGAGTGGATGGCTTAGTGTCTTGTAACTCTTGGATTAAGTATAGGATTACCTAAAGAAATGTTATAAGTATTTATAATGATGTTTAAATGAGATTAAACATGTGATTAGCCAGGGTAATTAGGCTCATGTGGATGAAACGACATGATTATGCATGAGAAGAGTATAAAATATGTATATAAACATGTGTGATGTTTTGGATGGATAAAATGGCATTTGTTCATAGTTTTAGACCACATACATGCTGTGTAAAAATTTCGGACCAAGCGGAGTTCGTTTCGGGGGTCAACGGGCCATTGACCCGAATAAAGGGCCTTAACCGGCGCCGGGTATAGGGCTTAACCGACGCCGGGTAAGCTGCTGCCACGGATTCCGATTTCGCCAAAAATGCGGTTCGGGTCCGGTTCGAAGGGAGCATTCTCCCCAGACATCCTATATAAGTATATTGTGCATGGGATTGCATGAAATATGATATTTAAATGGTAAGTTTGATACCTAATGATTAAACTCTAAGACTTGGTCTAGTCTTGATAAACGATTATGATATAGACCCTATCTATGCATTGATAAGCGGTTGGTCATAGAAGTGAAAGTAAGACGGTGGAGAACCCAGAGATGACGGTACTGTCCTCAGAACTCGGTATATAAACGGTGGAGACCCAGGGACGACGATATTGTCCTCAAACCTCGGTATATAAATGGTGGAGACCTAGGGATGACGATACTGTCCTCAAATTTCAGTATATAAACGCTGGAGATCCAGGGATGACGATACTGCCCTAAAACCTCAAATGAGTGAGTGGTGGTTGTGATAAGACCAAGGAAAATCCACCTTGTTAGGGCAGAACTGAACCACCCAGGGCTTCGGGTGACGAAGGGGATGATTTAAGTGATGAGGGCCTTGATAGTGAACCCATAGAACAAATGGTCATGGTCCTAGATTGGCTTCAGCATGAACATATGAGACTTATACAAAAACGCCAAGCTATGCAAGCTAAGGACGTACCATAACTAAGGAAAATGAAATGGGGAGACGACTCCCAAGGACATTCTCAGAGGGAAAAAGGTTCGAGGGCACCTAAGTGCAGCAATTGCAAGAAGCACCACTCGGGTAAGTGTTGGGACCCTCCTAGGTCCTATCAATGCCGAGAGATTGGGCACACAAGAGTGAGTTGCCAACAACTTATATAAAACCAAACATCGAGACCAAGTAGCGGGGCCACGGGGACAAGGAGCCAAACCAGAGCTCCCCAAGCATCCAAGGGCAAGGGGGAGCAAGCGCGAGCAACGCGCCGTCCGTGAACCAGGGAAGGACTCAAGTTAGAGTCTATGCGATGATGGAAGCGGATGCTCAAGCTAACCCGAACTCTGTTGCAGGTATAACCACTTGATTACTCGTGTTTTCCCATGATTAATCCATAAAATGAGGTTACAAGTCCTAGGGGTCAATTGCAAATAGCCTTAGGATCAAACCGGGTGAATTCGGGTGAAATCGGGCTGATATTTGCCCATGCACGCCGTGTGCACTTCCCACGCATGCCGTGCGTCCCTCCGTGCGTGGGTGGCAGTAGCCACTAGGGGGAAAAATGGCCTCAGGCACGCCGTGTGCAGCCTGCACGCACGCCGTGCGTAGCTGCAAGCACGCCGTGCCTCCTTCCGTGTGTCCCTCCGTGCGTAAGGGGCAGTAGCTCCCAGGAAATTTTTAAGCCACGCACGCCGTGCGTGCGTCCTAGGCATGCCGTGCGTGGCACCCAGGCTGCCCAACGTCGATTTTTTCGCACCGTTTTGCAACGTTAAGGCCTCTCCTTGATCCCAAACATATGTATGAACATAATAAACCTCTATAAATGTATAGAGATGGTAGGAAAGTATCTTACATGGCTTATAAATGTAGAAACGCTAAAGATTAATGGGAAAGGTGCATGAATCCTTATCGATACCGGGGCGCAACGTTCATTCGTGAGTGAGACGTTCGCCGAGGATTTAGAGATACAATCATTACCGTTGACGCAAACCCTAGTGGTATCAACACCACTAGAAGATGAATTTGAGAGAACTTGTAAAGTCAACAAGTAACAAGAAAAAGCACAAAGATCACCAAGGATAAAACATGAGTAGTCATTGGTGGTCTTTGTGCTTTTTCTTGGTAATTGTTGAAACTTTTGAGGACTTGACTTTACTCAAGGACGAGTAAAGAAACTAAGTGTGGGGGAGTTGATAATCATGCAATTTCCATGTTTATGTTTGTGCTTTTAATTAGTTTTGATTGATTGTTACTTTGGAAATTACACACTTTTGGTGTAATAGTTTAGTTTGTAAAAATGTTTGTAATTTGTTTAGATTGGATTTATTCTGAGCTCAAACAGGTCCATGATCAATCAAAGGACCATTGGTGAACCCCAAAAGTGGAAGGAAGGTGCAAGAAAGCAAGACAAAAAGAGAAGATTGCGATTTTGGGTTGTACCCGGTCAGGTATGACCTATACCCGATCGGATATTCACTTGTTTTTGCAAATCGGATCGGATCCTGGACAAAGGAACATGCAAGGGAGATTTTGACCACGTTCGAGTGTCCATACCCGATCGGGCAACCAACGTAGCCGGTCGGGTATGGTCCACTTTTGCTGCTTCTGGGAAGCCTATGAAGGTACCCGATCGAGTACCCTGTATGCCCAATCGGGTACACACCCCTGCATGCTCCAAACACCTATAAATACACCCCTTTTCCTTCACAAAAAGATCACCAATTCATATACACTTCTAAGCTCAGTTTAGTTATGTACTTTCTTTATATGTTTATCATGTTTAGTCTCCAAATGAGGAGCTAAACTCTTCCATCATGGTTTTGCTACTTTGAAGCTTAATGGATTGTAAGTTGTGAGTTATTTTTCTTTAATCTTCGTCCTTGAATATTAATTCTTCCCTTAATCTATCTCTATATTAATGTTGGGGAGTGTTGCTAAGATGACAATTAGTTAACATCTCGACATTAATTATAGTAGCGTTGATTTTCTTTAATCTTCTTCCTTGAATATTAATTAATTCCTATTCATATTTCATATTAATACTTTGAACATTACTTAAAGGATCAAATAGTTTTGTTTCATATATTAATTATTACTAGAATCAATCGATATATACACTTGTTATTAATTCGGTTCTTTCAACGGTAGTAAACTTGAATTATTAGTGCATGCGTCTCATGGTTAATAATCTAAGGGGAATTAATTATATTGGTTAAACCAATAAACCGCTTGTGTTGAGGTTATCAATCTCAATCGTTTTCATCTTAAGTTTATTGCTACTATCGGGTTAATATACGACGCGTGTTCTATATTGACTTGGTAGTAAGTTTTATTAATGAACGCGTCTCGTTATTAACAACTACCCTCGATGAAATGGATATACTCCTCGATTGAGTATTCGAGAGGAAGATAGTTAAAGATATAACCGGGATCAACGAACATTTCATTAAGTCGATAAAAGCAAAACCAAGTCTTCACCTCTATTGAATTAAACTCATATAACTCGTTCATCTTCATATTTAATTAATTAAAATCAAACACACCTAAAAAACACCTTGTTACTAGTTACATAATAGATAAATATTCATTTCCCCTTGGATACGAACCTTACTTCGTTATACTACGTATAATTGTTGTATTGATATTTATTTTGAGTGCACACCACGACAAAGTGCTCGTCAAATACCCTATGCTTCGAGGGTGATCTATGCAAATCAAACAGTTGTATCATATCCGCCGTGAGAGCAAGAAATATGATGAGAAAGAGATGCCACGCGTATATAGCTTACGTGGTAGACAAAACCAAAGAAGAAATAGACATCAATGATGGGAGAATAGTGTGCAAGTATTCGGACTTCTTCCCAAAAGACTTACCGGAACTTCCACCTGACAGAGAGATTGAGTTTGTGATCGAGGTTGAGCCCGGCACCAAACCAATCTCCATACCACCATACCGAATGGCACCCGCAGAACTTAACGAGTTGAAAACCTAATTGCAAGAACTCTTGGATAACGGTTTCATTAGGTCGAGCTACTCTCCATGGGGAGCGCCGGTCCTCTTCGTGAAAAAGAAAGATGGGACACTTCGAATGTGCATCGACTATCGCAACCTGAACAAGGTCACAATCAAGAATATGTATCCTTTACCTAGGATTGATGACTTGTTTGACCAACTCCGAGGATCAACAATACTTTCAAAGATTGACTTGAGGTCAGGGTATCACCATCTGAACATCAAAAAGAGCGACATACCAAAGAGTGCTTTCCGCACAAGGTATGGTCACTTTGTGTTCTTGGTTATGTCGTTTGGGCTAACTAATTCCCCAATGGCATTCATGGACTTGATGAACCGAGTATTCCATAAGTACTTGGATCAGTTCGTAATCATGTTCATAGATGACATCTTGATTTACTCAAGGAATGAAGAGGAGCACGAGAGACACTTGGTTCTGGTTCTTGAAACACTACGAGAGAAGCAACTCTATGCTAAATTTTCTAAGTGTAAATTTTGGCTAAGGGAGATTGGCTTTCTCGGGCATGTAGTTTTGGGATCGGGAACTGTAGTTGATAACAAGAAGATTGAGGCAATTACCGAATGGGAGAGACCAAACAACGCGAAGGAAATTCGTAGTTTCCTTAGATTGAAGACTATGTTAGACTTTGTTCACCAAGTCTTTTATTTGATCATTGCTTTGATCAATATGTATCATTACCTCATTAAATTGTTTACCAAGTAACAAAACTCAATGGAAAATAAACTTTAGCTTAAGGAAAAGAGTATGACGTAGTGGTGTGTAGGTGTAAGACTCCACCTCCCATGATATTTACATTAACCAAGGGAGTTCGGAAAGCTTTCGAACTCTTATGTTCTTCACATGTTTTTCAAAAGGGGCCTTGGGTAATGGCTTGGTAAACAAACTTGCTACATTTTATTTCAAGCTTACTTGATTCACTTGAATCTTATATATACATGTTGTTGCTTATTGTAGAGGAACATGAGAGATATGTGTTTTGTGTTGTCACGTTTTATATAGAGATAATTACCGGAGATATTACTAAAACATAACGTGTTTCCCAAAGTATGACTCTTTGAGTTTTTTTCCATAGACTATCATCCGTATGTTGTGCATGGTGAGTAATTTTTTATTTATTCCCACATCTGCCCTTTGTATTAATTATAGGAAGAGTTTAAGTCGCCTTATTTTTCTGGTAGTCATATTCACGATGAATGGAAACTGCCGTATACATGGTCTTCAATTAAATTATATACTCCTATAAATAAGGAAGTTTTATGTATGGTAACTGCTTCTTTATTTTATTTTACGTAGAAGGACTCTACACATCTCACATGCACGCCATCTCTAGACTCTCAAAACCTAACGCGTAGCCATGGAATAGTTTCTTTATTTTTTAGATTTTTTCACAAGGTATTTACCATTGTTACACTGTCATTTCCTTACTGTCTGTGTAGTTAATGTCCTCCCAATAATATACTGACTTCCTTTGCTTTTTTTCAATTCTTAATTTCGTTTACTGCCTATTTAATTTACTGCTCTTATTTATCATACATGAAAATAATTTTTAGTATAATCTCTAATTTCATTTGAGTTTGTAAGTATTTTTTGTATTTTATTAATAAATTATTGACTATATCTAATTGTCCATACATCATATATTGTCTAGTAATACTCCTATAAATAAGGAATAGTTTCTTTATTTTTTTTAGATTTTTTGACAAGATATAATACTCCTATAAATAAGGAATAGTTTCTTTATTTTTTTAGATTTTTTGACAAGATATTTACCATTGTTACACTGTAATTTACTTATTGTCTGTGTAGTTAATGCCTTCCCGGTATTATACTGTCTTCCTTTTTTTTCAATTCTTAATTTCGTTTATTGCCTATTTAATTTACTGATCTCATTTATTATACATGAACATAATTTTTATTATAATCTCTAATTTCATATGTGTTTGTAAGTTTTTTTTCCATATTTTAATAAGTTATTGACCATATCCAATTGTCCATACCTCATCGTTCAGTAATGCATTGTCTAGTAATACACTTAATTCATAAATGACACGTTTTAACCATGGAATTAGAACAAACACTTGCCGGAAAATTCATTTATTTCCTCAATGTCCTGCAACTTTTTACAACCCTTACCAATTGTCCACACAATAACTCAACATATATTGTAACTCCATCTATAAGTAGTGCAATAACATTCATCTACTCCAACAAATACATATTTAACCAAAACATTACAATATGTATGCATATAAATTCCTAATATCAAAACAACATTCTCAAAAAACCAACATTCAAAATCAAAAACAATAATGCAATGTATTGTATCCACTTCTCCTAATATTCATCTCTCAGAATTCAAAAAAACGTTGGACATTAGTTTTGTATGTTCATGCCCCTATGACATCAAAATGAACTAGTAGCTCTGTCGTCATCTTGATACAGCTTCTGGCCTCACGTACTCAACATCCTTCTCATCACATACTTAGTCATCTCCAACACAAACGTGCCACAACTGTCAATGTTCAGGAATAAACAAAATTTTCACACGGTTATCCTCACATAGTCCTGCAATACAACATTACATTACTACATGCTACAATCACATTACTACTTACTAGTACAATTCTTTTCTTCTGCAATATATACGTCCACAATTAGAACATCGTAACTCCTCCCTTTCAAAACTCATGTCGTATTACTGCCCTTCCCAAACATTACAGTCATATATTATGTACTCCAATTAATTATATATGGCCCTTGATTAATGTCTTTCAAATAGCCATTTTCCACTTCATCTACATATTGCCTTAGATTATTGTCTTTCCATTACCCTATTTCTGATTCATCTAAACAAATCCCTCTTGCCCTAAATTACTGCCCTAACAACTTCTCTCATGTGTAGCCCTGCCATACGCTTCACCCTTCTTCTTAAGTCTTGACGCTTACATACACAATTCACACAATTTATACATTCAAATTTCTTCAATATAGAGAAACTTACTACTCGACATTAATTATCCTGGGATTCTTTTGTTGAATCGGGGTGTCATTTTCTTCTTCTTCACGCCTCTTCTCAACGCTTGCCGGTCATATTTGTCATCTTTGCCTTCGTATGTCGGCTTCTTTTTCCCCAATTGAACTGAAATTCTACCGTCGCTTATGGCCTACCAGGGCTCCATACCGAGTCTACATCGGTTAATATGTATTCCATATTTAGGAAGCGCAATTTCCGGTGCACGTTTCTCATCTTTTCCTTCTTTGAGTCTTCTTATTTTACTTATGTTGGAAAAATGTGTTAAAAATTGCATTAAATGGTCATTTTGGGGCAATTATTTGAGTGGGGTCCACTTCCGATTTGGGTCGGGTCAAAGTGGTTTCGGATTGTCCTTGTTAAGGGCTACAATTCGATATATGGTACACTCAAAACGGATAACGGGTGAATGAGAAATTGATTCTCGAAGTTCACTCGTTGAAATGGAAAAACTGGGAAAATGATGAGTTTCTAGTGTGTTTTATCCCACACCGAAAAACTCAAGGGATTTTCACCCCCTTATAAAGGGAAGCCTCTTTTAAGGAGTTAAGATTCCTAAGGGTAAAGGCTCTCTCTTACGCGCAGGGGGGGGGGGGGTGCCGATCAAATCCCGAAACGGAGAAGATATCCAGCTGTACTTGAAGGGTATAGCGACGCTAGTTGGATATCCGACATAAAGGACTCTAAGTCCACAAGTGGATATGTTTTCACTTTGGGAGGTGCAGCCGTATCATGGAAATCCTCAAAACAAACGTTAATAGCTAGATCCACGATGGAGTCTGAGCTAATAGCCTTGGATAAGTGCACTGAAGAGGCCGAATGGCTACGCCATTTTCTCGAGGATATTCCAAGTTGGGAGAAGCCTGTCCCTCCAATATGCATACATTGCGATTGTCAAGCGGCAATTGGAAGGGCACAGAGCAATCTCTACAATGGTAAGTCTAGACACGTTCGTCGTAGACATAACACCATTAAACAACTCCTCACAACGGGTGTTATCACTGTTGACTACGTGAAGTCAAAGGATAACATAACGGATCCGCTAACCAAGGCATTGGATAGAGAATTGTTGGAGAAGTTGTCACGAGGAATGGGACTAAAGCCCGTGAATTGAAAAGTTCTATAGTGGATACCCAACCTAGTTGGTCCTAGGTTCAAAAGGGACAACTAAATTATAGAGCGAAGGATGGTCACTGTGGAGGTCCCGGACTCCTACCCACTCCTCGTTAAAACAGTGACTCCCGCACGAGGTTAGCAAAAACGTTTGCTTTAATGATTCTAAAATGTTGATCTACTCGATAACATTGGAAGAGTATGCGGGATACTCGTAAAAGAATCACCTATGTGAGAGAGAAGAGGGTCGCTTCAAAGGAGAACTGTAAAGGCTCAGTTCTTTAGAAACTCTTGCAGAACCAGGACGGTGACCCATGGCCAAAACGGGCACACCCATGAGAATGGAACAAAGTTGGAAGGTTCTTGTGTAAAGATAAGCCAATGTTTACACGACGGCAGTATAGTTCAAGGACATCGAGTCTACTAGACAGCCAGTAAATAAACGTGTCTTTACAACGGAAGGTTCAAAGGATAAAACCTACCTCTCCGTACGCAAGGATCATCCGGTGAACACAACGTGTCCTCCTATCTTCGTGTCTTTTAAGTCTCGAAAATCAACTTTCATTCATGTGGGGGATTGTTGGAAAAATGTGTTAAAAATTGCATTAAATGGTCATTTTGGGGCAATTATTTGAGTGGGGTCCACTTCCGATTTGGGTCGGGTCAAAGTGGTTTCGGATTGTCCTTGTTAAGGGCTATAATTCGATATATGGTACACTCAAAACGGATAACGGGTGAATGAGAAATTGATTCTCGAAGTTCACTCGTTGAAATGAAAAAACTGGGAAAATGATGAGTTTCTAGTGTGTTTTATCCCACACTGAAAAACTCAAGGGATTTTCACCCCCTTATAAAGGGAAGCCTCTTTTAAGGAGTTAAGATTCCTTTTGGTAAAGGCTCTCTCTTACGCGCATGGGGGGGGGGGGTCGATCAAATCCCGAAACGGAGAAGAAAAACCGCGACTCGTGTGCGCGGGCGACCTGCGGACACGAATGCCGTCCAAAAATCTATCTCTCAAGAGATACAGTTAATTTTTGTTTTCTTCCCGAAACGATTATTTTTCCCTACAAGTGCTCCGGACAGAAGGCCTCGACCAGAACCCCTCGAAGGGGTGTTCTGTTGGCTTCGGACAGAACCCCTCGAAGGGGTGTTTTGTTGGCTTCGGACAGAACCCCTCGAAGGGGTGTTCTGTTGGCTTCGGACAGAACCCCTCGAAGGGGTGTTCTGTTGGCTTCGGACAGAACCCCTCGAAGGGGTGTTCTGTTTCCTAAGTGTTCTTGCTGTGTTCCAGTTCGCCGGAACTTTCGTTTGTGTGCTCAAATGATCGTTCGTTAGCCACCGTATCCTGGGAAACGGTCGCTGCAATGCTCCTAGCACCGTGGGAGGCGACAAATACGTTTTAAGGACATCGTGCGTAGCACGAGCTCTGGCTAAAATCTGTTCCGTCTTATTTTCTGTTTTCTTTTATCTATTTTGTTTATTAATTAATTTTATTTAATTAATATTTCTTCGTTTTTTCCGAAACACACCCAACAACTTACTCATAAGGGCATTTGTGGCCTTTCAGTGTCATTAAACCATGCGCCCATGTATGTCATATACAGTTTGGTCATACGGAATGTAAAAACATAGTTAGAGTCATATATTAGGAAAAGTCATAGGTTTTACTAATATTGAGGTATTTTCCCCTTTTATATATTCCAATTTCATTTGTTCAATGCAAGATGCACTATCTTCATAAATGCAATTAGGCTCTTTAGTGGCAGATTAAATTCACTAGTTCTTCGAATATATATATAATGATATTCCGTAATCATATACGCTCACAATCCGCCTCATGTAGAGTGATAGTCTCAAAGTGATTCAAGGAGATTGCCACGAGTGTATGTTTACTTGATCTCTAAGATGTTGTCGTGTTCCCAATTGTGAAAACATATCCAGTTCAAGAATGAATGGCCTTTCTGGTGGTCAGAGAGATACCAAACATCAACAAAACCTACCAAGACATCATTTGGAGTTTTCATATGAGGGGCAATCATTTTATCTTTGATACTTTCTTTTGTAAGAACACTTCTATTTATGGTTTACTTTGTCTTTGTAGCGAAAGAATAGTCCATAGTTATTAGTTCCTTTTTACGCATCGATTTTGTTTAAAACCATTATAGTGAATTCGCGTCGCCACGGAGCTAAACCTAGCTAACAAATTCACTAAGAATGTTATATTTGATTGAGTGCATTGTGTTAAGTATAATAATGTGCCTATTGCCCTTAGGTGGCGAGTTTCAGCTCCCAATGCTTCTTCTTCATCTTCTTTCGGATGAAATGTTCTAAATCTGGGTCAAACATCGGAATGCTAGCAGGGCACGCTTTATCCAAATTAAATCGCTTGAGCATCTTCTTATGGATATACACAAAATGGTTGATTAATACTCCACAAACTCGATGTTCTAACTCAAAACATAACCGAGTTTTCCCAAGATCCTTCATGTCAAATACGGATTTCAAGTAGCTTGCGACTTCTCCTATTTCATCAAGAGTACCAAATATGTTCATGTCACCGACTGGTTCATATCATACTCCAACCTATACTAGTTCGTTATTATAAGCCTGAGGTAGGAAATGTTAGAAAGATTTTTCTCAATCATTTCACCTTTCATTATTACCTTGCCACAAAATTTGAGACATTCTTTTAGGTGTATCATATCTTTTTTGAAATCATTAACTTTTTTGTAGTCAACAAGGCAACTTTCATAAAACTATATTGTAAGTTTTTGCAAGGAATGTGTCAAGGATGTTCCCAAAACGCCGCTTGAAGGCATCCTATTGTTCTTCGAGGTTTTCATCTTAAGAAACATTAAAGCCCTACCCTTTATTTTTTTAAAACAGTGAACCGTGTTTTGGTTTTGCGGGGTTAATTAGCTGGCGGAGTAGTCTTTTGCCACAGATGTGGTTTCTACATCAGAAATCCACCTATGATACTCAAGTCTTTATGAGTCCAGGATGTCAGACTCTTGTCGAGTTGGGTATGTCATTTAAAAAACAATAGATTAGTACACATGATCACGAGTACATCCATGATATGATACTTGTATATTGGACATCAAAATTAAATTTGATATGGGAAATTGCAATTCTATGTGCAGAAATTCTTTATCGCCCAGATAACTCAGAGAAGCGATTGAATGGGATAGATGAATCTATTTTATCATTCATCACACTGCTTACATAAAAAGTGACAGTGCAATAATGGAGTATTGCGAGGTGCATCACATATATATAATAAATGACACTTCATTACATTGGTAAGCCCTTTAAACAGAAGGAATCAGGATTTTACAGGAGATCGGTCAGTGAGCATATTAACTCCATACACATAAACTCTAGAGACACCTTCTATCTATAAAAACACATATTACATGTAATTTCCTTCAACACTTTAAAACATGTACTAGTATTTGGACACAGATAAATATAGATCCATTATAGATTGTGTTTTGACATAATATCTAACTAATAGTTCCACTTGTCTGTTGCATGGGACTATGGGTGTGCAATAAGTACTAGTATTTGGACACAGACAAATATAGTATCATTTGTTTCTTTTCGGTCACAACATTTTGAATGTTACATTATTCACGTGCTCTACTTTGACTACATTTTATTTATTAGTGTATGAGACAAATTGGAACTTGGGGATGCATTCGAGCATGACATTGTTCCGTTAGCTATGTCAATGTTTTGTGTAGAGGCATGTCGATAAATCGGAATGGGTCAATAAAAATATTTTTTAAACTTTTCACACGATTTTTCGCACGAATTAGAAAACATCTAAATGGAGAGTTGGGGGCCTCATAAGGCTAGTGTTTAGGTGTGTGTATATGAAATATGCCGGTGTGTAGGAAAACTAAAGCATTCTAGAATAATCTTAGAATCTTCTATACAAGTGTAAAATTCTCTAAGTATTTAGATGAGTGCTCAATACTTTAGTAATTGTGGAGTTTGTGAGAGAAATGCCATAGAAGAGTGTGGATGACCCTTGTGCAATCCTCTAGATTTCATTTTTCAAAATTATTCAAGCTTGTTAAGCCTTATAAGGATTCTACAAGGTCAAGATCTAAGCGCAATCATTTGTTTAAGAGATTCATATGAACGGACATTGCTCTCAAATACTAAGCACCGTGAGGAAGACTCTTAAAATAGTTACTTAGTCTTAGTGGCCAAGCTGAGAGCTTCTCTCACTAGCAAGAAACTGTGACACTGTTTATGTAACACCGCCCCAAGTAATTTTACTTTATCAAATTATGTGTTGAACCCTAAGAAATGAATAAACACATTTTACGTGATTGTAAATTTTTATCATTTCTTTTACGTGAATAGTCGAATTCACGTGGGGCCCACATCGGAAGTGGGGGCTGCCCGATATTATCGGGACCACATATTATTTTCATCTGGGCCTAGATAATATGTATATGGTGGTGGATATCCTAATCGGACCGTGGGAAAGGCATAGGGTTGACCGGTTGGTCAAACGAGGTCCGATTATCAGTATCGATAATTTATTAGATAACAACCCGAAAAGGAATTTCGGAGACTTCTAAATTAAAGTTGAGGAATGCATATTCATTATAAATTCCAATAATTATGGAGAACATGAGTTATATTTTATTTGACCCGATAAAATAAAATATAATTAAAACAGTCCGGGAAATACAACTTTCGGGACCAAGTGTACACTTGGGGACATAAAGGGATGACCTCCCACATGAGTGGGGGCCACCCCATGAATTTGGGTCTGAAAATGTCAATGGGAGCCGCACAAGAACATGGAGAAACAAGGAGGAAAGTGATTGGGAGACCAATCAATATGAGGGTGGGACCTTTGCCATAATATTATGATGAGAAATGCCAAAAAGACATTCTCAATCACACCAACTCATCCCATTCGTATCAAGAATCAACCAAGTGAGAGAAGCCCTGAAAATCAACATTTTCATCCACCATTTTCGCAAAAATCAAGGAGAGGAAGAAGGAAGGGAAGATAGAAGAGAAAAGAGGAGGTTAGGGAGGAAAACATGAGATTAACAAGGTAATGACTCCGTTAATCTCATTTCGTATTCTTTAATCTTTTCTTGTGACTATGTAATCATATTTCACACCCAAGGATTGTTCTACATGTTTAAAAGTGTAGAATGAGGGGTTGGAAGGTAGTTCTAAGTCCAAGAACACACCTAGAAACCAAAGTGATCGGTTCGCCAAAAAATAACCTTTTAAAGGTTATTTGTATTAATATGGGTTTTGTGATGATAAAACCTTATTAGGAACTTGCCTAAGGTATTCCTAGAGCTTTCACAGAGTTGAAAGAGTCGCCGGAATAATCGCCGGAGCTAGACAAAGTTCGCCGGAGTTTCGTCGGAGTTCAACCGAGAGGGTATAACTTCTTAAAGGCTTCACTAAGGTGAGAAGACGGCTTTATGTTTTATACCTTTTACGTGAGGCATGAGATTACCTAAATTAATCAAGTATATGCTTTATGAACTGATTAATGATATTAAAGTATGTGCTATGTCATGTTAAGGAATATAACATAGTTGAAAAGCATGATTTATAGGTTTGATTAGTGAAATTATTATAAATTGATATGTATGATGTTCCAAGGATCCAAATAGGTATATTTGGATTAAGGACGTCAAGGAGTACTTGCATGTAAAATTTCACGTTAATCGGACTCCGTTTGGGCGGTCAAACGGCCGTTAACCGCCAAGTCAACGGTTATACCTGACCGGGTATTGGCAAATACCCGACCGGGTGTTTACTGAGAATTCGCCCGAGGGGCTGCTGCCTCCCATACCCGACCGGGTATTGGCAAATACCCGACCGGGTATAGGTTGGTACTCGACCGGGTATTTGGTTTTACACCCAAACGGTCAGTTTGAATGAGTATAATGTGGGGCGTTCGGGTGAGAACTGTCCACGTTGATTACTAAGGATTATTATATGACTATAGGGCTGGGTGTTGTCCACAGTTAGAGAAATGAAAGGTTAGCCATGTCCAAGTTAGGGTTTCGTAAGGAATAAGGTTGGGGTTGAGTATCCCCGGGACGGTAAATGATCCTGAAACTCGGTTGGGGTTGAGTATCCCCGAGATGGTAAATGATCTTGAAACTCGGTAGGATATTACGAATGTAGAACATAGCTTATGAGCTAGATATCCGGGAAAGGAGTGAGATAAGTCAGGTAAGAACTTTATCTCTAAAAGACTCTTTAAGGTAAATGACCTACGGGTTAAGTATTTTACAAGTATATATACAGTATGTATTATCAGGTGGATGAGAGACATCTATATATATGTATCACCCTATTTTGGGTCTCGTGTCTGAAACATTAGTTATTCTTCATATAGCCTGCTTGTCACTAGTACTTCTATGGAGTACTGACCCCTCCGGGGGCCCTCATATTTTTCAGGTTAAGGCTAGAGTCCTACTACGTGCACCTTTGCCTAGGGTGGTTGATCAAGAAGGAAGACGTGGTTCGTGCTTCCATTCTTATTTGAAATTTATAAACTGCTCATGGATATTTGAACAATGTTTTCCTTTAAACAGTTGGGGGCCTGCGTGCTCGTGTTTGCCATGTGTGGCTAAATATCAAACATATTATTTTCCGCATCTGTTTGATTACGGTATTGATGTTGATTGTATGTGTTTACTAATTGGTTTGGCAATAGAATCTATCGGATGCCTTGTATGATTCAATAAGGATGAACTAATGTTGTTCTTATCGGGTTGTACGGCGGTTGTCTACGTGGCTCGGATGCGGTCCGGGGCGTGACAATTAAATGGTATCAGATCCATCGGTTTCTAAACTGTATAATTAACCTCTCAATATAGTTACTCTCAAAAGTTTTGAATAAAACCATGAGCAAAAGTTTTTGTACTTAAGGAACCGTTGGAAACTAAGTTATTGGCCTCTTATTGTTAAGACGGTACCCTTAACAGTTTGTTGGCCATAATGTTGGACCAGGTGGTGTCTTTTTTACTATTCCGTCACTTGACATTGAAATGAGTCTAATGGCTCATTCCGAATTTCTTTCAGAAATGGACGGTAGACGCATGGCTACGAGGAACAACCCGAGGGGGCAAGCGCCGGTGACGTCCATAGGGGCTAGCCGGGTTGCATCTCGGAGCTCGAGAGGAGGTCGAGGAGGCCGTGGAAGCCATGGAGGTCATCGGGCTCAAACTGTGAGCGATGGCCATGTTAGCTCGGTGCACAAAACCCACACCGAGGACTATGACTCTACATATGTTCCCGAGATGGAACATGAGGAGACCCCATACGATGGGGGCAATACCTACACCGATGATGATGATGATGATGATGAGAGTGATGCCAAATTCGCCAAGATGGGTGAATTGTTTGAGTGGTATCCAAAGGAGAAGCTGAGAAGAGATCTGAGGCGCCAAGCCAGGCGGGCCTCTCAAGGAGGTTCGGGTCAGCGAAGTCGGGGAGCTTCAGTGGACATCCCTGTGGTGTCACAGGGGGTACAGGGGGGAGGTTTCTATGTAAGAATCTCCAAATACCTCAAGGAGGCTAGGGCCTTGGGGTGTAAGTCATTTGATGGCAACGGTGGTATATCTGTGGCTGCCGACTGGATCAAGAAGCTAAATGAGGCTGCTAGGGACATGCAGATAGGGCTTGACATAAAACTGACGGTTGCTACCAGGCTACTGGAGGGAGTAGTTGATGTATGGTGGGAAGGCGTGGAAGGAAAGTTCCACGGTGAGACCACCTGGGAGAAATTCAAAGTGGAATTTTATAATCAGTATTATTTAGAGTTTGAGAAGAACCAGAAGAGGAAGGAGTACATGACCTTGGTACAGGAGGAGGATTGCTCGGTACGGCAATTGGAACAGAAGTTCCGGGACTTGGCACGATACATACCTGAGTACGCCATGGACGAGAATCGCATGGCCAATCTGTAACACTTGAGATTTAATTTAAACGGATTAATAGTACTACTCATACCAACAGAGGTGCATCTCCTTTTAAGGGAGCTCATCACCCAAGAACTCCAAAGTTAAGCGTGCTTGCACGGGAGTAGTCTTGGGATGGGTGACCCCCTGGGAAGTTTCTCAGGGCGCGCACGAGTGAGGACAAAGTGCGCGGAAAAGGCTAGTGGCGGTTTGTGAGGACAGTATTAGAGGTCTGGAGTAACTACCTCGTGGCCTACGGGGCCGGGGTGTTACACAATCACTTCTGGGATACCCTACAGTTGGATATCCGTGATCGGGCTACCTACAATCATCACATGACGTTCAATGAGATTGTTGATCAAGGGCTCCTTGGGGAAGTCAAGTGGAATGAAAGGAAGAAGAGAGACGCTGAGGAGGTGAAGAAGAGGAGATGGGGGAATTATGGACCCAATACCATTCTTAGAAGCATCAATCCGGGAATGGAAATTCATTTAGGGCACCGGCACCCCCAGCAAAGAAGAGCAAGGGCCCAGGAGGGCAAGGGCACAACTCAGGGAGTGGGAGGCCACCGAGGTGTCCAAACTACACCAAGAACCATGATGGGAAGTGCAATGAACCACCCTGGTGCTACAAGTGCGGTAGCACAAGTCACCTCAAGCTCTCTTGCCCGATGTTGAACGGAGGGGGGCCATCGGGAGCCATTAAAGGACCCGCAACTAGTAGGGGACGTGCGGGACCATCACAGGCCGGCACAGGAAGGAGCGGACCCACGACTAGTAACGCCGCGTCCTTTAACCAAGGGAGGACCCCAAGCACGGGTGTACGCAATGACCGAGGCAGATGCTCAGGCCAACCCGGACTCCATTGCAGGTAATCTCTTCATTACCCAGGCGTTTTATTTATTTACTTGAATCAAATCCTTCAGAAAGCGCCCCAAGTAATTGTACTTTATCGAATTATGTAATGAACCCTAAGAAATGAATAAACGCATTTTACGTGATTGCAAATTTTTATCATTTCTTTTACGTGAATAGTAGAATTCACGTGGGGCCCACACCGGAAGTTAGGGTCGTCCGATATTACTGGGACCACATATTATATTCGTCTGGGCCTAGATAATATGTATATGGTGGTGGATATCCTAATCGGGCCGTGGGAAAATCATAGGGTTGACCGGTTAGTCAAACGAGGTCCGATTATCAATATCGGCAATTTATTAGATAACAGCCCGAAAAGGACTTTCAGAGACTTCTAAATTAAAGTTGAGGAATGCATATTCATTATAAAGTCCAATAATGATGGAGAACATGAGTTATATTTTATTTGACCAGATAAAATAAAATATAATTAAAACAGTCTGGAAAATACAACTTTCGGGACCAAGTGTACACTTGGGGACATGAAGGGATGCCCTCCCACATGAGTGGGGGCCACCCCACGAATTTGGGTCTGCAAATGTCAATGGGATCCGCACAAGAACATGTAGAAACAAGGAGGAAAGTGATTGAGAGACCAATCAATAGGAGGGTGGGACCTTTGCCATAATATTATGGTGAGAAATGCCAAAAAGGCATTCTCAATCACACCAACTCATCCCATTGGTATCAAGCATCAACCAATTGAGAGAAGCCCTTCAAATCAACATTTTCATCCACCGTTTTCGCACAAAGCACGGAGAGGAAGAAGGAAGGGAAGAGAGAAGAGAAAAGAGGAGGTTAGGGAGGAAAACATGAGATTAACAAGGTAATGACTCCGTTACTCTCATTTCGTTTTATTTAATCTTTTCTTGTGACTATGTAATCATATTTCACACCCTAGGATTGTTCTACATGTTTAAAAGTGTAGAATGAGGGGTTGGAAGGTAGTTCTAAGTCCAAGAACGGGCCTAGAAACCAAAGTGACCGGTTCGCTGGAAAATAACCTTTTAAAGGTTATTTGTATTAATATGGGTTTTGTGATGATAAAAAATTATTAGGAACTTGCCTAAGGTATTCCTAGAGCTTTCACGAAGTTGAAAGAGTCGCCGGAATAATCGCCAGAGCTAGACAAAGTTCGCCGGAGTTTCGCCGGAGTTCAACCGAGAGGGTATAACTTCTTAAAGGCATCACTAAGGTGAGAAGACGGCTTTATGCTTTATAACTTTTGCGTGAGGCATGAGATTACCTAAATTTATCAAGTACATGCTTTATGAATTGATTAATGATATTAAAGTATGTGTTATGTCATGTTAAGGAATATAACATAGTTGAAAAGCATGATTTATAGGTTTGATTAGTGAAATCATTATAAATTGATATGTATGATGTTCCAAGGACCCAAATAGGTATATTTGGATTAAGGATGTCAAGGAGTACTTGCATGTAAAATTTCATGTTAATCGGACTCCGTTTGGGCGGTCAAACGGGCGTTGACCGCCAAGGCAACGGTTATACCCGACCGTGTATTGGCAAATACCCGACCGGGTATTTACTGAGAATTCGCCCGAGGGGCTGCTGCCTCCCATACACGACCGGGTATTGGCAAATACCCGACCGGGTATGTGCTGAAAACTTGCCCCAGGGGCGGCTGTCTTCTATACCCGACCGGGTATTGGTTGGTACTCGACCGGGTATTGGGTTTTACACCCAAACGGTCAGTTTGAATGAGTATAACGTGGGGCGTTCGGGTGAGAACCATCCACGTTGATTACTAAGGATTATTATATGACTATAGGGCTGGGTGTTGTCCACAGTTAGGTTTGGTAAATGATCCTGGGATGGTAAATGATCCTGAAACTTGGTTGGGGTTTAGTCATATCCTAGTTTAGGTTTGGTAAGGAAGAAGGTTGGGGTTGAGTATCCCTGGGATGGTAAATGATCCTGAAACTTGGTTGGGGTTGAGTATCCTCGTACGGTAAATGATCCTGAAACTCGGTTGGGGTTGAGTATCCCCGGAATGGTGAATGATCCTGAAACTCGGTTGGGGTTGAGTATCCCCGGGACGGTAAATGATCCTGAAACTCGGTAGGATATTACGAATGTAGAACATAGCTTATGAGCTAGGTATCCGAGAAAGGAGTGAGATAAGTCAGGTAAGAACTTTATCTCTAAAAGACTCTTTAAGGTAAATGACCTACGGGTTAAGTATTTTACAAGTATATATAAGTATGTATCATCAGGTGGATGAGAGACATCTATATATATGTATCACCCTATTTTGGGTTTCGTGTCTGAAACATTAGTTATTCTTCATATAGCCTGCTTGTCACTAGTACTTCTATGGAGTACTGACCCCTCCGGGGGCCCTCACATTTTTCAGGTTAAGGCTAAAGTCCTACTACCTGCACCTTTGCCTAGGGTGATTGATCAAGAAGGAAGACGTGGTTCGTGCTTCCATTCTTATTTGAAATTTATAAACTGTTCATGGATATTTGAACAATGTTTTCCTTTAAAAAGTTGGGGGCCTGCGTGCTCGTGTTTGCCATGTGTGGCTAAATATCAAACATATTATTTTCCGCATATGTTTGATTACGGTATTGATGTTGATTGTATGTGTTTACTAATCGGTTTGGCAATAGAATCTATCAGATGCCTTGTATGATTCAATAAGGATGAACTAATGTTGTTCTTATCGGGTTGTACGGCGGTTGTCTACGTGGCTCGAATGCGGTCTGGGTCGTGACAGTTCATCATTTGTTACGACCCTAGTCTCTTGGTAATGACCGATCTTCAAGTTGAGTTTTGTTTGTTTATTGGTCGATCTAGGTTAGGAATCATTCCTAAATGCTTATCTGTTCTCAAATTTGTGTTTAAGTTGAGTTCTAACGTAACGGCCTTTTCTTAGTATGAAAGAGATGGATTTCGCATAAACATTCATCACGTGCAAATAGGTTATGAATTATTTCTCAAACCCCGACGTTGCTTTCGTGATTGGAGGATGATATGAGCTTCTCCACCACCATATGAAGCAAAATGTGACACCACACCCGAGCGTTCTTGAAATTCAAATTGAAATTCAAAGTTTATGTATTGAATTTCCTTTTACCAAACAATTGTAAAACGAATAATATTTTACGAAATGCTTGATTGATTGTTTTACTGTTCGAGCTCGTATATCAGTGATGGACTTTTAAGTACTTATTTGGGCCATCTTATCAAATATAAGAGCCCAACATTTTGTAAATAATGATACATAACCTTTCAACATAAGTTAAGGAAGGTCGGACAGCCCTAACATTATTTTGGTCCCAACCTGCTAAAAATAGTAAGTATTCAAGAATGACATCTTAGGCCCACTTGAGGGTAACCCACACGGCTAGTAGCCCAGAAATATGAATACTAATGTCATAAATAAGTGATAGGATGATTAGAGAAGAATACAAATGCCTATGGTCCCATCTTTGACATTATTGAGCTAAATAATAGGAGTAGCTTTTTCTTATATAATATTAATCATGTAAATTATTGGGATGATCCTACATATATTGGAGATTAATAATATGTAGGGAGTTGACTTGGTCTATATAAATTATAGTGAGTACAAAAAGACATCTCATGACAAAGATAAAACAATAGGACTCATCTTCCCATTTTTGGGAGTATTTGGTAGATATTTTGGACCCCAAATTGATTGGGATCAATTGGGAAGCATTCCACATGGCTTGAGTACCTGCAAGTCAAAGAAAATTAAGTGAGAAGACTTACCTTGGCCGGACAACATAGAGAGGAGCTGCACATGACACAATTGGCATCAAATTTGGGACCACCTAGTCAATTTCCGCCCAAAATAAGTGTACTGGTTGTCTCCCCCATAATCAGGGGCGGAGCTGGTGTTGTTCAAGAGTGTTCATGTGAACACCTAGAAATTTCAATTTATGTTATAGAAAGGCCGTCGTTTTGTAACTTTTGTTTGACTCTCGTCTCTTAGGCTTATCCTCATTTTAGAAGCTCCAAACTCTGGAATTGTCCATCTCTCCATTGCGTATTCAACTGGTGAATCAGAATAGAAAATATTGAGATTTGGGAAATATGCTCTTTTAGTGAATTGAGGGTCGGCACTCAATATTATTCTTTCTTGATGAATAAAGAATAGGAGGAGGACCAGATTGGTGTTGTGCATGTGACGTCATTTGTTGGTGGTGCGGTTGTTTTTAGCTAAGTTATTAGTGTGACAATGTTTTTTTGTTTAATTTATTAGCATTATTTTGCTTAATTTATTATTGGTGTGACAAATTTTTTCTTAATTGTTTTGGTGAGGCAATATGTTTTTTCCTTCATTTATTTGTGTCAATAACAAGGATTAAAAAACTCTTCTACTAATCAAATTATTAATTAATATTAAGTATAATTATCCCATTTTATTTTTAATTGAGTTTTGAACACCCAAAACATTAATGCTAAATCCGCCACTGCCATAATGAGAGTTTTACTCATCCAAATAAGGTGATTAAGGTGTCCCTGGATAGCCTTTGAAGTCTAGTTTCATTATTGAGTGGTTTATGAGCAAGAAGAGAGAGTATTACAGACAATAATCGAGGTTGAGGGAACTGCTGCGTATAAACTCGAGCAGTGGGAGTGTTGGTGTTGTTTGGTTCGTATCTTGAGCTATACTCATCCAAATAAGGCGTGCGAGGTGCCAAAAAAATCTCTCAAGATAGGGAATCCATCAAGGTCTAGTTTTCATCAAACGGATTAGTGTAAGGCTTTCAAATCGTCCGAACAAAACACAAATGCGCAGGGACATATTTACTTCTCTAAAGTGAGTTTTCATCCCAAAATCTTTCTTTTCATTTCCATATGATATGAACGTTTGGTGGAACTATTATACACTATTATAAGTGTATAATATGTTCTTATAATGTTATGTTATCGATGTAAAGGTTAGATACTAACCTAGAGCAAACCTTGAGAAAAAACTAGGAACCGAGTTCGCCGCAAAACACCCATTCTAGGGGCTGTTTTCGTATCAATGGTTAGAGGTTGAACTAGCACTTTGAGGGGGATTTTTAACACTCATTTCTAAGCAAGGCAGAAGCTCTCAAACTTTCTTGGTCGAAGCTTTGGTCATTGGATCAAGAAGGAAAAGTTTAAAGCTCAATTAAGGTGAGGATCGACATCTAGTTGCTTACAACTTGTAGGTTAAGTATGAGATTACCTAAATGTCTAAATCATATTTTCATTGATTATGATGATTGATTATTGATGAAATATTGATATATTTGATAAGGAATGAAATTGAAAATGATTTGGAATCATATTGATAAAAATGGAGTTAAATGAGTTATTAATGAACTATTATGTAAAGTAGGCATTTTTACTCATGTGTGAATTGTGTAGATACATAAATGAATATTTATGTATTACATTGGATTCTTAAGTTGCTGCTACATATCTCTAAATATGTAGGGATTTACAAATGGAATATTTGATTGATAGGAATAATCTTAATAGTATTGAAATACTAGTTAATGATTATTTGTAATTGTTAAAAAATTGATTCTGAGGATTTGATTGTAAGTGATGCACTTGAATGTGATTCAAGTGGCTAAATTGATTTAGTATGAAGCTAAGATCATGTTATGGGCAGTCCTTAAGAATGTCCCAAAATAGATTATTGATATCTCGAGTGATCGTCTCGATTTCAGGTTGAGGCTAGAGCTTGCTTCATGTGCTCGTTGCTCGAGTGATCGTCTTGGAGAGAAGACTTGGTTCATGCTTCCTCCATTATGTTTTTGAACATTAATAAACATGCTCATGGATATTTTACTATAGAACATGCGTGATCATGTTTGCCATGTGTGGCAATTGTTTTCAAACTATGTTTTCCGCTGTGTATTGAATTGCTTATTATGTATGTTTATGGATGACTTATGTGTGAATGATATTCGAGACGCCTTGTATAATATGGATGTGTTTGACTGCGGTTGACTATTCGTATTGTACGGCCGGTTGTTGACGTGTCCGGGTAGGTCCGGGGTGTGACACAATATATATAGTTTTGAGGCACTATAGTGGGAATTTCTTCCATTTCTGAAATTTAAGGCACTGTTCGTTTCCGAAGGCAGTCAACACTGCTCAAGGAGGTTTTCCGGCCGCTCCAGTATCAGGAACTCACAAACAAACATAGTTTGGAGGTCGTCTCATTCAGGCACACCTCATGATATTTTTGTTTAACTTTTTGGACACCTTGATTTTCATGATTACTGTTCATCATCCCTGCAAAAGGCAACTTGGTGAAGAAGGACAAAAGTGTGTACCTACTGCGACCATGCCACCCAAACAGAGCTATTAATGATGCTTTAGAGGATATGAAAGAGAAGTTTCATACCATTGGTGCTAACTCTGTAACACTTGGAACAAACGACACTCCAAGAACGTCCTTGGCAAGTATGCCACAAAAGAAGCAATGTGATGCTATCTTTAAGAATAACTAAGTTCCATCTGAAGGGCTCGAATTGAGGTATGTTCCTCCAAATGGTAATATATATGCTTGATTTTTCAAATCGTGTTTTACCTTCAATGGTTAATATTTGAGGCTATTGTCATGTAGGATGTTTCACGGATAGGTTCCCTTGCTTAAAGGCCATCCATGTCTTTACAGAAAGGTGGTGAGTGCATTGAAAAGATGGGTGGTGTTTAAATTTCAGAGCAAGGTTGATAGGACAAAGGTGATGATGGAAGGGCCATATATGCCATTCCGAAAGCTGCTAATTTTAAAGGTTCTATGTGAGGATTTTTTTTAGGACGAGGAATTCTTCAAGGTGCTAATTTGAATAAATTTCCCAAAGCTCCCTATGAGGTTTTGGAATGAGGAAACTATTACTCACTACGAATAAAGTGACACTTGAAAAGGAGAATCATAGCATTGCTAGAATACTAATTAAAGTGGGCGTGGCAAAGCCACCTCCTCTGTTATTCCCAATCTGGTTACCTCATGGGAAGATCTTTGAGCAAATAGTTATATTTATGATACGCTTCTGAATCATTGCTTCCATTGAAAGTAATGTGGACACCATTCATTCATTTGCATTGTATTGGCATCATGTGAAAGGGAAGAAAGGGGTGAATCTGGGGATTGGAAGGTGCCAAAGTCATTAAGGCGTCAACTACGAAGGCCGCAATTGTGCATGAGAAGTTGGATCTGGATGGGGACTTTGTGGGAGTGCATAAGAAAAACGGTAAGGAAACTACCAAGCCAATGATACCAAAATAAAGTTATTGATGCTACTGCCAAGGAGATACATGTGAAAACTAGTAACAAGTCTGTCACACAAGGGGATAGATAACTTGAGAGTGGCTACCAGCAAGACTACTACTAGTTGTGCTTATACTAACCACGAGGGAACAAAAGAGACCTTGATGGATGGGAAGGTGGAGAGACTAATATGGAGAAGATACCGATGCAGCTTAACTTAAGTGTTCTTAAATGGATGTAGAGAGAAAAGAAAAACAAAAGATAATAAGGGTTGTATTATTTGTTTGATTGAAATTATGTAGTAGTACCACTATGGTATCCTAGTTGTTTGTTTTGATTTGATTGTTAGTGTTGTTTAGCCTCCCTTTGGGGCAATCTTTTATATTGGACACATTGTATTGTTATTTTTTCTAGATGATATACTCATTTACATTTCATATAAAAAATAAAATAGGTACTCTAAGAGAGTATAATGTACTCCCTTTGTCTCCCTATTAAGTTCTCAGATTGACTTTTATGGTCTTCTAGGTTGACGTTTGACTCAAAATGTACCAACACAATTGAATCTGAGGATCCCACATCCATCTCCAAACTGATCTTAAATTCTCAGATTCAGAGTGAATGTACAGAAAATCAAAATGTCCTATCTTCCAAGATACGACCCGAGTTGTCACTGATCCAGGCTTACTCAGACGCCTCTGACAGTTTTGATTATTCTGATGACTCGTTCTTCACATACGACTTTCTTGGACACGCAACTGAAAGCGATCGTCGTCCTCCTATCTCATACCCCGAAGAAATTAGAAAATCCAAATTCAATATGGATATTTGCTCTAAAGCAAAATTTGTAACTTATGAAAATTGTTTGCCAACAAACAACTGAACACACAATTCAAAATCTATAGGAAATCTCAAAAAACAAAAGGAGCCACAGCATGAGGACTAGGTCAAAGTCCAGAGATTTCCCTTGGGAGTAGTTTTTTTTCTTTTTATGTATATTTTCTCATTTTTCCTTTCTCGCATTTTATTATTTCCTTTTCTCAATAAAATCCTCTTTTCTTAAAAAAAAGGTTGACGTTTGACCCTAAATGTCTAAAAATATATACTTATAAAATATGATATAAATTAATATTTGAATACTATATATTCTGATGAAGTATATAAAACTAATTTTGTATGCTAAAGTAATGTAAATTGTGAATAATTAACTATCAAAGTTTATAAAGTTTGACCCAAAAAGTGCGGTTAGGAACTTAATTGTGAGACGGAGGGAGTAAGTAACAATGAATTGAATTACATGTACACTTATAATATATCTTTTGTATGTGCATGGTAGATTGGTAGAATATAGAATCATGTTATCACATTGTGCACAAGAATGAGTATATATATAGGAATTCATATAAACTCGTGAATCAAAAGATTTCCAATATTCTTTAACAAGCACGTCCCTAATTAATCTAGAAAAGCATCTTACACTAATGCAAAAGTCAAAAATGGTCATCATATACTACGTATATTTTTGAAATATCGTGTTGTGATCGTGATAGTATTTTATTTACAAAGGTAGTATTGCATCCTAATTTCAACTTAAATTGGGTTCCCGGTTCAAAAAAGGCACAAGGAAAGAAACTTTGGACACGGTAGATTCAGAACAAAATTTCAACAAAATTGGTGTGAAAACATTTTCCCATCTAGCCACTTTTCTCATCCACTTTGGAATGGTAGGCCTCTTGTTTACCGTACATTATTTTCATGTATCAATCCAAGGGAGCAAATTATTTAGTCCTAATAATTTGTAATATATTTTGAATGATCTAAAACAATCAACACAAAACCTGCATGGATCACCAATTTCTCATATGATCTTTTCTTTATATATATAAATTTAAATGTTTTTAAAGCTCTACATTTTTTACTTATTTTTATTGTTGTGGTATTTGTTTTTTAATAGGAGATTCTAATTATGTAGATATGGTAATGATGAAAAAAGTGAGAGGCAAATATAATTATCAATTACTCTTAATAAAATCTACATGGATGATGACTTGTGTAGGCCCATCGAATGTTAATTCAAGTTCCTTGATTTTTGCTCTCAAATAAACACAATGCTCACTATCATTTTTTCAAAAATATTACCAAAATAAAACTCATTTACATAAATATGATTAAAAGACTACAATGTAGTGTTATAGTAACTTAAGTTTAAAAATTGAACTTAAATTACTATAATTTTGTTACTACTCTAATCACTAGTCACATTTTTGTAGAAAATCTTAATTTTAGTTATAGATTTGTAATTATTTCTTTTTTATTAAATCTTATTGTAGAGGTGGAAAGGTTGGCCCCCTCTAGCTCTGGCCTTGCATGTGATGTGCCAAATGCCAATACCAGGCCAGTTCTAGTGAACTAGTCTGTTTCGTACTGTTCGATTATATATCATACATTTACGCGAAAAATATATATGATGACATTATATAATACTACGTATAAATATAAAAATAGTTCCTCTTGTACACACTTTTTTGTACACACTCTTACACATGTTGATGGGAGTTTTTGTCTGTGAATACCTTGTTCACACACACAAAACATGTTACCGACGTGTATAAGAGAGTATACAAAAAAGTGTGTACAAATGATATTTTTCTAATTATAACACATGGTGAAGAATAATATAAATGTGTTCTATCTAAATATTATTATGTTTCATTAGGGAAAATTTCCGAAATAGAAGTTAAAACATTTAGAAATTCCAAAATAGGACCGTCATATTTTTATTCTCTATATAAGATTAATTGCTGCCAAGATTGGAAAATATTGTCATGTTAAAGTCCGATACCGCCAAAACATGGCAGTAATTACTTATATTTCGTAAATAAAAACATAGCAGTTTTATTATGGAATTTCAGAATGGTTTTAATCATATCTAGAATAGTTTCCCCATGCAATATATTCTCTCTATCTCAAAAAGAAGGATGCGCTTTCCTTTTTTATAAATGTCTCAAAATGAAGTTCTCGACTTCTCATTTCGATAAAAAGAAACCGCTTTTAAGTAAAAAGTCTTAAATACACTAACCCTTTGTCATCGTTTTATTTGATTTGACATAAAGTAGATGATTACTTTGAAAGTCAAAACAAAATTTTAACTTACTTAAATATATGCATGTATTGATGAAATCGGGAACTTCATTTTGGGGGAGAGTATGTAACTATTATATCAATAAGATATACCTCTCCTCTCTGCATTGAAAGTAAGAGTAATTGCGTATTTTAAATAGAAAATTTGCCACAAGGGAAAGTGTAGAAAAAATTAGAATACATTCCAAAAAGAAGAGTGCAACAAACATTTCAATACAGTGGGAATAAATGAATAATTTGGTTCAAATACTACGTATATACTTAGCTTTGTAGATACACAAATATTTTTGTCAGGTGTTACCTGACATGACTGCTGTCTGGCCACCTTATTTGAGATGAAGAATTCTTTAGATTTAAATTACATATCAAGCCTCAAGCCAACTAACAATCGAGCGGTAGACTTTTCTATCTCATATGTAGTGCTTTTAGACATTAAATTATATTATTTTACATATTAGATCATAAGTAGGCTAACAATTGAGCGGGATAATTTCTTCTATCATATGCAGTACTTTTAAGTATAAGATTAAATTACATCACTTATTAGGCCATAAGTTGGTTAAAAAATTGAGCAAGAGAATCATACGTGACTACGTGAGTGTCTATTAATAACTTCTTATACTTCGTATTTAACAAGTTAAAGTTGAATTCAGAACTTTTCATTCATATGATTTTTATGAAACCTTGGGAAATATGGATTTGTTAAATTGATTTAATAATATTAAAGAATTCAATTACGTTATAATAGTTTTTCTTAATGGGAACATCTAATCATATATTCTAAATCTAAATACACGAATTAAGTTATTTTTATTTTTAGGTCGATAAAACAAGGGGGAAAAGGAATACTTGTGGCTTTCAAATGTAATTTTTTTTGTGGGTGTCCAAAATTTAATCAGAAAAACGTTAAATTTGATCAATTTGAAACCTTAGTGCCCAATATGAGATTTATTCGTAACTATTTCCAAATTTACCCTTATCCCGTTTATGCTTCAGTAGCTCGAACCTCCGAGTTCGGAATTCATGTGTCCTTTAGGGATCTCTAATAGAGATGTCCATTGTAGTTCAACATCATCAACAATATAAATCATTAAATCCCATCTCCAATGCAAAATAAACTAGACCAAGTCTAGGTGAAATAACAATTGAAAAATGGACAAACTTTTCTCTTTCTTATTTAATTGTTTTTGTTTTTGCATTGGAGTATTATTTTGATAGACCCCTCTTTTAAATAAATCTTGACCCACATATCTAATGGACTCCATCCATTTTTTTTTTGCCACTTCATCACCAATGCACTCATAGCATTGAAAATGCTCTTACACCTCCACAATCTTCGAGCCTGTTTGGTAACACTGAAATCGATTGATTCTGCTAAAATTTATGAAGTTCTGATTGAATTGTGCTGATTCTGCTGATTTATAAAAAATTATATTTAAAATATACTCCGTATTTTATTAATAAAATAAAGATAACAATATACTACGTATAAAAAATAACTAAAATAATCATCCAACTTCATTTAATATGAAGCACGGAGTATAAAGCAAGTCAAACTTAGGACCTGTTTACTAACAGAGATATTTTCTAGTTTTCAAGAAAATTAGAAAACTGGAAAACAGAAAACGTGTTTACCGAAGAAAATTGCTTGAAAACTGGAGAAAGGAAAACAGAAAAACGCGTTTACCAAATCACTTTCCAAAACGAAAAAAATGAGACATGTCTCTCTTTTTCTTAATGATTTGGAGAAAGTGAATTTTACTAGTTTTCCAAATTTGCATACTTAGACCTAGTGGTGGTTCCGGTTCCGCTCTGACGCTGATTCCATTCTAGTACCTCCATCTTCGTACCTTACCACTTACCCCTACCCTACCCACCCAACCCCCAGCACACCCCTTTTCCCTACAATGACCCTACCCCCACCCCTACCACATGCCCCTACTTCGGTCCCACCCCGATCCACCCTACCCTACCGCCACCCCCCTACCACCTCAACCCCATCCCGACCCACCCTACCCTACCCTCACCTCGTATATTACCCTTTACCCCTTCCCACATGCCCCCTATCTCGGCCCCACCCTACCGCCATTCTACCCCCACCACCATCCTACCCCCCCCACCCTACCCCTTCCCTTACCTCGGCCCCACCCTACCATCATCCTATCCCAACTCCCTACCCTACCCCTACCTTATCCCAACTCCAACCCTACTCACTACCCCTACTCTTATCCCTAACCACCACCCTAACCCACCCACTACCCCACCCAACCCGTACCCCTAGACCTTACCACCCCACCCCTGACCATACCCCTTACCCCACCCCCACCCATACCCCTTACTTTTTCTTTTCTTCCCGTTACACGTTCAACTCGCGAAACCAAAGTCACCCATCTGGGAGTCGATCTGTCGAGAGCGCCGGTCCCCCGTCCAGTGCCGCTGCGTCGCCTGCGCGGCCGCCGCTGACCGCGGCTGCTCGCCGCTATCAGGCCTGTCCTCGCACCTTGCCGGATCGCACCTCGCATCACTCCTCTCCGTCAGTCCGTCATTCACTCACTCCTCGTCCCGTTTCAGGTAAAAGCTAATGCTAAATTGTTAATCCCTCGATTCCTTTCTCAATTCGTGTGCAAGATTTCTCTGCGTAATTCCCCATACTTTTTAATTTGTAACCTAATTCCACTTTTCTCTTATAATGAATGATGATTATGAGATTACTAACCATTTGGTTACTGCACCTCAAATTTACCTCCTGTTTACTGCTCGGCTGCTCAGTTCCTCGCGTTATTTAATTTGTAACCTAATTCCACTCTTCTCTGGGAACGAATGATTATCAACCATTTGTTTACTACCTCAATTATACCATTTGATTTTCAGCCTAATCTGACTTTTAAATATAGCAATTCTACCATTGATTATTTTAAGGAGAAAATAATTTAAATACCCCAAACTTTAATGGGGTGTGAGGTGTGTACCCCAAACTTGCATATGTAATATATATACCACGAACTTTATGTAAAAAGTTATTTCCACACCATAATTATATGATTTTTACAAATACAAATTCATTGAAATAATTATATAATTTAATATACCTTCACCCTTGTTAGAATGCAATTAACATTATGTAATATTATTTGTGAAATAAATAATATTACATCCGGTACAATTTAATTTTAATTACATCCTCGTAAATGTTTTGTGTATTTAAAATTATATACTTAACACAAAAAAATTACATTTATGAAAAAATATATGATCATAATGCTAAAATAATTTTTTATATAAAGTTTGGGGTATATATATTACATGTGCAAGTTTGGGGTACTTATGTCACACCCCTTCAAAGTATGGAATATTCAAATTATTAAACAAAAGATGATTTCCAAAAATGTGACCACATTTATATTTGTACAAAAAATTGACTAAAATAGTTATATATTTGGAATAATATAAAGTGACTGCCAAATATTTATGTCACTATTCAATTTTCATGTCAGTGTCGGATGTCACTGCCGCTGCCCATAAACAGAAATAGATATGGTCACTTTTTAGTTGTGTTTAAAAATGGTCATATTTTTGTCTATTAAAACCTTATAGGTAATATTTGTGCCATTCTTTCATATGTAAGTCCTACGTAGAAGTTAGATCTTCTCGTGTGTAGTAACCAAGCATAATAGACCTTAATGCATTGAAGTAATTGAACTGTCTGAGATTCTCATGAGAAAGAAGCACCCAGCATTTCTGCTGGCGAACGAACAACATGCACAAGCACAAACATGAGCATGTTGCCATGTTTCAAATATTTATCTTTTGAAATGCTAAACTTATCATTTTTAGAGACATCTAAAATGAAAATGGGAGTGATGAATTTTTCTTAGTCTTTACTCTCCTAGTAGTCACAGATGAGTTACATACTTAGAGAAAGTCATATTGTTTGAGAAATAAGAATTTGGCGGTAGTTTTATGAGCCACATCATTTTGAGGAACTAAAAAAAGCTGAAATTTAGGGGCAGAGTAACAGAAACACTGAAATACCTAAAACTGTACTTAAGAACTTTAGCCTACCATTTAAAGCTCATTTGACATCTGATAGGTTATGGCACAATCGGATGGTGTGGATTTAGATATGGAGCAGTCGTCAACTAACAGTGCTGTCAGGAAGCCTCGGATACTGCTTGCTGCAAGCGGAAGTGTTGCCGCTATCAAATTTTCGAATCTATGCCGTTGCTTTTCTGAATGGGCAGAAGTAAAAGCTGTTGCTACACAGTCGTCACTACACTTCATAGACAAACCTTCACTTCCGAAGGACGTTGTTCTATACACAGATGATGATGAATGGTCCGGGTGGAAGATGATTGGTGATAGCGTGTTACACGTTGAGCTCCGCCGTTGGGCTGATATTATGGTTATTGCTCCTTTGTCAGCAAACACGCTTGCCAAGGTAGTATTAAGCTTTCTTTTTCTCATGAGATTATTCTCTGGATTTTCTTGTGTGTGGTACATAAATGTATTTTCCTTCATGAGATTCTTTGAGTTTTTCTGGAAAAACAACTTTTCCTTTTGAAAAAAAGGAATCATATAGACATTAACTTCTAATACCAACCAAGGTTTAAAAAGGTGGGTTCGGGTATCAAGGCGGTTTGTTCCTGAGAGGCGATGCGTAAGCCTTGAGGTGTATTGAGGCGTAAGCCTCAAAATATATAGGCGTATAAGACTTAAAATAGTTAAACTAGTAACAAACAACTAAAGAAGTAAAGGATATATCCATAATTATAAGAAGTCCAAAAAGTGTGAAACACAATCACATATGAGCTAATACCAGTAAGTCATTAGAATTCAAACACACAAACAGAAACATCACACACAAACAGACATATCACGCACAGAAACATCACACACAAATTGAAAGATGAATAGAAAGTATACATCAAGGACTTAGGGTTTAAATGGATAAAAGACTTGTTAGGGTTTAAATGAAATAAGACTTGTTAGGGTTTAGTGTGGTCACATGCTTAATTAATGGACTTCTATTTAAAAAGTACTCTGAGCCTTTTATTAAATGAAATGCCTTGGGCATTTTTTAAGTTACTGCACATTGAAAACAGAGAAACAAATGAAAAACACCTCAGGGCGCGCCTCAAGGTGTACACCTCAACTTTTGAGGCGTAAGCCTCTTAACCTGTGAAAAAACCTAAGCCCTGATACCCAATCTGTATGTCTCACCTTGAGGCGTGCCTCAAAACCCACCTCTTAAGCGCCTTGTAAATCATGATTCCAACTTTGAAGTCTTCATGTGGTGGTTTGCAATACAAACCAACCAAGCCAAAGAGGAGCTAGTACACTTAAATGTTTTCTGTTTTTTTTCTGTCAACTATAACAACTCCCTTAAGAAAAGTGAGTCATGGGTAGTCAATTTACAAGTTTATTGTTTTGATTTGTTTATCTACTGCAAGTTGTCGTTTGTCAATTCTACTGTAGAGTATAACGTCTTGATGAGTTATATTATGCAGAATTGATAAGTTATAACTAAAAATGAATGTACAACTTGTGGGAACACTTTTGTATTTTGTAAGAATCACATTCAATTCAATGGAAGTGTCAGCTTCTTTTGCTAAAAAGAACAATTAGACAAAAGTATTTTTGGATTTTTTATTGGTTGGGGGAGACACATGGAATAGAGAATAAGAAGAGCAACTTATTCCTTTCCGTGAAAACAATTTCCTCAAAAAGTATGAAACAAAACATATTTTTCCTGTAACAGAAGTACATAACACAGCCTAGGTTTTGTATTTTCCATCTGATTATATATATAATATGTATGATACGCATGAATTGTGCTGCAAAATTCATACGGCAATTTCTGAGTTGTCTAATGACCTCAATCATTTTTCAGATTGCTGGGGGATTGTGTGATAATTTGTTGACATGCATCGTGCGGGCATGGGACTATAGTAAACCACTTTTTGTTGCTCCTGCCATGAACACATTCATGTGGACTAATTCATTCACTGAGAGACATCTCATGGTGATGGATGAGTTCGGAGTTTCTCTTATCCCACCAGTATCAAAGAGACTCGCTTGTGGAGATTATGGAAATGGGGCCATGGCTGAGCCTTCTCTAATCTTCTCCACTGTAAGACTCTTTTATGAGTCTTGCACACAGTCTGGTAGTAACAACAATTTTTGATTGTGAAAACCTGTTATACTTGGTCGAATTAATTCATTGGAATGCTATGTGAAAATGTTTTTAGGATTGTGACCTGCAAACTCTTCATTTCAAACTATCCAACAGTATTATTTGTTGCGGGAACTACTGTGAGGAATGGCAATAGAGTCTAGTATCAACTTAGCACTGGAGCGATTCGAATATTCAAGTGTTTATCTAATACTAGTAATAATAATAGTAATCTTTACATCTTATAAAGCTTAATGCAGCTAAGTCCATTTGGGTACATGAAATCTGTTATCAGGGCCATTTGGGTATATAAAATCTGGGATATATAGATCTTCATTCGGAATATATTTCACTTCTTCCCACCTTATAAATGACTAGTATCTCAATCCTCCGAAAGGTTGAATCCCTAACCCCAAGGGTCTCTACATCCCGACCTGACAGGTTGACAAAACATTTGGAAGGTTGTAAGTCACAATCACTCACTCAACCCAAGGTGATATATCTTGTACTCGTGCACAATATAGGACTAGTTCAGGAGCTATAATCTCGACATGGTCGTTGTGAGCCTCGATCCTCGATCAATCTTCCAATTTTCTCATAATTCAGCCAACTGAGCTACTTGTGCGGGTAACAATGACTAGTATCTTTGACACTATATAATGGTGTTTCTGAAAAGAATGAATGATTGTAAATGATGTTTTAAGCATTTGTCACATATCATTATATGAGGATCACCTGATGTCCTCATGTTTATGTGGATGAGACTTGAGAGTAGAGGGTCATAGACTACTCATAGGTAGCAACATTATCATTTCTTCGTTTCCTTTGTACTAAATATTTCTTATTTGAAATTGTAAAAACTTAGCTCCACTTGTTTGGGAATGAGATGCGGTTGTAGCATAGATGAGTTTGAGCTAAGTAGTAAACCAAGAGATACTTGCTTAAATTAAAGAGGTGAAGAAGGTTTTATTCCACATCATCTTAATTTTATTTCTTAATTGTATTCGTTGTCTTGCACTCTTGCTTGGAGGAGATTCCTCACCGAAATTTCGATTGCTTATTCTTTTGTTTGGTCTCCTCATACGTTTAGGTATGTTTGGGAGTTTGGAGAGAAGGGAAGGGGAAAGCTTTGGAGGTATGTTATTGGAGGGAAAGGGAGGGGAGGGTGATGAAGTCCTTTGTATTTGGGAGTAACAAAATTGGAAGGGGAAGGTTTTTGAAGAAATTATAATTAAAATCACTTTGAGATATGATGAATTTAAATCATTGAGCTGATATTCATTTTTAATTTAGCTTAAATTGTCATTTTGTTAATTATCCTCCAAAATCATCCAAATTGAGCGAAATTAAAAATTAGGCATTTGGAGGGTTTTGACTTTTGAAGGGTTACAAAAGCCCTCCAAAACCATCCCCTCCGATTTTTTGAACTCCAAAACATAAAAAGAAGGGTCATAAACCCTCATTAACCTTCCCCTCCCCTCCAAAATCCAACTCCCAGGTTGGACTGGCCTGTCTCAGTCCATCCCCTAGTTTAGCACTTTAGCATATCAAGACAAGACATCGGAATGTATTAGGCTTCTATGGTTCGTGATATGAACTTACTGTTGTATTTCTTAACATCAATATCCATTGATGTATTTGCATTTCAAAATCGGATTAATGCTAATTATATTGACATTATCACTGACATAAAAACAAGCCCTCATTTTTGTTTATTCGATTGATTCATGTACACCTTCATCTCCATGTCCCTGTTTTCCCTTCCACAACACCCCATGGTACGGTTACTATTATTTACTCCCTCCGTCCTAAAAAGATTGATACATTTTGATTTTTCTTGATCAATGATGGTTACGTTTGAGCAATGATATCTTTTAATACAAAATTATTTAAAATATGAAAATTATATGAACATTTATTCTTTATTAAAATTTATAAATTAAAAAGAAATATAATACCTAATATCATTGTCTAAATTTTACCACCATTGACCAAGAAAAGTCAAAATGTATCGATCTTTTTGGGACAGAAGTAGTACAAAACTCCCGTTCACACCTCCATCCGTGATTGCATTGTCATAGACGAAGTCATTTAGCAAAAAGGAATAACAACTTCTACCTTACTTGATGTTAATGAGTGGATAAAAAACTGAGCAATAAAAATGAGAAGCCAAAAACATGATTGATTTTTAAAACACGTTACATAGTCAATCAGCTACAACGATGGCAATACAGTTATGGGTGGACCGGTGGAGTGAGATGAATGCCTGGCCTTGAGGCCCATCCCTTTCTATTCCTGTAGGCATCAACTGCTTTTAGGCGAAGTCTCTCTTGTGAAGCTTCCATTGCCATCTTTCGTGCCTTTCATTACACACATTAAGGCATTCAATTAAGAGTAAGATGGCATTGATAAAACACATTAACATCGTAGGAAATCATACATCTCATATAAGGTTCTCGAGATAAATGTGAATTACATCTATAAGCTTCACTACAAGCTGAAGCCAATGGTTAAACTTCATTATTACTCGGCATTATTCATATTATTTTATATCAACAAGGACTGTTAAATTATATCCCATGGTATTATTTAAAAACATAGAGATGAGTTGATGAAAAAAGGATGTGTCTTCATATATTTATTTTAAGACATAGATATGGTTTTTTTCTAGTCCATGCAACATAGTTTGCATTTCTCTAGTTATTAAAAAAGTTATATCTACCTTTGGGAGAGCAACCAACTTTGGAGGAGCATCAACTACTTCCCCAAATTTTATTTGCTCATGCTTAGGATAGTCAAAAGCTTCTTGTGTACTGGGTGTCTTTCCCTTCTTTTTCCTGTCCTTCAAACGCCTGTATTATTTAAAACAATATCAATTCAATTCAACATATAAAACAAAAGCCACTCCAACAATCACAAGTTTAGAGCTTGAGGTCACCATATGGAAATAGGTAAATAAAAATGAAAAGTATAACACATCTATTTCTTATTCACATAATTGCAGCTGTCTTCAGTAAAAAAGCAAATACACTTCTGCCCTCGCCAAAAAACCTCAACAAAACTAATAACTATTCTCAAGAAACCTTCTAGGAAGGGGACATAGAGAACAACAAAAGAAAACTCAGCACAGAAAGTGTTAAAAATGTACTGCTTCCTGCGCTCCTTTCTTTTCGAACTAGTTCCGCCAAATTCTTCAGTTGATTCAAATCGAAGATCATTTGCTTTTTTCCTTTTCTTCTTACTTTTCTTTTCAGGAACGCTACTTTCTACTGGCTTCTCATCACTGGTTTTTCTTTTGACCCCAGACATTTTACTAGTGCTTTTCTCTTCCAAATGAGGCATCTGTTGACAAGAAGCAAATAGAGCAGAGTCAGACAGAACAATTGGATGACTTCATGACTTGCTATTGAAAATCAAATCCTCAACAGCTACACAAATGTGCAGAGAAACCTGTGAGGGGGTGACCAAGAGAGCTGTGATATATTGGGTTTACTTAAAGGTTATGCAAACAGTAAACTTCACAGATTACCTATGGTTTAATTTTTCTTTATTGTCTTCTTTTAAGTCTTCTTTTAAGCAGATTACAATACATCTATTTACATACTAAAGGCCAACCCAAACTGATAAACATACGGAAATACAATTAGTGAAAGCACAATCCTAAAAACATTAAGCTTTTTGTACCTCTCTAACACCGTCATTTCCTTTTGTACTGCTTTTTGGTGGTTTCTTTATAGCTTCTAAGAACAGGGAAAATGAATTCAAAAACAGAAGAACAAATCAACAGATTAACAATAAACTATAAAGTGTAAAAACTATTAGCCTAAAAGCCATCCTCCAAGTTAATCTATCACACGGAGTATCTATTTATGTACGCATTGTATTTGAGTTAGATGTATAAATGTAGAATGCTAACTAACCCGTCAGGGCCATTAGTTTGAGGAGCTTTGAAGGGAGAGCATCGACGGATGATGGGTCGGGTGGCGGAGGGAGTCTGGCACTTCCTCCATGTGATTCTCTGTAGTTCTTCTCCCTTCTCTTCTGTCCTTTGCCTCCCATCTCTCCTTATTTCAGTGTAAAAATCTTGCTTATACCCTAAATCCCTAATCCTGTACAAAAATACGAATCCACGTTCCCCAAATTGGCAGTGCAAATATCGTATGTTTGATGTTACACGGAGTATATTTTTGGTTCGGGGAATAGGTCAAATTGGAAACAAAAAAGTAGCAGCGCAAATTGGGAAAAAAATTTAGTATATGTTACACGGACTAAAATATGAGTTTTTTCCCGTGATAATGTCAAACAAAAAAGTATTTCCCAAATTATTGTTAGATTAAAAGTTTTTCCCAAAATACTGTCTAAATAAACGTAAATTATATGGTGCAACCGGCGCACCATGAGGATGGTGCGCCCGGTTGCAAAAACGACGCAGCTTATCTCTTTTTTTTTTTTTGCTTTTGATGTTAAAAATGATAATAACTTTTTTATTTTTGATCCGATTTTTATAAAATTTATATCAACATTTTTTATTTTTCATGATCTTTCAAATGAGACCATTATTGTGTATGTAATTTTAAGAAATTATCGAACTATTATATTAATGAGTATTGGATTATAAGAAAAATCGAATCTGTTTGGGAGATGATAGGTTTGTGAAATAGAAGATCGAATCTGTTTGGGAGTGGATCAGTGGCCTCAGTTACATTTGATAATACATTGAGTTACATCTTTTTATGAGCGAGTTACATCTTTTTATAAGCAAGTTGCATCTTTTTATAAGCGAGTTACATCTTTTTATAAGCAAGTTACATCTTTTTATAAGCGAGTTACATATATATATACACACACGAGTTGCATTTGACATGTCTGAACGCGACTTACATATATTTACACGTAAAGTTACATATTTTTACACGTAAAGTTGCATATTTATACACGCGAGTTACATATTTATACACACGAGTTGCATGTGACCTGTCTAAATGCGAGTTACATATTTTTTTACGTAAAGTTACATATTGTTACACGTAGAGATACATATTTATACACACGAGTTGCATTTGACTTGACTGAACGTGAGTTACATATTTTAACACTTAAAGTTACATATTTTACACACAAATGTTAATATGTTAAAATTACATAGGCAATATTGGTCTCATTTGAAAGATCATGAAAAATAAAAAATGTTGATATAAATTTTATAAAAATCGAATCAAAAATAAAAAAGTTATAACCATTTTTAAAAAAAAAAAGAAAAAAAAAATTATAAAACCGGTTGCACGGTATACGCACTCCTAAATAAACCTTAGTTAAGAGAGTCCCTTACCTGAAGTTGAAGTAGCAGCGGACTAACATGCAATGCCAATTTACGTCTAAATATTGTTTTTTTTATATATTCAATATTGGTGTCATATGAAAGATAATAAAAAGTTATGAATTTTGATATATTTTTTGTAACGATTGGAGTACAAATAAAAAAATTACAACACTTTAAAGAAATAGAAGTTTTTTAAATCTGAGTGGGACCCACTATTATATATTCTTGAGCTTTGCATGTTTGGTACGTTACTCAGTTTCACGGGAGTTTCGTTGTATATGGCAAAGCAGCTTCGAGGCTCTCTTATCTGGGGTTTATTTGTGCTTGGGAAATGCTTTTAACCTAACATTAATTTGGGAAATATTTTTTTGTTTGACATTATTTTGAGAAAAAACTCAGGACTTGTTATTTTTTATTTTAAAATAGGAAAATATTAGTGATTGAAAATATACCTATTTTTTCATTTCATTCTTACGCCTCCTTTAGATATGAGTAAAAAGTAGTCAAAAGTCCTAATTAAATGTTTTAATTCATATAAATTCGTAAAAATAATAAATATCATTGAAAAATAATAAAAAAATCAATATAATATTTATAAAATAAAAAATCAAAAAAGTTTTTTTTTTAATTTAGTTTTTTAAAAAATAATACTACCTCCGTCCCAAAAAGAGATGCAAATTTGACTTTTCTTAGTCAAACAGTCTCGTTGTGTTCACTTAATTTGGATGTCAAATTTTAATTATGTTCTAATTTGGAATTTACAACTTTGAAGATATTTTAATGTAGTTTATGAATATGCAAATTTTAATTATTAAAAATTGAATTAATTATTCATGCAGAGGGTTGACTTTTATTATTGGTTGACCAAAAAATATTGACTTTGCAAAACAAATTGGGACGGAGGGAGTAATAAAAATAGTAAAAACCCATTAAAAAAATTTAAAAAATTTGGAGGCTTTTCCCACTGCCTGTACTACCTCCCTGCACCATCACCTCCGATCGTTGTGAAAAATGACACTTTTTCTAAAAACTGGCATTTTTTTTTAAAATGCTAAAAATGGCATATCACTCTTTGAGATTGCCAAAATTTTGATTGAATTTGCCATAAATATGGCATTCGTAATGGAAGTCGCATTTTTTTCCCTGGTTACTGGAGGTGGTGGTGCTGGGGCGGTAGAGACGGTTGTGATTTTTTTTTCGTTTTTATTTTTAAAAAAAGAATAAATTTTTCTTAATTTTTTAAATTATTATTATGTAAATATTTTTAATAAAACATACATAGATTAAAAAAATTTAAGAATAGCAACAAGAGTATATTTGTCCAACACACACATAATCAGTCCTATCAAAATATAGTTTACTTTTTTGTCCTATTTGTGCAAAGTAACCGGCTTTTAGTCCTATTTTGACACTTGACCCTATGAATAATATGTACTTTTAACGGTTCTAGCGGTTCTACAATAAAAATCTTTACCAAAGATGTCTATACAAATACTCCATCTACATAGATAAATTAGATTAATCTTTCTAATATTTAATACATAAGCATATAGTATTTTGACTTGGAATTTTATCAATCTGGGGCCTGAAAGATAGACGGATTATCAATCCGGGACCTGGAAGATGAAACGAATGTATCAGCATAGGACTCGAAAGATGATAAACTATCAATCTATGACCTAACATTTCATAGGTTTTGATTTATTTAATTTTTTATTAATTCAATTGCTAATATTTGAAGAAATTTTCTTCACAAAAGTTTATTAGTTTAATAAAACTAAATTTTATTTAATTTTTTTAAAATAAAAATAATAATAAAATTTATGAAAACTTAGGTCCTAAACTGGTACTTTTCAATCATTCGGGTCCTAGATTGATAGTTTTCCATCATTCGGGTTCTATACCGATACATTTCATTTTTCAGGTCCCGCATTGATAGTTCATCTATCTTTCAGGTCCCGGATTGATAAAATTCCTTGACTTGGTTCACTATTGTCATAATTTTAGTTAAGTGTTTTTTAATACTCCCTATCATTACTGTAATTATTTTCATAAGGGATATATAAAATTGGGTGAATGAACTTCTACTCATGGATGTTGGAATAAATCCATGAATACTTTATTCTTCATATTGAAATTATCTAGAGAATTAACTGAGCGGAAGCGTACCTGACTCCATGGGAGATGACCTTTAGAGATCCGGGAGACGGATGCTAGGGTTTGCGTCTTCTAGTTGATACACACCCTCGGGATTCTCTCTAGCGATAGGATGCAGAAAGACGGAATGACGTGTACAACTAGGGACCATAACTCCTTATTTATAGAGAGTGCTTAACCCTAATCAGCCCATCATTGATTAGGTCAAGCCCATGGGTCTCTACACATTTGGGCCCTATACCTTATTAGATAACTTATTAGCCCACTTAAATTAATATCCATAGGACCACTAATTTTTGGGCCTAAATATAAGATAGCATATAACATACAATTAAACCCGATAAATAATATATTGTGAATATTACATGTAGTATAAGTCCAATAATATAACAATCTCCCACTTGGACGACATACACATGTATACACAATCCTTAGAATTGTATGTTTACTTTAGGAGCTCCAAATTTTTGCTATCAAACTGTAGTCATCCTTAATCAATCTGGTCCATTAATTATATCAACATAGGACCAAAGAAGTCTTTGCTATATTTGAATAACTAGACCCATCAATGATCACATATATTAATATAATAAACGACATGGATCAAGTATAGGTGTGTAGCGTGGAAATAACATATAGTGTGGTCTGGAATAGAATGTCTATTTCCAACTGGTCCACCCTGAGATCAATAATATAACTGTAAGAGTACATAAAACTTTAAACTTTATTTCTGCAGAAAATAACATTAAAACTTGAGTTAACCAAACATAGAAACATTACAAACTCCCACTAAAACTCATAATCCTCAAATGATTTGACACCCATTTGAGCAACATGCTCATGAAACAATTTGGGTGGTAATCCTTTAGTGAGCGGATCCGCAATCATGGAGTTTGTGCTAATGTGCTCTATAGATAACTTTCCTTCTTGTACTCGTTCCTTAACAGCCTTAAATTTGACCCCAATGTGTTTTGCCTTGGTCAAACTACTGTTGTTCTTAGCATAGAGGACTGCTGATCTATTGTCACACAATAGCTTAAGTGGTCTTTCAATGTTGTCCACTATGCGTAGTCCACTAACAAAATCTCGCAGCCATAATGCCTGATTGGATGCCTCATAACATGCTATAAACTCTGCTTCCATGGTGGAAGTAGCTGTAAGAGTCTGCTTGATACTCCTCCAGGAGATAGCTCCTCCAGCTAGAATATAGATGTAGCCTGAATAGGATCTCAAGCTATCTTGACATCCATCAAAATCAGAGTCAGTATACCCAATGACCTCAAGCTGATCCGATCTCCGATATGTGAGCATATATTCCTTTGTTCTCTGTAAATACCGCATGACCCTTTTGGCTGCTTTCCAATGGTCCATTCCCGGATTGCTCAAATATCTGCCTAACATCCCAACAATGTATGCCAAATCAGGTCTTGTACAAACCTGGGCATACATCAAACTTCCTACAGCCGAAGCATAAGGAATGTTCCTCATTTCTTTAGATTCAAAACCATTCTTAGGGCACTGCATGAGACTAAACTTGTCTCCCTTAGAAACTGGGGTATCTCCTGGTTTGCAGTCTTGCATACCAAACCTTTTGAGAATCTTATCGATATAGCTCTTTTGTGAGAGTCTAAGAACGCCTTTGGAGCGATCTCGGTGGATTTGAATTCCTAATACAAAAGAAGCCTCACCAAGATCTTTCATTTCAAAATTCTTTGAAAGAAATCTCTTAGTTTCGGGTAATAAGCCTATATCGTTAGTAGCAAGCAGTATGTCATCAACATACAAGACCAGGAAAATATGCTTACTCCCACTGAACTTGTGGTATATACAATCATCACTGACGTTTGGTTGAAAACCAAAAGATATAATGACTTTATGAAACTTGTGATACCACTGACGAGAAGTCTGTTTGAGCCCATAGATGGATTTCTTTAATTTGCAAACCATTTTCTTTGAATCTCCCGAAACAAAGTTTTCTGGTTGCTCCATATAGATTGATTCCTCAATGTCACCATTGAGAAACGCAGTTTTTACATCCATCTGATGAAGCTCAAGATCAAAATGTGCCACTAATGCCATTATTGTTCTAAAAGAGTCTTTCGAGAATACCGGAGAGAAAGTCTCTTTATAGTCAATTCCTTTCTTTTGAGTGTAGCCTTTAGCAACAAGACGAGCTTTAAACCTTGTAACATTGCCCTTTGAATCCCTCTTGATTTTAAATATCCATTTACAACCAATGGGTTTAATACCTTCAGGCAATGAGACTAACTCCCAAACGTCATTGTCACTCATAGACTTCATCTCATCTTTCATGGCATTAATCCATTCTTGAGAGTTGGAACTTTCCATGGCTTGACGGAAGTTGATTGGATCATCTTCCGCAAAACCAACATCCGACTCTTGTTCTTGGAGGAAGACAAATATTTCTTCCATCAATTCCCAATTTTCCTCATGTTCTAGGAGAAATACAATATAATCATCCGGAATTGCGCTTCTCCTCTCTCGAGTGGATCTCCTTAATGGCACCTCAGGTTCTTGAGGTTGTTGAGTTTGATCCTCATTAACAAATTCAGGTACTTGATTGGGGATGTTTTCGAGATTGTCATGAACTGTAGTTGTTTCTTGAACATCATTAGGAATAAACATATCTTGATCATGTTCAATGACAACTGAAGGAAGAGTAACATGTTCTTCCTCAAAGACAAAATCTCTAACCTTATCTCCCCACCCCCCAAACTCAATATCCTCAAAGAACCGAGCATTACCCGTCTCAAAAATAGTCCTGGTAGTGGGATCATAAAATTTATACCCCCTTGACCTCTCAGAGTATCCTACAAAATAGCTACTAACTGTTCTTGAGTCCAGTTTCTTTTCATTTGGCCTATAAGGCCTTGCCTCAGCTGGACAACCCCAAACATGGAAATGATTTATACTGGGTTTCTTTCCAGTCCAAATTTCATAAGGGGTTTTAATTGTAGCTTTAGTGGGAACTCTGTTAAGTATGTAAGCTGTAGTTTTCAGTGCCTCTCCCCAGAGTGAATCGGGTAAAGTAGTATGACAAATCATACTCCTAACCATGTCCTTCAATGTACGATTTCGTCTCTCAGCAACACCATTCATGCTAGGAGTTCCTGGCATGGTGTATTGAGGAACAATTCCACACTCCTCTAGGAATTTAGCAAATGGCCCTGGACGTTGTTCACCGGAACCATCATATCTACCATAGTATTCACCACCACGGTCAGATCTAACGGTTTTTATTCTTTTGCCTAATTGATTTTCAACTTCGGCCTTATAAGATTTGAACACGTCTATTGATTGGGACTTTTCATGAATGAGATAAAGGTAACCATAACGAGAGTAATCATCTATGAATGTGATAAAATATGTTTGGTCATTTCTACATGGTGTAGGGAATGGTCCACAAATGTCCGTATATATCAATTCTAATAGATCTGAAGCTCTCTCGGCACCTAATCTCCGTTTGTTCGTTTGTTTTCCCTTAACGCACTCAACACAAATATCAGAATTTGAGGAGTCAAGAGAATCAAGAATTTCATCTGACACAAGTCTCTGAATTCTTTCTTTAGAAACATGTCCTAGACGCTTGTGCCAAAGTGAAAATGAATTCTCATTGGTTAATTTTCTTTTAGTACCACGAGTACTTACATGCAAGGTTTCATTATATGAGGTATTTATATCAAGTGAATATAGATTATCATAAACTGATAAAAGACCAGTGCCAATAAGTTTTGAATCTTGAAATAAAATGAACTGACTATTTCCAAATGAACAAGAATAACCAAATTTGTTCAATGCAGAAATAGAAATTAAATTCCGCCTAAATGACGGCACAACAAATGTCTCTTTCAAATCCAAATAAAAACCAGTCTTTAATAATAATCTAAAAACATCGATAGCCTCAACTTCAACCCGCTTGCCATCACCGACATAGATGTATCTTTCACCATCAATTGGTTTTCGGCAGCTCAGGCAACCCTGCATAGATACACTTATGTGAGTAGCAGCACCGGAATCTACCCACCAAGTGTCTTTTGGTACCGAAATTAAATTAACCTCAGAACAAACAAGAGCAAGAGACATACCCTTTTTCGCACGCCAAGCATGGTACTTAGTGCAGTTCTTTTTCTTGTGATTAGTCCCTTTGCAAAAGAAGCATCCAGATTCCTTAGTTTCTTCCTTAGTTTCCTTGTGATGCTTCCTGGGAGGCCCCGAATTTGCAGCTTCCTTAATTTTTCTTTTATTGCTGCCCTTAGAGGTAGATGCCAAATGAGCTCTTTCTGTCTTATCTTTCTTTATTCTCTCTTCCTCTTGAACACAATGAGAAATGAGCTCATTGAGAGACCATTTCTCCTTAATGCAGTTGTAACTGACTTTAAATTGATTAAATTGAGAAGGAAGAGAGATCAAAACTAAATACACAAGCAATTCCTCAGGTAAAATAAGCTTTAGTGCACTTAGTTTTGAAGCAATATGAGACATTTCCAAAATGTACTCCCTTATGTTCCCTTTGCCTTTATACTTCATGGAAACAAGAGTGCTCAAAAGAGTACTAGTTTCCGCCTTTTCGTTTTTAGCAAAACGCTTTTCAAGTTCGGCAAGGAATGATTTGGCATCGGCCTCATCAGACATTGTGCCCCTGAATGATTCTGGAATTGCACGTTTCATGATCATTAGACTCATGCGGTTTGAGCGTTCCCACCTCTCCATCTCCCTCTTTTCATCAAGGGTAGATGTGTGCTTAAGAGCGGCGGGTTTCTCAGTCTGAAGTGCAAGGTCTAGATCCATGCAACCGAGAACGATCATAACGTTCTCTTTCCATTCCTTAAAATTCGTGCCGTTAAGCACTGGGATGCTATTAATATTAGCAGATATTGTAGCAGCAGAATTGTTGACTGAAAGAGAACAAAATAAAATAATATAAATGATATGCTCTAGGAACTGGAATTAATTTGATAATTAATTTTAAATTTAAATATTAGCAATCCCCATCACAAGATACCTAACGCAATACCTAATCTTGTCTTTGGACATAAATTAGACTTGCAAGTGGTTCTCTTGGCGTAATAATAAAATTTTGATAATAAAATCATGTCAAATACAAAGCCTTTCTTTGGACCGACTTAATATTCACACGAAAAACTTCATAATCATCACAAATTTTATTATCACAAATGTACTTAAATTTCGGCCAAATAATAACCTTCCTTTGAGCCGATTATTATCCGCATGAAATAAGAAAGTACACAATCATCTTAATATATGAGTTAATTAATTTCAACAAGAGAGGCTACTTTGGCAGCATGTTGTATCAATTAACTAACTCAAATATTAGACATGCTAATATTAACTCGAAAATCTGAAAAATAAAATTGGGCAAATTTTTCTGAATCACATGCAAATGTGTTATGTATAACGAAATTTGTAAAACCTGTACCCAATCTTTATGTGATCACAAAATAGGGTTTATACATCCATAACACACAATAAACATTTTTCAAGCCGTAAGTCATGATCATCAATAAAAGTAATCTATTTCCAAATATGCAATTCTAATAGAACTGACATTGGCCGTGATCACATATAAGTATTTAATTACCAAAGTCGTAGAAAATACCAAAATTGAATCACCCCAAAAAAAAGGTAACATATCAAAATTTAATTTGATACTCATACTTTTGACTCAAAAAAAAAATTGGAAACAATCACGATTCACATATATTTACCACATACAAGAGAATCCCCAAATTTTAAAAAATTTCCACATATACGAATGATTCCAAATTAAATGCGATCCATTAAAATTTATTGGATAGTGCCGATTAAACCAAAAAAAAAAATAACAGATTGCTCGACAGTATACAAAGTGAAACAAAGAATTTCAAATTCCACTTCATCACATAGCAATTTAAACTGAATTGCAGATCCTTTCCAAAATTTAAATAAATCAAAAGTAATTCAATTGCCACTTGATTATTCCGTAAAACCCAATGACACAAGGAACAAACGATATTTTGTTCAATCACAAACATGTGAGTGGCAATAGAATCACAATTTGATAATAAAAGAAAACGCAAACAACTCAAACCGTAACTGTGCAAATCAGACTAAAAATTAAGGCAAAGAAACCAAAATCAACTTCATTATGCCGCTGCCAAAAAATCGGCAGCAACCAGAGAAAATCAACATGCTTGATTTCTATTTAATCATCGACCGCTGATTAATCATTAAGAACTAATTGCATAAAAGCAAAATTGCATTACCATGATTCCACTTAATCGGCAAATCATATGACAAAAGAAATATCCGAAATTCAATCGTTTAAGATTGAAATAAAAGTATGAATACTCCAAATAATTCAATATGAAGGAGGCTCTGATACCAATTGTTGGAATAAATCCATGAATACTTTATTCTTCATATTGAAATTATCTAGAGAATTAACTGAGCGGAAGCGTACCTGACTCCATGGGAGATGACCTTTAGAGATCCGGGAGACGGAGGCTAGGGTTTGCATCTTCTAGTTGATACACACCCTCGGGATTATCTCTCTAGCGATGAGATGCAGAAAGACGGAATGACGTGTATAACTAGGGACCATAACCCCTTATTTATAGAGAGTGCTTAACCCTAATCAGCCCATCATTGATTAGGTCAAGCCCATGGGTCTCTACACATTTGGGCCATATACCTTATTAGATAACTTATTAGCCCACTTAAATTAATATCCATAGGACCACTAATTTTTTGGCCTAAATATAAGATAGCATATAACATACAATTAAACCCGATAAATAATATATTGTGAATATTACATGTAGTATAAGTCCAATAATCTAACAATGGAAAGTTTAATCTATTTATGTAGATGTGTTTACGAGTTTGACTTATTTGTATTGACTTTTTGAGTAGAGATTATTATTGTAGAATCACTACAAGTACAGATTATTGGTATGGATTTCACCAAAACTAAATAGATAAAAGTGAATTTTTTCAATTCAACATAAAATATATCATTTAAGGTTGGAATGTTTGAAATTCTCTTCTATCATCCTACAACAGTTCGCCCTTTTTCGGAAACACCTCCCTACGAGGAAGTAATTTGGGGAATTTTTTTATTTTCGTATTGTTTTTCCCTTTACGGTGCGGTGCTTATTTTTATTTCAGTTCGACCGGATGTGGTGGTAGAAACTGATATCATGAACAACTTGTTTAGCATCGGACTCGATAACAATGTTCAACCATCCATGTTGACGTGCCCATAGCAACGCCTCCGTAATGGCTAATGCTTCAGCATCCCGTGCCAGAAAACTTCTCCTCCAAGGTTGGCTTCTAACTGCAACACATGAGGCGTTCTCATCTCGGACTACCATTCTGAATCCTCGATTTAAAACGGAAACCTCTACCGCGGCATCTACATTTAGCTCTACACACCCCGTCCCTGGCGCTTTCCATCTTTGTTTCTTTTTCGGAGCTGCACACTCAAAAGCAACTGTCTTTGTCTCTCTCCAAGCTTCCCAGATAGCTTCACCGCACAATTCCTTTGGGAAGAAAAAACCATTCGTCGCATATTGGGTTAATGCTTGAATGACCGTCTTTAGAAGAACTTCATGCCCCGCTTTAGGAAGGAGCCGTGCATTCCACTCCTCAATTCTTTGAATGATTCTCTCCTCGAGAAATATTGTACAATCATTTGATTCAACTCCCCTCTCTCGGAAACCCATCTACCCGATTGGTCCCTCAAGCCTTTCATAGAATTGTGCCTCCCACGTTGTTTGACAGAATTGTAAAAAAAAAAAACAAGAATTGACATCCCCATCCCAAGCATGTTCCAAAACTTCCTTGCACTTTTTTTCCCAGTGGTTTTCACTTTTCAAATTTAAAACCCTTTCTCCGTCTTCTATGTTGATAAAAGTCAAGATGAACAACGTGAAGGATCATAACTACGTTCATAATATTTTTGTTAATTTTTGTTAATGTTTCATAAAACATGTGATACTTCGGACAATTATATGAAAGTGAAGTCTTTCATCAGTCAACTTTAAGAGTTCTTCTATTTTCACATTATTAACAAATTCACAGTGAAATAAATTCTTGAAAACCTATATGATTGATAGCCTGTTTTCTTGAAGACTTGAAGTCATTTGAGCTGAGATCAAACCAAAATGTATCATGCTAATTCAATCATACTAGCCAAACAAACTAGACTAGACTTGAAACTAAAGTCAATTCAAATTAGAGCACATTGAACCAGCTTACACTAACAAAATCCGATCCTATAGGACAAGGCCTAATAAAAAATATAGTTCCTGAAAGAGCACTAATTATGATGTAATAACAAGAAACTAAACAGTTATTTTCATCTTAAATGGCAAAACATATGCCATAAGTTGTAACTTTTTAAACTACTGAACGTCTTCTAATATTCAAATGACAGTTAAATTGCTTGCAAGTCACTTGCATTTAAACACCTGCTTGACCCCAACTCTAAAGCATTTATGTTGCCAGTTAAATTGCTTGCAAGTTGCAAGTCACTTGCATAAAAACTAACTGAATATAATCAGATATCTTTATTGTCTATTTATGTTGCCAGTTAATATATTATCAATTAGTAGAACTGAAAGAAGTGGTAGGCATTTTAGAAAGATAGTGAACTTCCCAATGTGGTTCCTGAATCCTGGGTGAGCCAGCGAGTGTATTTCAAACTATGTACCATTGGCTATGTATTTCAAATTATACCATAAGTCCATAACAAACATAAAGTTGCCAAACTAGCTCAGAATGACAATATTCTCGAGAACATTTGAACTTCAACGTAAAAAACCCATCAATCCTGGTGGCTGGCGCTGAAGGTGTTATCTTTTACTTCTTTATAAGAGTGCACAATGTGTATTCTGACCAAAAAACTAAAACACAAGATATTTATGTTAACTATTTATCATGTATTTGCTCAATGGTTAACGAAGCAAGATATTTATTCCCAAAATAACAATGGAATTTGTGCATCCCCCATTTATCCTCATTATTTTAACATGAATAAATATTTCATCTGTTCCAACACTCCCCCCAACAGGCCAGAAAACATCTACTTCTCTTCCAAGCGGCAGAGAATTGAATCTGCAAAACTCTGTTGCCTGCAAAGAACAGAGTGAACTCATAAAATACTGATTGTTTCCCTTCAGTTTCTCTTTTTGGCTCTGATATTATGGATTGATTCACGTTAGCCATCCCCAAAATCTTTTGGGAATAAGACTTGGAAGTTATTGTTGTTATTTCTCTTTAGTTTATTGCTCATTCTATTCGAGTGTGACGTATCTCTCATTCATGAGATAAACTTAGCACTTCATAAGACATCACTATTCCTCCTCACTATCTAAGCCCACATTTAACAAAACACTACAAGCAAAATAACAAGCACAGTTGGACTTAAGCAGCTAGGCTGCCTGAACAGAAATAGAAATAGTCAGCCCAAGGCAACCTAATACCAAGGTAAAAAGGATCTAATATACCTTGGAACTATAAGTGAGTACACATATGCACACCACATCTTTTTTGTACCAATTAAACCGGAAATTGTAACATTAAAATAATTATACCCATGAACTTATTAAACAACATATATACCCTATCAAATACCGGACATAAAGGTATATTTGAACCAAAATTTTAGAATTTCTGTGTTTAATTGTTTCAAAAGAAAATTGAAGGTATATTTGTTCTGTGACATGTATTATATGGTCATAAATTTTCCTTCCCCCAATGATTATTGTGAAGGTTTTTAAAACAATGTATACAGTTAATTTTAAATTAAAATACATGGAAGTCACTACCCCATAACACATAAAGGCATAAAGCATTAAAAGACTTACTTCCGCTCTCGGTGCTTTGGGTTGGGGCGAGAATACTTTAAATATCCATCCCAAGGAACCTTCTTAACACCTGCTCTAATAGATATGACGTCCCTCACCCTAAAAAAGAGATCGCATCCATAAGAAAATCAAGGGCGCCATACACTACACTTCAATCGCTACTGGAAAGAATGGAGTAGGCTGGTAACAAAATGTTCACCTCTCTGCGAACTCAATTGGCGTCTCACCGGGCCTTAGATTTTGAGGCTCCAAGTACCAAACATCGCATACAACAGTCCATGAGGTCATCAATTGCAGCAGGTGTGTAGTGAAAGATTGCCTGTGAACAATATCAAAAGCAAGCATAAGTTTTCTCAGAGTCGAAGAAAGTTAGAAATACCAGTAAAGGTTTTTATATGTGTGCCAATGGGAAAATGATGAAAAGCAACTAATGTCCTTCAGTTTCAATTTTCAGAAGAAAAATTGATGATTCATTATATGAATAACATGAAATCAAAATCAACATCTTATCACTAAAAATATACATTTAACATCATTATAAAGGATAGTTAAGAAAATACGTAGTATATACATTAAAAACTCATTAGTTGTTTCTTATGTCGTGCCTCATGGGCAAACATTAGAAAGCCCATTTTCAGCAAGCGGGTTTCTAATGTGTGTTCATTGGCACATGATAAATATTTGCCCAAAAAGCCAAAATTTTCTTATTCAAGTGGGACAGCAGAAGTAGCACGTAAAATTGAAAGTGAATTCATAAGCAAAAGAAGGAACAGACTGGGCAAGCACCATTAAGAGCTTACTTTTTACTATTCCAGAAGGCATCAACAAAGATTTTGTTGTACTTTATTGCGACCGGGCAAACTGTGCAGCCTAGCTCAAATGCACCCTATTAACTATCATAAGATAAGCAAATGCTACACTAGAATTGAGAGATTATAAATGTCAGCATAAAAGAGCAATGCCTTCTTGAACATGACAGTGTAGTGATTATTCACACAAGTTCCTTCTGGGAATATAAGAAGGGGATTATTATCAACCCCTTCAACGTGTTCCCTAAGCCTGAAATAGATATGATAATAAGATGAATAAACCAACAGAAATGCCACATATATATCTATACACATTTTGAAGAAATAAGGTACTCAAGGTCAAGATATTATCACATACTTCCTAGCAACAATTTCACGATCTTTAGCCTCTGAACGATTAAACCAAATACATCCTACACCTTCTAGAATTGTGCTCTGCAAAAATCCTGCAAAAATTAAGGCATCTTGTTTACTGTAAATCCTCAGTGACAGCCACACAAATAAACATTAAGGATGGCATATTACTCATAATTCCCCTTCTTTGTTTTTCCTTTTTTTTTGTTAATAACTTTAAGGGAATGCAAACAATGATTATAGTGATAGACTCAATGCGATATGTGATCCTGGCAGCAAATCAGCACACAAAGAAGGTCAAGAAATCATGAAGGATGTGTGAGAAGTAATCTACTATTACCAGTGAGTTAGGTGATGCATTAGTTTAGTCCTTCACTTAAGTAGTAGTGCTACTGTACTAGCATTATATTGGACTTCGGATATATTCCACATAATACTAAAAGCGAGAGATTCATCTCAAGGAGTTTTATGGCCTCTAACAAACCCAAATTGAAATAGTTTGGATTCTCATGAATGCCCAATCCATAAAAAATCACACCTTCATTTCAGTTTCCATCTTCTTCACAATACCTTGAGGTTTCCCGGATCATAAAATAAGTCATAAGGTTCCCTAAATTTACATAGTCGCATTCACCTTTATATATGCATATGCATATTCATATACATGTAAAGTGACAGTGCTTGTTAGACGATAAAGTATCTAAAGACAAGAAACGAGTCAGGGCACGAGAAAGGAATTTTATCAATCCGGGACCTGAAAGATAGACGAACTATCAATTCAGGACCTGGAAGATGAAATGTATCGGTATAAAACTCGAATGATGGAAAACTATCAATCTCGGACCCGAATGATTGAAAACTACCAATTTAGGACCTAAGTTTTCATAAATTTTAATTTTAATATTATTTTTATTTTAAAAAATTTAAATAATATTTAGTTTTATTAAACTAATAAACTTTTGTGAAAAAAATCTCACCAAATATTAGCAATGGAATTAATAAAAAATTTAAGAAATCAAAACCTATGAAATGTTAGGTCCTAGATTGATAGTTTTTCATCTTTCGAGCCCTATACTGATACATTTCATCTTTCAGGTCCCGGACTGATAACTCGTTTATCTTTCAAGTCCCAGATTGATAAAATTCCTTTATATAATTATGTGTCAATGACTGCAAGTAAAAGAGAGCAAGTGACAGCCCTTTGAGGTAAAAATGCCTGAAGTAGGGGGTCATTGGAGGGAATATTTCACATTTTTAGAATGAAGGGAAGTAAAGTCTTACCGACCCATCCAGGATGTTTCTGCATGATGACAGCAAAGGCAGTCATCTGTTCTAAAATGATGAAATCAATCATAGATGTGTGATTTGCCACGAAAACCTGTTTTGGAAACACTCTAGGAATCTCAGGTTCTTGTTTTGCATTTGCATAGTGGAAAGTTACATGAGGCATATAAAGCAAGGTTAACCTGTTTAGGACGAATGCTAGGCCGTGGACCATGGTATTTGACAACACCAGTCCATGAAGCTACAAAGAAGCTGCATATCAACTCTACCAGAACTCGCTGAAAAGCAAATAAACAGACCAATATGGTATTAAGTCGGTAAGATATAAGATGAATACCAAAGGCAAGAGAGTTGAGATAAAGACCATTGACATAACACCATTATTTATTGAGAAAAACATTTCCCAAATATTTTATGTTGTTTAGCAAACGAAGTAGACGATTATAAAAAAGTAACTACGGCTATAGACAATGATCACGCTTGAGCAAAAATGATAAAAAAGTGCAGCAGTCACACATGCATACCTCCAATTTTTTCTGTAGCCTATCATGGCCCTTGAGAAGAAAATGCACAGGGATATAGCACGACACGAATATTATCCATCCTATTGTCAAAACAATTGCCCTGTATTACAGCTAAAACATATCAGACTACAGGAATCTTGAAATACAGAGATAAATAATTTTACATTATGGCATTCAAAACTCAGACCCCCCAAGTGCTAAGAGATTAAATGGTTAAACCAATATATGGATAAACAGTTCAAATATATACGTATTGATTAATAAACCTGCTTTGAAAATGATAGCCATTAGGCAATATAAGATTAGGCAAGTGGTATGCATGACATACAAAGATCATTTTTTGGCATTATTCAGTTGAGCATGTATCATTTAAATTTGAGTAATGACATACAAAGTATGTAAGAAGAGCCTCAGTAATATTACCCACCTCAGTAATATTACCCACATCATAAGACGTTTACTATTAAGGAATGGCGTGCTCGAGAGAGAAACAGATTGACTGAATCTGAAATGGGGGAAAGAAAAAAGCTGACCTTATTGGGAAAAGAAGTCCATATCTGACTACAACACCCAAACACCACAGAGGAAATAAATAGATATTCCAGTTCCAAGGTTCGGGAGGATTAGACTTGAAGCATCTGGTAAAAGAATCCTGCAGAAGGATGAGTACATATTGAATCCAAACACTAACCGCGAAGCAACAAAACTGATAAAAATAGAAGAATGGTAAACGTCAGGAGAAAATATAAAATAAGGATAAGGAACCGTGTGATAAAAATCACGAAAAAACAGATACGGCGAAGTAAAACTTAAAGCCAAAACTAGGAAGAGAGGGGTAGTCACATCAACTATAGCACCAGCGGCCTCAGTCAAAGTAGGCGAAATGTCCAGTAAATCTCGACTGAAAGATAATTCATCAAGAAGAAAGTTAGGAAAACGATAAACAGCCAGTATCTACCGGTGAAAAGGGAAGAGAAATACAGGCAAAGCTTGCCGAGAGGCTCATGGATAGACCCAGTGGGGAGATAGTCTTCCAGATTGGGTCGATCCAACTCCAATTCCGACCTCGACGTCGCCAGAACCGCACTCATGCTATACTCGTTCCCAAACCTTATTACGATTTACTATTGAGTGACAAGTATTCTCCACCCCCAAAGATTGGATTCGGATAAGCAGAGCTCCTCCAGTGACAGGCTACTTCAATCACCAGGCGGTGTTGGAGTTATAATCTCCAGTCCATCGAAAATGAAAGATCAACGAGTATTCTGAGGGACCAAAAAAACTATCCGGATACTACAGGGCAGACCACGAAATCTGATAAACTGGAATAGTCAATCTTGAAATCCTCGGCGGCGAACTTGGCATCCTTATACTTGAAAACCCTTTCACCACATCTATCTTCTTGCGCAGTTTTGCAGCTTCCTTCCCGATCGGATAACCTGATCGATTAGTTAATGCTAGACTAAACTTCTGCACCTTAAAGACCCGAGAATTCTCCTGATCTGATGGTTTTGGTACACTCAGTCACTCACATGCCGCCTGACACTATCAGACTGTCAAGTTTCAATTCTCACAAGCAGCGAAGGTCCATGCGTACAGACGGTCCAGCTTCGAGATTTCCGGAAATGGGATGGCCTTAAACTATTTACTGAAATTATTTATTAGGGAAAAGGGACAAAAAAAACAAGGAGTTGTCACTTCAGGGCACATATACCCTTAAACTATTTTTTTGTGCAAAAATCTTTAAAGAATCTGAAAGAAGGGCAATCAACCCTTTTAGTTAACGGAATTAATTTAACAGAACTAAGGACATTTAAAGTCACCCATTTAACAGAACTAAGGACCGTTAAACTCACCCATTTATTAACAGAAATTATTTATTATGGAAAAGGGGCAAAAAAACCTCTGGAATTGTCATTTAAGGGCACATATGTCCTTAAACTTATTTTTTGTGCAAAAATCTTTAAAAAATCTGAAAGAAGGACAATCACCCCCTTTAGTTAACAGAATTAATTTAACAGAACTAAGGACCGTTAAAGTCACCCATTTGACTTGCATGGACCGTATATAACATATATGTTATAATGTTAGTATCTTTGAGTAATTTCAGGGCATATATTTCAGCTTATGCTCTGTAAAAGTAAAATCTATAACATATTAGTCCTAAAATCAGCACATATATTCATCCAAAGAATATTCGTTGGCCTCAAAAAGAAAACTACCGATGTGGTTCTAAATCATATCAGTAAGTGATAAGACTCATAAAGAAACTCTAGCAACAATATACTCAGTTAGTGCAAAAAATAATTCAACCTTCAACATATGTTGTCCATGGAATATGTCTCCCCATCCATCATGCTGGTTGACAACCTTGTCTCGGTGTGATTGAAATTGTCTTGTTGTAATCGCGAGATTTCCTTCCCAATTCAAACCGGAAGACTGAAAAGAGAGGGCTGATGGTTCCCTAACCTCATATCCATCTCCACAAAATCGAATATTCCTTGTGATCTCACTTGCTCTTTTAATAGGGAGTTTTTTGCGCAATGTTCTTTCACACGGTATTGCCATTTTGGTCTGAGCATCAGGATTGATCTCCATTAGTGACGCACCTTCTGCAATAATTGTCTCAGACTCCATACCAGGCTGCAAAATAAATAAAAGGTACTAAATAAAATATTTAGGTATAACACACGAAATATAAAAAATACAAATTTAATAATTATGATAGTCGTGTACATTTAGCACTATTCTGCCAGTAATTTCATCCACAAAGCAATCATATCCCGTTGAGTCTACTGGTGTGTAAGAACTAGGTATGTCCAGAGATGCATTTGCATGTGCAGAAGTGGTCGTATGATGACTTTTTAGGACTGAAGTTACAGGTTCTTGGTGTTTTCCCTTGCGGTGGTACCTAAACGTAAATAAAATGTAAACAAACAAAATATGGTAAATAAACGCCAGTCAAGTATAAACAATTAGTTTTTTTAAAACAAGTATAAAGAAGTAGTTATTACTTTGTTGCTCCCATTTGGGCAAGTGGTCCTATTGTGACCTGTAAGAGTGCATAAGCTGCATGTTTGTACAATCTTTTTCCTGCTCAATTTTGTTGGATTTGGATTACGCTCATTTGAAGCTCTAATTCTTTTGTGTCGTGGTCTACCAGCCATCTTAACAATATTTGGAGGCTCGATAGTTTCATATTGGTCACACTGCATGAACATCTTTCCGAGAACAGGTTGCATATGAAAATGGTAAGCAGCCAAGTACCTTTTCTTGCTATACCAATCTGCCATCATTGACAGTGGATCAATCTTGCTATGATATAAAGCACACAATGCATGTGGGCATGGAATTCCTGTAAGATCCCACCCTCTACATGTGCATTGTTGTTAGTTTAAAAAAACTATGTGTTTAATATCACCTTCCCCTATCTCGTAACCTGAATCACCATTAAATACAATTCTGCAACCCACAGCAAGCTCTTTATTATCCTGCAGAAACTCCATGGATTTGGGTGATCAATTATTGAACCACTGATCTCACAACTTCTTATTCTCACTTATCCTTATCATAGCTTTGGTTCTAATTTCTTCAAGCATGCTTATGATAGGCTTGTGTCGGGCTTCTAATATCCATGAATTGAAAGATTATGTCATGTTATTGTCTACCATCTGTGAATGACATCGCCTACTAAAATAGGCTCTGCACCACCTCGAAGGAGGATACCATACTAGGGATTCTGCAGCTTTCTTACTCACCTAAAAAAAGAAAATAACATTATTTAGTAAATTAGGAGATGATCTAATGGTCTATATTTATTCTCATTTCTCTTCTAAGATGCTATTCTCACTTGAACCTAAATCTATATATATATATATATAGGTTTTGGTTCAAATAAGAACATGATCTTAGGAGAGAAATGAGAACGAATCTGGACTGTTAGATTTGCTTTAAGTGAAATTCAATGTGCATTAGATGAAACTGAAATGTGCATCAGGTGAAATTGAAATGTGCAACACAAAGCGTATGATACAATGTCATTATGTGAAGCTGAATTGTGCATTAGGTGAAATTGAAATGTGCACTAGGTAAAACTGAAATGTGCAAAATAAAAGGTACAATGTGATGTTATTTTTGTACATTTTATTCCGCACATTTTAGTTTCACCTAACGCACAATTGAGTTTAAATTTTTATTCTGCACATTTCAATATCATCTAATACACATTTCAGTTCCATCAAATGCACATTTCTGTTCCACATAATACAATCCAACGGTCCAGATTCGTTCTTATTGTAAGGAATAAATGTATTTAGATTTTGATGATGCTAGGTTAATTAGAATTTGAAAGTACCCCATTAGAAATTGTGTATTAGAATTTCTTTTGTAAGTTTTAGCTTAGTCTGCCTGCCAGAGTTCCATCTTGCATCTACCAGAGTTGCTCCCAGAGTTGCTCACCAGAGAAGCCATCAGAAACTGGTTATCAGAAAGATACCAGAGTTGGCACCAGAGACGGACTTCAGAGACTGGACCAGAGAACCTCTTGAGACTCTGCTAAGTATCATCAGATTCCGGAAGCCCTTCCAACGGTCGTTAAACTAACGGGAAATCCCCTAACGGTTACGAACCTTTTAACGGAAGCATGGTACTGTACACGCATTAAATGCACATTTAATGATGTACGTACGAAGAGATATTTAAAGCTGATGATTGACCATGCGAATATCTTTACGCCCCCAAAATAGCAAGTCGAAGGACTAAACGGTCAAGTCAACAGTACATGCATTTAATGAAGTTGTCTTCTACACTCCAACGGGAAGACCGCTCCCAGTATATAAGATACACTCTGAAGAACTAAGAAGATAACTTTTGCCATAACCTTTGCCAAGATAAATTTGCGTGAACAACTTTCTTGAGATAAAAACCCCATTTCTAACAAGAAAAGGCCACAGTTGGAAGATAAACATTCCCATCCTTCATCCAACTAGCAAAGGCAAAGTTACTCAGTTCTTCAAACACTTCGAGAGCTTCATATACTCATCTTTTGTGAAGAAGCAACGTTGGAGAAAACTGATTCTATATCAAACACTTCTTAAAAAGAAGGGACGTCTCAAATTAGCTGGAGTAAGTGAAGTGGAGATACTTCAAGAGACTCAGTGAAACGAGACCAGCCATCAGGAAGCAGGACTGCATCTCGGGTGGTAACTAGACTTGAAGAAGACGAGGAGTGCTTCTTAAGTTCTAGGGACTAAGGCGTTGTAAACTGTCGTTTTTGCAAGCTTAGTGGAACAGTGGACTAGGGGAACAAGTTGTTCCTTGAACCACTATAAAAACCCCGGTGTCATTTACTTTCCGCTCTTACTTTCCGCACTTAAGATTCTACTGACTAACTTTTAAGGTTGGACTCTGTGTCCAGCAGATCTTCCTTCAGAGTTATCAGAAAGGCATTTTGCCTTAGCTTTCTTCTAGAGGCTACCCGGACAGAAACTTATCCGCTGCCTGGTCTAGTTCTGCCATCAGAACTTGACCATCTCTGTCACCAGATTTCGACCATCTCTGATAAGTCAGACTTGACTTAGAGAAAAGTTTAAATTCCTGAACAGTCTATTCACCCCCCCCCCCCCTCTAGACTGTTCCCATTACAAACGGGACCAACAAGTGGTATCAGAGCCTCCTTGTTCTTGTAATCTTTTAGGTTACTTACTAAACAAGAGATCCACTTGTTTCAGCCTCTTTAATCTCATATTATGGATAACACTCTTTCAAAGAATCTTATGTTCTCAGTAACAAAGTTTGATGACTGGAGAATCCGCATGAAAGCTCACCTCTGCGCACTCCATGACGAAATGTGGGAAGTTCTTGATGCAGGACCTTTCACAGAGTTCACCAAGGTCAACCCTGAATACATCACTGGTAGTGGTCAACCCCAGATGATCACCAAACTGCGTCATGAATGGTCTAATGAAGAAAGGAGAAAGTACAACCTTGACAACATTGCCAAGGATATCCTCTACAAGGCCATTGATGACAAGTATTTCACCAGGATCAAGAAGTGCAGATCTGCCAAGGAAATCTGGGATACTCTCACCCTGATAGGAGCTGGAGATGAGCAAGAAAAGGACAACAAACTTACTATTGCCATGAAGAAGTTTGAAGATTTCAAACTTCTACCCAAAGAATGCATAGCTGAGATGTATGCACGCTTGCTCACCCTCACTGCTGAGATATCAGAACTTGGGAAGGAGCTTACTCCCAAGGAGATCAATCTGAAGGTTCTCAGAGGCTTACCTTCACCATGGAAGATGAAGGTCACTGCCATGAGAGATAGCAAGGACCTCAGAACTTACAGCACTGAGAAACTCATCTCTGATCTCAAGTCTTATGAGTTTGAGATGAATGAAGAAGAGAAAGAAGAAGTTGAGGACAGAACAACTACTGCCCTCACTGCCAGCACCTCTCAGGTAAATAATTTTGACCCTTCTATTCTTTTAACTGACGAGTATATGGCGGCTTTTGCTAGGAAGTTCAGGAAATTCTTGAAGCCAAAGGATAGCAGAAGTCCACACTCTAGCAGAAAGCCACACCAGAAGTCCAAACCATCAGAAAGTAGTGGAGAGCTTCTCTGCTACAACTGCAGACAACCAGGGCACTTCAAAGTCAATTGTCCACACCCCATAGTCTCCAAAAGGCAGGGCCAGGAAGGAGAAAAGAAGTACGAGCACCGAAGAAGGAAAGCACTCGTCACTGAACAACCAGAGAAGGACCCCCTCTCTGAGACAGAGTCCAGCTCGGAATCAGAATCTGATGAAGCATTCTGTTGCCTGGACACAGAAACTGAAGACCTATGTCTTATGGGTCAATCTGATGATGAGGTATCTTCTACTTCCAACTCTAGTTTTTCTTCAGTAGGCAGAGCCTTTGATTCTGATTCAATGTCAGAATTTTGGGAAGAGTTTCAAGCCATACAAACCACTTATTCTTCTGTTAAAGAAGAAAACAGTAAGCTTAAGGCTGAAATCCTTGACTTAAGAAAGGAGGTTGAGATCAAAATCAATCTTCTGATTGAGGAAAGAGATCAGCTGGAAGCTGAAAATGTTTCTCTTCTAAAGAGAATAAGAGAGATAGAGCCTCTTGAGATTAAGTACAAAGCTTACCAGAAGGCCCAGTCTTCAATGGAAAAGATTGTACTTGACCAACAAATTGGCACTGGTTTTGGTCTTGGTTATGGCTCAACAGAATCAGGTGAGCCTTCTGTAATGCCTAGCACCAGAGTTGCTAAGGCAGACAAGGTCATAGTGCCACTGATTTCTAGCCCCATTTGTCAGGCTGGTGTATCTGGCACTAAGGTTATTCATGAGAATGTCAGACCAGAAAAGGAAAAGATAAAGGTTCAACAGAAACCCATTTTAAAAGTTAATGAACCTGGCAGAAGAACTAACAACAGGAAAGATTTTCAGAATACCAAAAATCAAAGACAGAATCATAACAGACAAACTCATGATAATCGTGTCAGAGATGATCACCAGAAAGGCAGATATCAAGAGAAAATTAACTTTAGGTAGAAAAGGTTGGCTGGTCAACTTAAGAAGCCCAAAGTTAATCGCCCCTCTGATCTTGATAGTATATGGGACTTCTACCCAACTAAAAAGGCTATGCACAAGTATGTAAACCGGAAGCATGATCCTCACAAGCATCTGCCCAAAGTGAATCACACTTCCGTTTACTATGACTACCAGGTGGACAATGGGTACCACCCACCAAGGTTTCACTTGATGAGACCAAAGTGGTACCGGCTGCCAAGACTGCATAATCCCCTAGGACCCAACATTGCTTGGGTACCTAAATCTTCCTTTTAATTTTGTAGGAACTGTGTGCTGGAGCCATCTCTGAGCAAGATTGGTACATTGATAGTGGATGCTCCAGGCACATGACAGGTGACAAGAGTTGCCTAACAGAGTTCCAGAAAGTCAAAGGGCCCAGAGTTACCTTTGGAGGTAATGATAAAGATGGCCAGACAAAAGGAAGAGGGAAGCTGATAAAGAATCAGATAATCATTGATGATGTCTCTTATGTCAAGGGATTGAAATTCAACTTGCTGAGTGCTAGCCAATTCTGTGACAAAGGCTACTCAGTTGAATTCTCCAAGGAAGGATGTTCTGTTAAGCATGAGACAACCAAAGAAGTGGTTCTAACAGCAACAAGAAAGAAAAACATCTATGTGGTTGATTGGTCAACTGCAAAAGATGGAATTTGCCTAATAGCCAAAGGAGATTCAAAACTCAGTTGGGAATGGCACAAGAAACTGAGTCACTTGAATTTCAAAACAATCAACAAACTGGCAAGGGATCACATTGTTGAAGGTCTACCCAACCTTGTATACAAAAAGGAGAATCTATGCAGTGCATGTCAGAAAGGAAAACAAGTGAAGAATTCCTTCAGACCCATTGCTGGAAACTTATCTACTGGTCCCTTGAATCTGATCCACATGGATTTATTTGGACCAGTAGAAACTCCAAGTGTTGGTGGCAAGAGATACACCTTAGTCATGGTGGATGACTACTCCAGATTCACATGGACTATCTTTCTGACCAAGAAAAATGAAACTCTGCAGAAACTACCAACTCTGCTAAAGCTACTACAGAATGAGCAGAATCAGAAAGTCAAAGCCATCAGATCAGACAGAGGAACAGAGTTCGTCAACAAGGTCATACAGGAATTCTGTGACCAGAATGGTACAATGCATCAACTCTCTGCAGCCAGAACTCCTCAACAGAATGGAGTTGCAGAAAGAAGAAATAGAACATTAAAGGAAGTTGCAAGGACCATGATTGCTGAATCAGGTCTACCCTACAGATACTGGGCTGAAGCAATCAATACTGCATGCTACACCCAGAACAGGAGCATGATTCACAAGACTCATCAGAAAACTCCTTATGAATTATGGAAAGGACGAAAACCCAACATCAGCTACTTTCATGCATTTGGATGCAAATGCTATATACTCAACAATGGGAAGGATCACCTCAAGGTGTTTCAAGAAAAAGCTGATGAAGGAACATTCTTAGGCTACTCTGGCACCAGCAAAGCCTACAGAATACTCAACAAGAGAACTTTACTTGTTGAAGAATCGATTCATGTCAAGTTTGATGATCTCAACTCTGTTGAGAGCATAACTGAAAACTTGGAGAAAGCGAATCTCAAAGAATCTCTAGAACTGGATCCACCAGAGACAGATACACCAGAGTTGTTGACTAACTCCGCCATACCAATGAATCATCAGAATCCCATTCTACAAAGCAAGGATAGTGATGAAGATTCGGAAGAAGAACAAGAGAATCCAAGGCAACCCCTATCAGAACCTGATCTTACTTGGTTAAGAGATCATCCTCCTAATCAAGTAATTGGACAAATCAGAAGTGGAGTCCAAACCAGATCCACATCAAGGAGAGAAGCAATGCTTGCCTGCTATATATCTCAGATGGAACCTATGACAGTTGAAGAAGCTCTTGCAGACTCAGATTGGATCAATGTTATGCAAGAAGAGCTCACTCAGTTTGAAAGGAACAAAGTATGGGAACTTGTTCCTAGGCCAAAGCACCAGAATGTCATTGGAACCAAATGGGTATTCAAGAACAAAGCAGATGAAGACGGCAACATTGTAAGAAACAAAGCAAGGCTAGTGGCTAAAGGATACTGCCAAGAAGAAGGAATAGATTTTGATGAGACCTTTGCACCAGTTGCCAGACTTGAAGCCATAAGAATCTTTCTAGCCTATGCTGCCTACAGCAACATCAAGGTCTACCAGATGGATGTCAAGAGTGCATTTCTGAATGGAGATCTTGAAGAAGAAGTTTATGTGGAACAACCACCAGGTTTTGTCATTCCTACTCAATCTTCTTGTGTCTACAAGCTTAAAAAGGCCCTCTATGGTCTTAAGCAAGCTCCCAGAGCCTGGTATGACACATTGTCCCTTTTTCTGGTAAACCATGGGTTTACTAAAGGAAAGGTTGACAAAACTCTATTTCAAATTTCTGTTGCTAATCATATTCTGTTAGTACAAATATATGTTGATGACATTATATTTGGTAGTACTAATCCAGAACTGTGCAAGAAATTTTCTCAAGTGATGCAGAGTCAATTTGAAATGAGTATGATGGGAGAACTCAGTTACTTCCTAGGACTTCAAGTCAAACAAGTTCCAGAAGGGATCTTTATCAATCAAGGGAAGTACACCAGAGATCTGATCAAGAAGTTTGGAGTGGAAGGCAAATCATCAGTGAAGATTCCCATGAACACTTCACAAGGGATTGGTCCAGATGATGAAGGAAAAGATGTAGATGCAACGACATACAGAGGGATCATTGGATCTCTGTTGTATCTAACTGCAAGCAGACCAGATATCTCGTTCTCTGTTGGAATCTGTGCCAGATACCAATCAAAGCCCAAGGAAAGCCATCTAAGTGCTGCAAAGAGAATCATCAGATACATCAAAGGAAATCCAAATGCAGGCTTATGGTATCCCAAAGGAGGTAACTTTGAACTAATTGGTTATTCTGACTCAGATTTTGCAGGTTGCAGACTAGACAGAAAGAGCACCTCTGGTCACTGCCAATTGCTAGGAGGAAGGCTTGTTTCCTGGTTTAGCAAGAAGCAGAACTCCATCTCAACAAGTACAGTTGAGGCTGAATACATTGCAGCTGGGAGTTGCTGTGCTCAGCTACTCTGGATGAAGCAACAATTGAAGGACTATGGAATTCAAGCAAAGGAGATCAAGCTGTTGTGTGACAACACTAGTGCCATTGCTATCACCCAGAATCCAGTTCTTCACTCCAGGACAAAGCACATTGAGATCAGACATCACTTCATCAGAGATCATGTTGAGAAGAAGCATATCTGTATGGAGCATGTACCTACAGAAGATCAACTTGCAGACATTCTAACCAAGCCTTTACCTGAGGCAAGGTTTAACAAGCTTAGGGAAGAATTGGGAATGATGGATGATCTTCCCAGAGATGCATGAACCAGAGATTCACTGAACCAGAACTGCTTTCTTCTGCACCAGAAACTCGGATCAGAGAACCACTATCTCTGATCATCAGAATCTCACATCAGAGAACCTCCCCTTCTCTGACCAGAGTTCCTCAATCGAAGACAACAGATACGGAAGTGGACTTTACAATATTTCGAGGTACGGGCTAGACCTAATTAATTGAAACGGTCTTTTACCAAAATACCCCTGATCGTTACTCTTCTAACGGAAACGTTTCCGCCCGCATTTCTTTAAATGCTGCCTCGAAACTGCCAATATACCAAACGTCCACTATTCCTAACTCCTTTATATCCACCGTCTTCGACCCAAATCCCTACTGCAACTTCATCTCTCTTAAACTGTTCTAGCATTCAAAGCTTTCAGATCCCAAAAACTTTCCAATACCCAGAAATTTTCTTAACCGTCACTCAAGATGAACTTCCTGAGCATCAACGACCTTTCTAAGGAAGAAGCAAAAACTCTCATCACCAACGTTGTCTCAGGCATGAAAGTTGACATGTCCTCCCTACCCCTCCTGGCAGAAAATCAGAAGAGGATGACGAAGATCATCCAAGGGATGACTGACTCACAACTTTCTAAGGTTGTTGCTCATCCCTATGAGCATTTCAGCATCAAAGATGTGGCTGAGTTCTACCTCAACGCCACCATCTCCAGGACCGGAGTTCACTCATCCGTACAGGGTCAGCGCATCTTCTTGAATGCAGATGCACTGAATGAATTCTTTGGAGTTCAACTTGACTCCCAAGGCCCAGAATCCAGCAATCTCATTGCTCTTGACTCAGTGGAAGTCTCCACTGAAGGTTTTGTCCAGACTTACTGCCGTCCGGAGGCTGCCGGACTGGATAAACTCTACATGAAGAAATTTCAACTCAAGAAGGACTATGAGAAGCTTGTCACCATTCTGCACCGTTGCCTGTGGTGCAAAACTGCCTCAACTGATGAGATGAACACAAGCAATGCCAAGGCAATCTTTGCAGTGCACCATGGCATGAATATCAACTGGGGAGAGGTAACTTTTGGCTCCATAACTGAATTCATCAAGAAGAAAGACTCTGAAACAGGTCTTTTCTCAACCAAGATGGGACATGGCCTTCTTATCTCTGCCATCCTTGCTGCAAAAGGAGTTCAACTCAGGGATCCTATCCCAGTTGACCACACCAAGACCATCTTCCTCACAGCCTCTCCAAAATTCAACATTGCCATCTCTTCTGAACTTAGGAGAGAGGAAAGACTGGAAAAGAAAAGGGAAGAACAGGCTGCCAAGGCCAAACCTGCCATGAAAGTTACCAAAAAGCCCAAACAACCTGAGCAGTCACAGGTTGTAAGGGAGGTTAGACAGAAGAAGAAAAGTGACAATCTGTCACTACCAGAAAAGGAAACAACAGAAGAAGCTGCACCAGAGATGCCCTCCCCAAAGGCAACCAGGAAATCTGCTGCCAGAAAACTGAAGCAGAAGAGGAGAAGAAAGATGGTTGTGCTAAGTGGTGATTCCGACAACTCTAGCACTAAACCAAGGCAGAAGAAGAGGAAGACTAAAATAGTCTCACCTGCCAAAGATTCAGCAGTTCAGGGGGAACTTGCACCAGAATCTGGCATTCTACCAGAAACTCACCTAGATTCTGCACCAGAGTTGCCCAACTCTGCTCTCTCACCAGAGCGTGAAGCCTCACCAGAAATGGACCAAGAAACAGACTTCAACATCATTCTGCAAAAGCAGTTTGACAGAGTTCTAGCTTGGAGAAGATGGAGAATGGGCCCTCTTCAAAAAAATCATCCAATTCTTTGATGCCTATGAAGAAGAAGAAGCTGCTGTTCTTCACTGGGTAGGCACAGATGATGTGTCAAAATGCTTCAACCTTACCTTTCTGATTTCTGTGCTACAAAAGAAGAAAGACAGATATCAAGGTAAAGCTCCAACATCTGACCTATCTCCAGAAAGGCATGTCAGAGCCTTGGAAGAAGAAGAAATGGAAACTTTTGATGCTTGGCTGATGGAGAAGAAAAGGAAAGAATCAATGATCAAATTTCGCCATAGTGCTCTTGAGGAAGGAGAGCCATCCACTGCGAATGACATTGCTATTACCATGGAGAAGCTGGTCAAGGAGTGGAGAGAATCTGTGTACTCCGAGATTGTACTTGAGGTAATTCCTACACCCCCTCCTTCCCCTCCCCAATCTCCTATTACTCTACCCTCACCCTCCAAATCTCCATCTAAACCTTCATCCCCACCTCACCAGAAAACCCCTTCACCCCCACAGAAAACCCCCTCACCAGAACAGAAAACCTCACCTTCCACCAGAACACCATCTCACCAGAAACCCAACTCCAGATCATCTTCACCCAAACAAAAAATTGCATCTCCCTGCAGAGCAATTGTCCTTTTCAGAAACCGGTCACCCTCACCTCCACCATCCCCTCCTCAACAGAATGCCTCACTTACTCACTCTCCACCACAGCACCAGAACCCTTCACCAACATCCAAATCTGCCTCACCTCAGAGATCCTCACATCACTCTGCAGCATCTACACCAAAGAAGAAGCCTATCTTCAGGGTTCCCTCCTCATCTAGTGACAATGATGAATTCCTCACCTCCTCCATTGCTGCTGATGAAACCTCCAAAAGGAGAAGGACACCCCCCAAAGTTCCTTCCCCTCCACCATCCAACAGAGCTCCTCCATTACCAAAAGGCAGAGGATTGGAAACACCTGATTTTACACCTGAAGAATCCAAAATCCCCTTCACCCAGTTTGTGAAGTCTGCTGAAGCTTTTGGTGGAATACTGGTTCAAGATCTGAGCAAGATTATTGAATTAAATGATAAACAACATGAAGAACTCACCCATACCAATCTGCAAATCACTATAGGTTTTCAACACCTGTCAGATAAAGTTGCTGCTCTCACAGAGAATCTGCACACCTTCATGCATTCCTCTACCTCGAGGATTGATTCTGTCTCCAGAGATGTTAGTGGACTTAACTCTGTTCTCCACTCTCACTCTCAAGCTCTGCTTGCCCAGAATCAGACAATCAACAGGATCTCAGAATCTGTTCACAATCTTCAGAAATCTGCTGATAGTTCCTCCCAGAAACTCAACATCTTACATTCTCTCTGCAAGGATCATCAAGAGCAAGGCCTTGATGATGGTGCTTCTGACAGAGAAAGGTACCAGAAGATGGTGCTTCTAGAGGTCAGCACCAGAGATCTCCAATCTGCAGTAGACAAGCAACAAAGCCTGATTGAAGGTCTTGCCTCTGTCACTCAGACACTGCCAGAAACCCTTGATGAAATCAGAGATGCTCAAGCCTCTAAGTTCTCCAAGATTGAACTTCTCCTTGGTGATCTTTGTGATGCCAAAAAGGGGGAAGATACCAGAGAAGGAGAAGGCACCAGCACCAGAGCTCTTTCTATCAGAGAACCCTCCTCTGTTGATCCTACTCCTTATTTTGATGCTACCAGAAAGAAAAGGCCAGCTGCTACAGGCACCAGACCTCCTCCTCCTCCTCCCAGAAGCTCAAAGAAAAAGCCTTCATCCTTTTCATTCACTGATTGGATGAAGAGTGGTCTGTCAAGGCCAGACAGAGTTCAGTTTGAACAGATGAGAAAATTGATGACCCCTCTTCAAGAGAGAATCTGTTCATGGACAGTGATGGACTTGTCCAGATCAACCATGGTGGTTCGATAGAAGAAGCTGAGATGTGGTACGGAATGAAGATTCTGAATGGCAAGAATTCTGCTGAAGCTGTCAGAAACTATTTGGATTGCAAACTTGCACCTCATTGGGCTGACTATCAGAATCCTAGGGATTTAGCCTCAATCAGAGCGAAGGTAAATGCTGAACTTGAAAGGATTGACAGAGCAGGACCACAGGTAGATGAAGAAGATCTCTAACTCTCTTTATCTAACTCTGTAATGCTTTACTTTCTCTAACAGTGTAATAAAATACCTTCTCTGCCTCTCTGTTTGATTGGCTCTTTTCAAATATCTGTTCTTATTTACCTTCTTGTGTATATTCTGTTATCATACTTGATTATTGCTATCTGAATGTATCGTACTCTTACTATTTTCCTATGCTAAGTTGCCCACCAAGATTCTAATGAAAAGTTTTTAACTTCATATTTTTATGGTGAAAGGCACTTCTCTGGAAATAGTTAAAGGGTTTTGGCATCATCAAAAAGGGGGAAATTGTAAGGAATAAATGTATTTAGATTTTGATGATGCTAGGTTAATTAGAATTTGAAAGTACCCCATTAGAAATTGTGTATTAGAATTTCTTTTGTAAGTTTTAGCTTAGTCTGCCTGCCAGAGTTCCATCTTGCATCTACCAGAGTTGCTCCCAGAGTTGCTCACCAGAGAAGCCATCAGAAACTGGTTATCAGAAAGATACCAGAGTTGGCACCAGAGACGGACTTCAGAGACTGGACCAGAGAACCTCTTGAGACTCTGCTAAGTATCATCAGATTCCGGAAGCCCTTCCAACGGTCGTTAAACTAACGGGAAATCCCCTAACGGTTACGAACCTTTTAACGAAAGCATGGTACTGTACACGCATTAAATGCACATTTAATGCTGTACGTACGAAGAGATATTTAAAGCTGATGATTGACCATGCGAATATCTTTACGCCCCCAAAATAGCAAGTCGAAGGACTAAACGGTCAAGTCAACAGTACATGCATTTAATGAAGCTGTCTTCTACACTCCAACGGGAAGACCGCTCCCAGTATATAAGATACACTCTGAAGAACTAAGAAGATAACTTTTGCCATAACCTTTGCCAAGATAAATTTGCGTGAACAACTTTCTTGAGATAAAAACCCCATTTCTAACAAGAAAAGGCCACAGTTGGAAGATAAACATTCCCATCCTTCATCCAACTAGCAAAGGCAAAGTTACTCAGTTCTTCAAACACTTAGAGAGCTTCATATACTCATCTTTTGTGAAGAAGCAACGTTGGAGAAAACTGATTCTATATCAAACACTTCTTAAAAAGAAGGGACGTCTCAAATTAGCTGGAGTAAGTGAAGTGGAGATACTTCAAGAGACTCAGTGAAACGAGACCAGCCATCAAGAAGCAGGACTGCATCCCGGGTGGTAACTAGACTTGAAGAAGACGAGGAGTGCTTCTTAAGTTCTAGGGACTAAGGCGTTGTAAACTGTCGTTTTTGCAAGCTTAGTGGAACAGTGGACTAGGGGAACAAGTTGTTCCTTGAACCACTATAAAAACCCCGGTGTCATTTACTTTCCGCTCTTACTTTCCGCACTTAAGATTCTACTGACTAACTTTTAAGGTTGGACTCTGTGTCCAGCAGATCTTCCTTCAGAGTTATCAGAAAGGCATTTTGCCTTAGCTTTCTTCTAGAGGCTACCCGGACAGAAACTTATCCGCTGCCTGGTCTAGTTCTGCCATCAGAACTTGACCATCTCTGTCACCAGATTTCGACCATCTCTGATAAGTCAGACTTGACTTAGAGAAAAGTTTAAATTCCTGAACAGTCTATTCACCCCCCCCCCCCCCCTCTAGACTGTTCCCATTACAAACGGGACCAACACTTATTTATCTCCTGGGAGTCCGTTCTTACAGGAACCGCTCCATATATATATATGATCATGTGAAAATTTGATCTTAGGAGAGTAAAAAAGAATAGAGGAGGACCCTTGGATTGAACCATTATTCTAGTTAATTAAATAATTTGTATAAGGCTAATAAAGTAATTTTTAGCCGTTCCCATAACCAACACCCTTTATTTTAGGAAGTGATAATATTTCTTCTATTATGTTTTTTCCTTGCCATACCTGATTCTTTAATCTATCGGCACTCCACCATCAATTTCATTCTCCATCTCCGTTTCACTACAATCATCATCGAGCAACCAATTTTTTCTAACAATCTAATTTTCTCCACATTGATCCCGCCTGGTATGCGTGTTTGGTTTTCATTAGTTCTCACTTTAATTATTCATAATTTTTTAATCAAACAACTATATTTCATCTACATGGATTGAGTGATTCTTCAATCCATTTAATTAATAGTTTCAAGTTTATTCATAGTTTCTTCAATCCATTATTCATTCACGATTAATTTTCTCATTGCATATTAATAGTTAGTTCTAATTATTCTTCAATCCATTTAATTAATAGTTTCAAGTTTATTCATTTACGATTCATTTACGTTGAATTCATCCTACACTCAATTCATCTTTTAGGTAATTTTAATAGTTAGTTCTAATTAATTATTCTTGCACTTATCATTCTTTGACCATGCACTTTTAGTAGTTTTGATTTTTTTTTTTTTTGCAGGTAAGATGCAGTGTCGGTGGAACAATTGTGATCCATTTGGGAGAAAAAGTGCATTGGATTTTGTAAAAAGTGTCAATGTAAAGTTGTATAAAGTGTGATATAATAGCGCACTTTTGTATGTATTCAAATGCACATTCAGAAAGTGCATTTTGTTTTGTAAAAAGCATATGTAAAGCATTAGAAAGTATGATATAATAGTGCACTTTATGATAATTGTTGTTTACACCATTGTATATTTCTTCATTCTTATTTAAAATCATTTTTTAGAACAAGCTAAGTTTGAAAGTGCACGAGTACATGAGTAAACTGTAGGTTAATGTTACATTAAGTGCAATAAAACGATATAAAAGTGAAGTTTACAACCAGGTAAAATTAACTTAATTAAAATGTTATTTCTCTCCAAAAAATTTTACTTCGAAAAATAGATTCAGTTATCTAAACTATTGATAGTGCAAAAATACTGAAATATTTAATTAAATTGATGTTCCCTAATATTTCGATTAAAAGTGCATCTACTCAACGTAGGTGTGCAAATAGACAATCCAAATTTGATTCCACTAATGAAATATTAGCTTCCGAAAAAAGATTATTTAAAAATATAGCACGATTTCAGTAGCTTTTAAAATCAAATTGGTTATCTAAATTAAATGTAAGAGTATTTAAATTGGGAAAAAAATTAAATAAAAAAAGTATTTATTAGATCTTAATTATGATGGAGTTCATGCATTAATTAGTTTCCCAATTTATAGGATGTTTTCCTATCATGGTGGCTCGTACATGACAACTACTTGAATTCTTTTTACCATTGTGCCCCTTGATAAATAAAGAGTTGCACCGTTACCTTATTTACTACATTAATTATCCAAATGTCTTGCACATAATTGTGTGTTACGGAAAATCCTAGGCCATCTGATTGAATTAATTGATGGTTAGATTTTGTTCTTTTTTGCTCTCCTAAGAGGAGGTTCTCACAGGGTGAACCCCCTATATATATATATATATATATATATATATATATATATATATATATATATATATATATATATATATATATATATATATATATATATATATATGAGAAATGAGAAATGAGAACAAAATCTAACCTTCAATTTTCTTAATCTCACGGCCAAAACAATTTCAAAAAAGTGGTTGATTTGCATTCTTTTCGGATCACTAAATTCATAGATTAAGGAAGCATGTAACTGAACATTAAATGAGGGACAATATGGTGAATTTCTTTTGAATAGTTTCATCCACGAAGCATTATAATAGGAAAGGCATCATATAAAATAGGATAATAATTAATAAGGAGTAAATCCCTCTAAAAACTAATAAATATGTTACCTTATTTTTTTACTTTTTATAAATGGCTAACTCCTCACATATAATCGGATAACTACTAGAATAATCAAAATTATTCGATCAAATTGTGCATCTTTTTCAGGTTTTATCATTTTCTCATATGCAACATCTCATTCACCTATATTTTCAATGTGCACTTCGAAACATAGTAACTGCACTTCTATTAGAAATATTGTGCAACATCAACTTTATCAAATATTTAAATATTTTTGCATTTTGATGTGTTTATTAAATTAATTTGTAATGTTGTAAACTGCACTCTTAAGTCATTAGTTTGCAATTTTTATTAAATAAACTTACACTTTACACATGCAATTTTGCACATCAATACATGTTTCAAATAAAAATGAACATAAATATACAAGAGTGTATAGTAACATCTGTTATGTGCATTTTAAATATAGACAAAAGTGCACTATATAATTGCACTTCGAAGTTTATACATTGGTACTTTTTTACAAAATAAAATGCACTTTTATAGTGTGCATTGTAAATACATACAAAAGTGCACTACTATATTATACACTTTTAAATTTTTACATTAACTTTTTTTACAAAATGAAATGCATTTTTCTTCTAAAAGCATCATGGCAATATCATTGTAATAATGTCTTCTGATGTCACTTGTATCTGCAAAAAAGTAAAATAAAGAATAATTGAATGTGCATGAACATAGTATGGTAAGTGCATCAAAACTTTAGTAAAAAAATCATGTGAACAAAGTATGGCAATTATGCAACAATAATGTGAAAAAGTGAAAGAACAAGCATATATTATTGCATCCAATTCAACAGCCCTCGTTTTCATCTGTGAAATTTTTAGATGTAGGGAAAAATTAACAATAGTGAACCATTTTCAAGTGCGAGAATCTATCAGAAGCAAATAAATCGTCAATAAAATAAGAATGGATACAATAAACGTTGATTAAACAAGCACTTGATCTGTGGATAGAAATATATTTTTGAAAGCAAAATTCACAAATAAAATCGATAAATATCAGCAATTAAATTGATTTACCTGCGAGGATGCGATCCATGTAGATGAGATAATATTGTTCAGGAGGCAGAGAGCTTGTATGAAGAAGATGAAGAATTAGCATAAGATCAAGAACGAAAGATGAAGATGGGGCATAAGAGGTTTTTAAGAATATGTTGGTACGTTCATGTGGCTAAAGATTAGGATCACAAATGGAAAGAAGATAAATTGACCATAAAAGCCCTGAACGAAAATATTAAGTAAATAAATAAAAAATAAGATCTAAGGGCTATCATTTATTCTCATTTCTCTCCTAAGATGGTTTTCTCACATGAACCTAAATCTATATATATATATATGTATATATATATATATATTAGAGATCATGTGAGAAAACCATCTTAGGAGAGAAAAGAGAATGAATAATAGTCATTAGATCTTGAATTTTTTTATTATTTAAGCTCTCTCTCGTTAAGGGCAAAAATGGGCCTCTCACACCAAATTAAAGTTATCCGATTGTTTCCATAACTATCACAAATCTGTCTCTTTCATTGAATTGATTCTTTTGTCCATAACTATCTCCCTAGTATCTCACAAATAAAATCATCTGCATCGTTATTCATCTAAATCCATTCATGGGAACTTCATCAAGTTCACGGTCACTAACATATTATAGAATTATCCTTTAAGTTTTAAGTTTTACTCACTCCATCCCATTTAAAGGTTCTCATTCACTATTCTCCGGTCAACGTGCATTGTTCTTAATCTTATACTTTATATATCCAACTTTTATCAAATTTAAATTTTCTTGATCAGACTTTGTAGCGGTTTTAATGTAGTTTCTGAATATGTAAATTTTATTTACTAAAATAATTCCACTAATGACAGGATCAGTTAACTTTATGGTCAGCCAAACGTCGTAAACCGTGTGCGAACGTTTAAATGGGATGGAGGGAGTATTTTTTTCAATATATTTTGCTTTTGTTTTTTATGTTCACATATGTCTTGGGTTTAGGTTTTGCGTTTCTCATTTTATTTATTATTGTTATCTATTTTTGGGAGCTCTTTATGTATAAGAAAAGATGCAGATCATGTTAATAAGAATTAATTTCATGTTTATTAAAAAGTGCACAATGACTCATATGTAAGTTTATAATATAATTGAGATTATTTTGATGCACTTATTATACTTCATTCATGCAATTTTCCTTATTTTATTTTACCTTTTATAGATACAAGTGACATTAGCAGACAATGTCCATGCACTTTGTAGAGAATAAGTGCATTCATATACAAGTCATTCCCTATTTTACATTAAAAATATTATGCATTTACAGCACTTTGTCAATGCACTTGTAATGCTTTGTTAATGCACTTGTTAGTTTTTTTCACGTATAGGTGACATAGGAAGCTACCATAATAATGAAAAAATTATATATGATGATTTTGAAATAAAAAGTGCATTTCATTTTGTAATAAGTGTCAATATAAAATGCAGAAAGAGTTATATACGTATATAATACTGCACTTTTGTATGTATTTAGAATGCACATGATAAAAGTGCATTTCATTTATAAAACAGTGTCATGTAAAATTTTAATAAAAAGTGGGTATGATAATGCACTTTTGTGTACAATTAAAATGCACGTGATAACAGATAGTTTATACTCTAATATATTTATATTCATTTTATTAAAACACATATAGATGTATAGAACTGCATAATATAGTCTACGTTAATGTAATATTGTGTCAATGAAATATTAGATTAAATGTAAAAGATATATAAGTGCAAAACGTTATTGTCTCAACACTCTTCTCTTATCATAGAACTGATATGGGCCTGACATCTTGGCCTCATATCCTTTATATCCTAATAAATACAAACATTAATTACATAGGATATATTAAAAGCTAAGCTAGTACAAGATATCTGAAAAGCTTGATTCATAACAGAATATTCTTCAACAATCTCCCCCTTTGTGATCAAGTGTCGTCTTGCTTTTATTTCCGAGACTTGAAGTAGTGTTTCCTGAAGTTCAGTGAATGCTCATATTGTCTCAACACTCTTCTCTTATCAAGCTGTTTGATGATGGGCTGCAGGATTGTTTCCAGTCTGTCAAACTTTTCCAACTCTTCATCAGTAGCATCAACAAGTTTTCTCTCAATATCTTCTTTGAGAGGCAACAACTTCTGTTGAATGACTTTTAAAGTCCCATCACAATATTTGTGTATGTCCTCTACCCACATCAGGCGCTTCTGCTCTTTATGGTTGAGATATAAGATTGAGAGCGGATCCATAAAAATGTGGTAAGCTTCATATTCCTCAAGCTCTGTTCCATATAGAATCGGCCTTGTGAGATTTGCCTTCCGAACATTGTTCTCGAGTGCCATTTGTAGATCATGAGCAGAGTGGAATCTGATTTGTCTTAGCATAAATCGTTTGATCGCCTCAAATCCTTCATTGTAGACTCTGTTTTAATTCAGTGGGAGAAATCTGCATACCATGAACATCTGGTAGATGTCATCCATTTTCATCATTATGAAGTCGTTCTCCTGGCAGATAAATATGCTCGAGTCAGTGCGCTGGACTTTGAAGCTAAAAAATGGCATGATGTGGTGATCTTCTTTGTGAATATCGAGAATGCTGTTGATTGGATGAATGTTGGACCTCATGTCTTGTTCAAGAATCTCTCGCTGTTTGCCTGATGACCTGTGATGTAGCATGTGCAGATGTCCGCCTACAAAATTTCCTTTTAGGTGTGTGAGGCCACGGATCTTCAGTTCATTGAGTTGCTTGAGTTTGCCTAGTTTCCTCCAGATTCCCTTTCTGATTTCCTCTTGGAAGGGGGCATTGATTCGTATGTTCTCCCAGGGCTTTTCTTTTAGGGGCATTTGTCCCGCTGATTGTCTGATTATGGTTTCAAGCTCCTTTGGGAGTTTACCTGTAGTTTTCCCCTTCTTTGAGTTAATCTTCCTCAAGGCGTATGATGTCTTTAGCACACTTTGCCAGTAATTCACGAAGCCACCAGTTCCGTTGCATGTCATCTGTTTCAGCTTCACATATGAGATCATCCCACTCTGTCCATTTTCGTGGCCACTTGTCGTGTATCACTGCATCCTCCAGCGCGTCATGGATATCTTTGTTTGGAGGAATGTATGGAACTCTTTGCTGCTGATGGAGCGGTGGTCTTGCTTGAGAAGCACTACCGGGTTCCCTCGGATTTCCCGTTGTCATCAGCTTTGAACTGGGTTCTGGCTGATGGCCTGACCTAATGGATGTATCGGAGATAGCACCGTCAGGACTTCCATCCCCTCCTCGGACAGTATCTCTTGGAGATAAGCCTTGGGATGTTGTCACCGGTTTCGAACTATGTTCTGACTGATGGCCTGAACTAAGTGATGTACCGGACGTAACATCGTCAGGACTTCCATCCTCTCCTCGGACAGTATCTCTTGGAGATAAGCCTCGGGATGTTCAAACTAGCTCGACCGTGCTAGTGAGTTTGGCTTGGTTCTGGCTAGAGGTGGGTGGCTGTTGATTGGTTGGAGGTGAAGGTTGAGTTGGCTGCGGGGTGTGGCTAGAGGAAACACCTTGCTCAAGTATCTGGGGCCGCTTGTTCTCCCCCTCATGAGGTTCTGAATCGTCGGGGTCCTCATGCGAACGTTTGTGGCCACGGGGACTGTCACAACAAGGGCTCAGTGGTGGGCGGTTATGTTTGTAGAAGACTGCAATGAGATCCTTTTCAAAAGGGGTAAGGTTACAGGTTTCAGTGGAACAGAGGTGGAGGAAAAGGATATCAGCCAACTGTGGGGTAGGTATGGAATAGGGATTGGGGTAGGGTGTGGTCGATGTAGGGGAAGACACTAGCTGTGTATCCTGGGTTCCCCGAGAAGGTTAAGAAGCAGGAAGTTGGTTGGTGGATTGGGTAGATAAGACCAGGGAAGGTAACAGTTGGGTATAAGAGGGTAAGGGCTCGGGTGAGGGTTGGCGTGCGGGATGTTCAGGCTGAACCGCTTGGGTGTTCTTAAATTCCTGTGCAAAAGCGGTCATTGCTCCTTGCACCCATGGCTTTATGATGGAATCCAGGAAGCGATTCATGAGAACGTTGATATCTTCAAAGGTGGGGTGACCAATTACGGGGGTGGTAATTGTTGTCACATCATTAGTGAAGACAACTTATGTGTGGCCTGAGTTTAATGGTGAAACCAGTGTTTGCGTAGCAGGACTTCCAACCATCATTGTTTTCACTCGGGTCATTGCATTGAGGGTGTGTGCACTTGTTTGTGCAGTGAAAAGTGTAGGTGTCCTAGAAAAATCTAAAAAGTTTGGAAGTGTGACACCTAGACTCGATGTGTGCGAAAGAGGGGTTGTGGCCTCGGGTTGGTGGCCACTAGTTTTCTCAGCAGATTCAGAAGGAATCTGTGAGGGGGGTTGTTCCCGTGATTTTGAAACGTTAGCCTGTTGGGAGGCTAACGAGTGGCTGGGAGAAGGTGGTGCATGCGCAGTTGAGCCTGATGCTGCGACTTCTACTCGGGAACCGAAAAATCGGCTCCTGTGCTTAGGGATTCGACTTGGCTTATATTGATGAAGGGGTCATAGTCAGCAAAGACGTCCAAATCGGCATCGTCAAATAAGCTTTTTCTAGCACGCTGCTTTTGTGTGGACTTGGATGACTTAGAGATGTCATTTCTGACTTTTGCGTGTTTCTCGCGGATGACGACATCTTCAGAATTTTTGATAGCATGCTCAGCCTCATTATAATTGGACTTGGGTCTGCGGATTTCGTCGTGTGTAGACTGGTTCTCTGTTATGGTGATGGTTTTGGATCGAGTTGTGAGAACCGTTTGTGCCTCATCAGCGCTAATCTTCTTTGGAGATTCCCCGGGCATCTTCCCTTTCCGAATCAGGGCATAAGTGGCCTCAACGCCGTCGTCATCATCATCATCATCATCCTCATTATCATCAGTATCATCCTCATCATTACTGCGGGTGGCCACGCTATCGGATGCCTCATCGTCAGTCTTATTAAGGGCCAAACTTGACGATTCATCAGCAGATTCCTCAGCATCCGTCGAGGTGCCCTCAGCCGTCCGACTCTTCTCGAGAGAATCGTCGGACTTTCCTTCATAGGGCCGATAGGCCACTGGTTTCTGTGGCTTTGGGGCGCTCTTTGAACCCTTACTAACAATCGGCTTGGTCCCCGGGGCAGGTCCAGTTGGGTTTCGCTTAACCGTAGGGACCTTTTTCTAGAGATCCTCTCTGTATCTAACAACTGCTGGGTTCCTTGGATTGGCGAGATTTAGCAGATAATCAGGAATAGCCATGCCAACAATGTCGTGCTTGAAGCTTTTGAAATACTGAACTTTTGGGGCAACGAACTGCTCTTCATCTTGTCGCCGCGGGATCCCTTGATTTGCTGACATGTAGTCATCTATGATGAGAGCCAACCATATAGCGTAAGGGATCGTCATGACGGCTTTATTGTTTTCTTTTGCCTTGACTTGGTCCATCAGCTCCATCCAGAACAGTTGTGCCTTGTCGTACTTTTTGTTGAAGGCTATCCCATGGAAGATTTGTCGTATTTGCGGGTTACATTTGTCGTGGCCGGCGTGCTTTGGAGACAGACACTTGTTGACGAGGCCAAAAAGGATCTTCCATGGGTAAGGGAGATTCATCATCTTAAAATTTGACATCATCGGCAAAGGTGCATCATAGCCCAGAGTCTCCATTCCTTTGATCAGTTCAGTCCATGACGGGAGTGGATCGTACGTGGTGTGCACTGGCAGCTCCAAAGTGGTTCTCAGTGTTGATGGAGTTAGTGATGGTCCCGGATAGGGTAAAAGTCTAGAGGGGGGGGGGGGGGGGTGAATAGACTTTTAAATCTTTTTGACCTTTACAAAGATTTCCCTCTAGAGGAGTTGATCTATAATCTTTTGAGAGATTAATAGATGCACAACGGAAGTAATTACCCTTTGTATAATGGATGTTTTAACCACTTTCTGATTTTGGGAAGATTGGACTTAGATAGCTAGCAGTTGGCTTGGCAGTTGGCTTAGCAGTTGGCTAGGTAATAGGGAACTGCTGAGGCAACTGCTAGACAAATAAAAATGATGATGGAATATTGTTTAGGATGAAGAGGGCAGTGGGACAATATCCTTTAGTTGAAAGGAAGCTACAGTTGTATTTCAGCAGTGGTCTCAGCAGTTGGGAGGTACTGAGTGAACTGCTAAGTCACCTGCTGGTATTATAAACTGGGACTCGTAGCTTGGTTCAGACTGCCTTCTTACTAGAGATGTTATGAGACTGTGATGATACTTGAGATGTTCACAGGAAGTAAGTTTGTATGAGCAGAGGGCTCAGCAGTTGGGTGGTCACCAGGGGTCTGCCGAGGTCTCTGCTATACTTGAAGAGTGAATTCCTGGAATCTGATAGAGCGACTCTTCTAGTGATTAAGTGACCTTGTATAGTGTGATGAGGGCTTCCTGATTGGATACTGAGCTTGAGAATTTAAGGTGTTTTTGCCTGAGCAGAGGTCTCAGCAGTTGAGTGAAACCAGGGAACTGCTGAGCCACCTGGTTTAGTAAGAGAAATGATTTCTGGCAAAGTGTACCTTTAGACAGTGATGTTGCGAAGCTCTTGTGAAAAGGTTATCTCAAGAAAAGGTGAGTGATTAAGCAGTAGGATAAGCAGTTGGGTCAGTTAAGACAACTGCTTAAAATGCTGCTGGCAAACTACAATTTCTTATACTAGAAGTGTTGGGTGTGTGCTTTGTTGACTAAGGAAATCAACACACGATGTATCGTGGTTCAGAGGTGGTGTAATCCTCCTACATCCAGTCCCATCCTATTTCAAATGGATTTCACTAATGTATTAAGCCTAATACACTTAGTGCCAATCTAGCCTTGACAACTCTGGCCTAGATTGAAGGTGTTTCACGAGGAGTACAACACCACTCCAAGCTACTCAATCCTTTAGGTTTTTCTCAATTGATCCAGTGGGGATCAAAAGGTACTCCTAACCTATCTAACTACACTCAGGCCGGGAACAACTGTCCTCGAAGTGTTTACAACAATTTCTGATTGTGGTTACAAGAAAGTTCTAACCTCCAACTAGGAACTAAACTTCTAGGATTTTGGCAATGAATACTTGATACTGAGAAGTTTAGTGAAGCAAGAGTCTAAGCAGAGAGTCGTGGATAGAATAGCACTTCTTGCTCAGTGAAATATCTCTCTACTTAGGATGCTCATGCTTGGTTAGAAACTTTCGTTTCAGCCTCTATTTATAGGCTTTTTGGCTGATCAATCTTATCCGTTGGTTAGGATAAATTCATCTCTTCCGTTGAATTTCTGGCAAAGACAAATTGTACTTCCGTCTTTTTGTGTTGGAGCTTTAATTCAAGCTGATGCATTTGTCTTTGAATATTTCACGCGTTGAAGTTTTTCTCTCCACAGTTTCATTGTGCGTCCCATGCCGCGACCCCCAGTACTTGATTCGGTATTAAATACCGGTCAAGTTTTGTCTTCAATCATTCATGTGATTACTGAAGTATTTTCTTAAATGTGTTCGAACAATATAATTTCTAGGTCTAATAAAATTATACTGGTAGGATTTAAATATCCTATTAAAGGTAAATAAATTTACCTTATTGCATTTTATTGTCCAGTAATAATTTTATTAGTGCTTAAAAATTGTACATTAATTTGTTTCTCAATTCGACACATTTTTCACACCAATATGCCTTTTAATAAAAATGATTGTATCAAATAAATATATACCGGTAGGATCTTAAAATATCCTATTAAGGTAAATAAATATTACCTTATTGCATTTTTACTTTTCCGGTAATATTTTATTTAATAAAAATATTTTTTTTTTCACTTTTGGTCACTCTTGGTTGTGTATAGCCCATCCCTTAATTCGAACATAAACCAAGTATTTAAGTGGTAGGATAACAAATCCTATTAAGGTAAAAATTATTACCTTATTGCATTTTGTATTCCAGTTTTAATAAATAGTTTATTTGTTCGAAATGTTTGATGTAACAAATAAATTTAACTGGTTGGATTTATGAGAAATCCTTTTTAAGATAATAGAATATTACCTTATTGCTTTTTATGTTTTTCCAGTTATATCTATTTGTTAATTTGATAGTTCGGATGTGACACTTTTTGGATAACATTTCACTAGCACTTGGTTGGAGCAAAATACAACACTTTAATTTCCTAATGCTACAAAAGAAGGGGGGGAGGACATTTGAGGAGCCTTTGGCATCATCAAAAACTTTTCATCAAAATCTAGGGGACTAACAGTTAGTACCAGCCACCTGTTGTGCAACGTAGCAAGAATCTTCGACCTGTCTTTCTTTGAGGTCGTGTGCATGGTACTCCAGAACTGTTGCAGGTAAACTTCCGGGACAGGTGCTGCCTTGGTGAGTGCCGGCCAAATGTAGTGCCCTTGGAGTATGACGGGGATGACAGGGTCTGGGCATTTGAACAGCGCATAGTCAAGCTGGTAGTTGTTGTCCTGTAGCCGGACCCAGTTTTCCTTGGGAAACAGCTTAGTGTGGGGTGCTTCGTTCTGCTCTGTCCCTGACATAATGAGCTAAAAACAAAAACAATGGGATCAGCACAAAGGTCCTCCTTGGTTAGTTAGTTTTTTTTTTTGAAATATCTGATGCTTTTGGATTTTGCAATTTTTTAAAGGAAAAACACATGTGGCAGGTGGACATCATCGAATTGCTAAGGTAAAAACTCGAGATCAGAACTTCAGTTTAAAACTCGAGGACAGAACTCGAAGTCTAAAACTCGAGGTCAGAACGCGAGGTTTAAACCCGAGGTCAGAACTCGAGGTATAAAACTCGAGTTCAGAACTCGAGGTTTAAACTCGAGGTTAGAACTTGAGGTTTAAAGCTCGAGGTCAGAACTTGAGGTTTAAAGCTCGAGGTTTAAACTCGAGGTCAGAACTCGAGGTTTAAAACTCGAGGTCAGAATGCGAGGTTTAAACTCGAGGTCAGAACTCGAGGTTTAAAACTCGAGTTGATAACCGTGAGTTTACAACTCAAGTTCATGACTGCGAGTTTAAAACTCGAGTTATGACTGCGAGTTTAAAACTCGCGATCTGGACTCGAATTTGAAACGAAGAGCTCCGAAACAAGTTTTAACCCACGAGAAGATGAATCTCGAGTTCGCCCCAACAAACGATGAAGATTTCCACCTGCAAACAAATCAAAACACGTATACAACACAAATCGAAACCCCTTAAATACGTTGAGATTTATTGTGTTCAAAGTTGTTCGAGTTCATCAGTTCAAAAGATTAGGGTAATTCGAAAGCAGGTTGGAAACCCAGAGAAAGATGATCGAAACCCTGTTAGCTACCTTCTGTTTTTTTTATCGATGGAGAAAAAGAAAAGTGATTGCGAGATGAAAGAGACGGAGATTCGTAGAATGCGAGACCTTGAGATTTGTAGAATGCGAGAATAGTGAAGAAGACGGTCTGAAACTTGTTTTTATATGCGAAAAAACAGATGGGCCGTGCGGGTTTATTTCTTCTTCTTCGAGCCCAAAGAGGAGTGCTGGGATTATTTTTATTTGAAAATTATTTTAGGCCCCCCGAAAATGCAAGGAAGAAATGATAAAAAAAATAAAAAAATAAAAAAACAAAAAAACTCACACATGCAACACACGCTATGTTTGAAATTTTACCCTTTTCTCCCCCTTGATGTATAACTCACGCAATGTACATATGCAACTCACACACGCTATTTTTGTATTTTTCTGGGTTTTCTCCCCCTCAAACCATGCAACGCACACTTTGTACAAATGCAACTCACACACACTCTTTTTGATATTTTTTCCGCTTTTTCTCCCCCTCCACACATGCAACTCACACACACTAATTACAAGTCCCACACACGCACACTTTTTACAGACAAGTGGAGATGAAATTACACTGGCTCGAGGTTCAACATGCCCAATTTGGATACCAGGAACTGGAATCGTTTTTCATCCAGAGCCTTAGTGAACAAATCATCCAGTTGAAGCTCAGAGCTTACAAAGTACATATCAATATCCCCTTTTCCACATGGTCTTTGATGAAGTGATAGCACAGATCGATGTTGATGGATAGTCTACCCGGGGGTATATATCCGAAGAGTTATTGCGGGAAGTAACTTAGAGAGAAGTCAGAGCAAGTAAATAAAAGTAGAGAGAGTGTATTCAGTGTGTTATGACTTGGTTACAAATGGGGAAAAGGGATGCTATTTATAGTAGCAATAAATGCCGGGCAGGGACACGTGTCAAGCGCTCATTGGCCGAGGGGTCACCTCAACTGGTTGGCGCTGGCAGCCGCATGTGGCCGCATTTAATGCGGCTGTTGGATGGGACGTCTGTGCGGGGTACGGTGATCTGTACGCATGTGAGGCGGATATCTTGTCGAGTGAGACGCCTTCGGCTATAGAGCAGTAGCCGAGGGCTCTTCCACCCGATGGCACCCCTGGTGCCGAGGGCTCACAGTGCCGAGGGCTGCTGTTTTCACCGTTTTCTCCCAGTTTCTTAGTTTGCTTGAGAAACCCGTTCTGTGAGAATTTGGAGCCTTCGGCCAGGGGGCCGAAGGCACCCCTGGCGCGTTGTGCAGACTGCTTGGTACTCTGGGCGCTGTGATTTGGGCCTGTTGGGCCTTTTGGGCCTGTTGGGCCTTCGCTGGAGTAGTAGGAGTCTGTGGGCCGGGGGTTCCCGGGCCATATACTCCATCAGGAGTCCCTCACTCCTTTTGCCGAAAGGTACTTGAGGGAAAAGGAGTAATTTGTGCTTGCCCTTTGATGTTGTCCCGTCGTGATCTCTGAAGTTGGTGAGGAGTTGTTGCTTTTATGTCCCTGCCGAAGGCAGTCCCTCAGTTACCCACATGTCGGGACTTGAGGGCTTGCTTTGTTGTTTGTTGGAATTTCACAGATTTTGTAATTTAATGATTTTCCCGAGGGGGTCCTGCAGTCCCCCACTCCTTGAGGCACTTGTAAAGTGGTGAAAAGGAGTAGAGTAGTTGCGTTGCTGTTGCGGGCCGAAGGCTGACGCTTTTTGTTTCATTTTGGGGGGATGCCTCGTTAAAAACCTCATTAGGAAAAACCCTTTGGGAAAAAATCCTAATGAGGGAAAAAGAGTGCACCGAATTCCCCCAATGATGAATCGAAAATGTCAAACCTTGGTAAAAATGGAGAATGACGGGAATGCCGAAGGCTCTCTCTTCTGAGGGCTCCTGTGTTGATTAGCCGAAGGCTTGTTGTTGATGTCCTGGTGGCGCCGAAGGGGAGTCCCTCAATGCAGGGATCGAGGGCCTGCCAGATGAGGGCGGCAGTGAAGTTGTTACCGGGGGGATCCGCTGTTTGTTGATTTGTTGGTGATGAAGATACCCGAGGGCTCCCCATTACCTGTGTGCCAGGGGCCATCCGTCAATGAGGAACTCCCCGGGGGCTACCCAGTTTTGCAGTGCTGAGGGGGAATCCCCGAGGGGTGCTCTGATATGAAGCCCTGGGTTTCTGAAGGAGTGATCCCGAAGGCATCTGTTATGTGCTGTGTGGGGCACAACCCGGGGGCACTTCTGAGTGAGTGTACCCGGAGGCTATCCTTGATGAAGAGGAGTGAAGTAGAAAACCCGGGGGCTTCCAAAATATAGCCGTTGGATATATAGCCGTTGGAATATGTAACGACAGGATATAGCCGTTGGGGGGTGGCACACGTGGCGTGTGATGGCTGGCTGTCCGTGGGCGGCATCACTGGTTGGGTGAAGACGCGGTGTGTAATGATGGCGGTCCGTCCGGAGGCCCGGAACCCAGGCCCAAGCCCGGATTCCAGCGCCTATAAATACCCTAAGGCCAGGCATTCCTCCGTGTGCGAAAAACTTGTTAGCGAAGCTCTGCCAATTTTTCTAGAGAGAGAAACAGCAGCCCCCGGTTGAATCCTCTGTTCTTAAGGTCAGTTCTCCAGTTACCCTTCACCTCTTAGCTACCTGTACTGCGCCCCTAGGCTAGGAGATAGAACATTTAGAAAACACTAGCTGTACGAGCCTTCGAACTAGAGTCAGAATGTCGTCCCAGAGTGATTCTCTAGATATCTCGAGGACGCCCTCGATGGAGGACGAAGGCATCTCCGACGTGGAGTCAAGCAGTGGTCAACCCTCGGATGGTGGTGATGCAGCCCTGGCCCGGGAGGTCCAGAAGGAACTCATTGCGGAGGTTGAAGCCGAGGGCTTCGAGCAGGAGTGCGATCATGAAGACTTAGCCCTCGCATGGCAGACAACGGAGGATGAGGCACAGAATGAGAGCTCGAAGGTTACGATTGCTGTTCTCCCCCCTCGGGGTTCCGGGGAGGCCAGTAGCTCGAGGCCGTTGGATCCGATACCTCTGAGGGCGGTTTCCGGTTCGAAGAAGAAGAAGGCCGCTACCAAGAAGAAGGAGAGGGCCGTCGATCAAGGAAAGCCCGTGGACATGCCCGAGGGGTACAATTGGCTGAACACTGAGGCCCTCGAGATCAGGTCGAAGGCTGACAGGGCAGATCTGTACGTGACTCAGCTGCACGTGGGGCCCTCGGCCGAAGTGGTGGAGCCAGGTCCCGACGACGTGTTGTCCAGGGCTCCCGAGGGGTGTATCGCTATTCACGTCCTTTCGGTTTCCATGGGACTTAGGTTCCCTCTGCACCCATTCCTCCGGGAATATTTGAGGTTTGTTGGCTTGGTCCCCTGCCAACTCACGCCCAATAGCCACTCCTACATTGCGGGGTTCCTCCAGCTCTGCAAGTCCCGAGGGGTGAAGCCCAGCCTGGATCTATTCTTCCAGAGCTTTAATTTGTGCCGGGGGGGGGGGGGGGGGCACGAAAACGGCGAGGGGTACGCCAACCTGCAGCAGATTGCCCGCTTCAAACTATTCTCCGATGCTCCTTCTTCCAACAAAGGATGGAGGGAACGTTGGTGCTACGTAAAGTTGGATGAGAGCCCATTCCCGAGGGAGCTGCGTGATCGATTCCGAAGGCACGAAAAGATCAGGAGTGCCGCTCTCGAGAAAGACGGCCTAAAGCTGGCCAAGTTCCCGGAGGGGAAAAATAAGAACGTGGCGATCAAAGACTGCACCCTCGAGGAGGATTTATACACCCTCGGGTTCCGGAGGTACCGCTTCATAGGGGAGACCGATGAAAAGTACCCTCCCTTCAACAAGGCCTTCGGAGGGACCGGAGGTAGGAGCCGAGAGCTTTAGAATTCTGTACTTAGTTTTTTTTTGCTTGGATGTTATTGTCCCTTCGCTTATACCCGTCGAACTAACCCTTTGTCTCCTTTGTGCAGGTATCCCCGTCTCTATGGTGAACGTAAAGGGCCTTGCCCGTCTGAAGAAACAGGACCCGAAGGGGTCGGGACAGGGCAGCCAGAAGCCCGCCACTGCCCTCTTTAAGAAAGCCGAGGGCGATGCCGCTGCCGGCAAGAGGAAGGCAGCGACCAAGGGGTCCCCCCCGGCTACCAAAAAGCCGAAGAAGGGGGATGTCGCCGAGAAGGAGCCCCCGGTCATTATCGCTGATGAGCACCCCGCTTCCGGGGTGCAGGTGGAGAAGCTGCCGGGTGGAACGCCGTCGGGGGCAGAGGAGTTGCTGCCTGAGATCCTCCAAGTCGCGTTCCCGAGGGGTACATCTTTGGCCAGCGGCGCTGTCGACCCGGGGGCCATCCTGAGGGGTATGACCCCTGAGACGGATAGGGCTGCCCTCGGGGCCTATAATGATGCGGCCCTCGAGGACCACATTCTCCGCTCCTCCCTCTCTGTAAGTGTTTACCTGGCTTTCTCCATCTTCTCCTTTGATTATTTTGTGTGATTGCCTTTAACTGTTTTTGTTGTTGTTCTGCAGGCTTGCTTAGCCCTCGGCGAACAGGTTCGGAGGCTTCAAGAATGGCGCCTCCACAAAGCGGAGCAAGACGCCAGAATGAGGGAGTGCCTCCTCAAGAACCAAGAGGCGGTGAAGCTGGGGGCCCAGCTAGAAGAGGAGCTCCGGCAGATGAGCTTGAAATTGGAGGCTGCAGAGAAAGGCAAGGCTGATGCTGAGGCCGCTGCTGAGGCCGCTGCTAAAGAGGCCGAGGACTCCAAAGCGCTAGCCGTCGCCAAGGCTCAGGAGGAGGCCGTTGAGGCCTTTGTCGCCGAGGGTTGGAGAGCCGAGGGGCGCAAGATGTGGGTGTCCTCGGTCGTGGAGGCATGCGTTGAAGAATGGGCCGAGGGCCCTGGGTGGGAATGGATGGCCCGGAAGGGCAGAGAATATTATGAGGCCGGTGAATTCTTCACCCAGGCCCTCATTTACCGGAGGATGGCTCGGCATTTGGGCATTGAGCAAAAGGACTTCTCCCCCTCGGCGTATGGCCTTCCTCCCCTGTAGCCTGATGTCCGTGAGTCGCTCCCAGAAGGTGTTCAGAGGCCCGACCTTGAGGACACGGAGTTGAAGAATGAGGCCGAGGACGACGCTGTCGAGGTCGGAGCGGAGGCATCATCGAGGCCGGCTGCAGAGGGCCCCCCGGTGAATGATGCTGTTGTAGTTGTAGAGTGACTTCATAATTTGTAATGTCTGAATATATTTTGTAACGAACAACATTGATCCTTCGGCTTCGGCCCGTTTGTAATAGTAACATCGCAATTACACCTGCCTTTTTTTTTATGATTGAATGATCGCCTTCGGGCTTTGTATATATGACTTGTTCCCTTCAATTCCTTTCTTCTTAAATGTATGCCTCCGTTTTCCTTGAGTGTATGCCTTCGGCATTTTTGAATGTATGTGTTTGTTCCTTTGAATGTATGTCTCAGGACTTAGAATACTATCTGATTGTAGCTAGCCCTTAGGAGCCTTCGGTAGTTGGGCACCCTCTGCTGGATATGCAACCGAGGGTTCAACAGCAATTAGGACTTAGAAATTTTTTCTAAGTGTAGCACACTGGTGTGTAGCATATAATGGGCACACAACTATTTTTTTACCCAAGGAAGTAGGGTGTCGAACCACAGAGAAGCGGGAAATAAAATAATTAAGCACAAACTAAGGATTAAAGTTGGGAATGCGTTTCTTTTGATTTTTGTTTGCTTGGAAAAGTAATTAAATAAAAGTGATTGAGAGAAGAGATTTTTATCAACACAAAGTTCAACCAATAGCAAGTAGGGGTAGAAATTGGCAACTAATTGTTCAATGCTCATTTGTAAGACATAATTGCTAATTTTATTCTTAGATAGATTGTGAGAAGTTGTAGATAAATATTTTAGGACCCAACACAAGTCACCTAAAATAAGTAACTAGTCAACATTTCCCAGTGATGGCCAAAACGAGACTAGTTGTTTAAGTGCAACGACAACCCTAATTATTAACTATATTATTTACCCAACCCCGTGGTGTAAATAATATAATTAAATATTATGTTCTCCCGTAAAACTTCAATCCGGGACAAGGTAAAAGAAATTTAACGGTGTGTTCAGAAAGTGTTCATTTGTGTATTTAACAAACAATATGTTTATGATTGAGTACTCATAATATATATCACAAACACAACATAATTAATTTTCTGGACACAACAATCTAAATAGAACAAACTTAACAATTAAAATCAATACAAATTAAAACATGATAAGAACAATTAATTAACCAATTTCTAGCTCCAAATTTATTTAGCTATACATGTTGGGAAACATAGAAATAGATGAATCCATGATTAAAGTACAAGATTTAATGAGATAAGGAAGATCAAACTTGTGATAGATGACAATCCTTGGAGCTTTGATGCTAATCTTGACTTAATCTTGGATGAGAAAGTGATTAGTTATGGTTGAAGATGGGTTGATGATTTGGGGTTGAGAAATGAAGAGAGAAGGAGGAGGAAATGTTTCTGGGATGTTTAGAGAGAGGTTGGTCCGAGCTTATGTGTGGAGGAAGATGGATTAAGGCAATATAATGATAAGGTGATTAATCATTAATTGTTGGGATTTACGGAACAGATGAGTTTATGTACAACAAAGCGCAGTAAAGTTTCAACAGTGGCAGGTAGCTCAACGGATAAGCACTTCAGGGGAAAACTCGGAGATCATTGGATCGATTCTCGGCTTCAACATTTTGTTCTTTTCTTTGCCGCGTTCAGAAGGAATATAACAATTGCCAGCTGAATATGTACAACATTGATCACTTAGCACACTGGTTGTAGTAGGTATTCTTCTACCCTTTCTCTAGGGATTGAATCCCAACTCCATCATTTTTATTTTTTGCTTCTTTTCTTCAATTTACTCCTTATTTGTTTTGAAGGAAATTCCACTTTTATTGACCTTCAACTTGAACTTTTTATTTTCTTCTTTTGTTCACTCTAATGTATCCAAATAGCATCAAAAGTACCTGAAAATACAAAATACCCATGTAGGACTGCACAAGTACAAACTAACGACAAATTATAAAAATATGTACAAAAGTAGAATTTTAATAACTAAAATTAACAACAAACAAAGCCTAAAAAGTGTGTAAAATACAAGTACATCAAATCCCCCACACTTAGGCTTTTGCTTGTCCTCAAGTAAAACAAACAACAAACACAAAAATATACACAATTTGATAAGATTTACAAACATAACTAAATAAATCACATATCCACCTCTAATGTCCACTAAACGGTCCAATACCCTGAAATGTCACAAAATAACGCATTGTGAGTAAATCGAGTATTATTGCCTATCACTAAGATTTTCAAATCAAACTTTTAACACAAACACCTATAGATCTAAATTAGTTCGGGTTATGCAGAACAAGTTTCTCCAATCCGCTAAATTCAAAAAATGACACAAATAGATCAATTAAGACTTTTTTCGGTGAGTGGCGAGATTAATGAGTGTGGCTAGTTGGAAGGAAAGTTTGGTGTAAGAATATACAGAGAGAGTTAGATTGTACTAATAGTGAGCGGATCATCACAAGAATTTACAAAAACTTGGAGCATACAAAACAATGAGAAATATAAACATGAAAAGTAAAAAAAAATGGGGTTTTACAAAAGAAATTACAACAAGAATTTAATGTGCCTCTTTGTTTTTTTTTTTGTTTTTTTTTCCTTTTTTTTTTCAATTTTTCTTCTCTTTTTTTTTCTTTCTTTTTTTTTTTGATTTTTTTTTCAAAGAGGGCACACACTGAACATTACAATGAAAAACTAACCCCAAAATTTACAAACAAATATGTACTTCACTCATATGACACTTAATAGTAGCTCCATTTATTCGCTCACAAGTAACAAGACAATCTACTCTAGGATTAGAAAAGATTAACTTTGGATAGGGCTTCAGAAGGTTATGTATTTACAAGGTTACAAAAAAAAGAATTAGTAACAAGTGAAGTAAGATATTTTACACTTGTACACTGAAAGGGTGAAACGAGGTTACTAGGGAAAGTGTTATTTATTTACAAAGGGATAGTGTTTGGCTTCATGGGTAAACAAAGATGGCCTAAATCATTTCTAAATGTGTCAAGTTCAAATAAAATTTCAAGGAGAATAAATGTATGAACATCTTAATCTGCATAAACTTTCACTAATTCAACTATTAACCAATAAATTGGAAAAATAAAATCTAAGGTGTTTAATGTTAAAGTGTTAAAAAGAATCAAGTTCAAAGCTAATACTAAGTTACTCTCAAAAAATTATAGTGACACTTCTCAAACTCAAACCACATTTCGTCAAAAGAGGTGAATGAATAGTTTTAAAAAGTTATGGAAGTAACTAGTAAGAAAAAGTGTAAACTAATGTGTTGTTTGTCTATTGTTGTATTTTGGACAAGACTGGTCTTTACTTTTCTAAACAAACACACAAAATAAAAATAAAAGAAAATAAAATCACACAAACAAGCAAGGAAAAAGAAAAAATATTCACACAAGAAATTAGGGTCGAACTACCCACTCCCCCACACTTAAAATTTGCACTGTCCTCAGTGGAAAATAAATTAAAGGAGTGTAAAGAAAACTTCCCTGAATTGCGGACGGATGATGTTGAGATGTCTTTTCGAGCGGATGTGGCCCCTTTAGAGTCCAAAAACAAAAACCTAGACATTTGTTTTTGCTTTTTTTTGCTTTTTTTTGTTTTTTTTTTTGAAATTTACAAACTTGGGTTGCCTCCCAAGAAGCGCTCGTTTAAGGTCATTAGCTTGACCCATGCCTCTTCATTCATATTTCGGATCAGTGAGGCAATACACAGAAGTTTCCTCTTGTCTCTCACCATCATGGTATAGTTTCAACCGTTGTCCATTTACCATGAGTTTTTGGCCGCTTTTGTTTAACAACTGGACTGCTCCGGATGGAAATGCTTCAAGTACTTCAAATGGACCCAACCATCGGGTCTTTAGCTTTCCGGGAAAGAATTTGTAACGTGAGTTAAATAGAAGAACTTTATCTCCCCATTCAAATTTTCTTCGGCTGATCACCCGGTCATGCAAAACTTTTGTTCTCTCCTTGTAGAGTTTTGAGCTATCATAAGCTGCAAGTCTGAATTCTTCAAGTTCATTTAGCTGCAACAGTCGTTTCTCACCCGCCAATGCAAGATCCATGTTGAGTGTCTTGATTGCCCAATATGCTTTGTGTTCAACCTCAACAGGAAGGTGACATGCTTTCCCATACACCAATTTGAATGGTGAGGTGCCGATGGGATTTTTGTAAGCAGTGCGATATGCCCATAGTGCATCATCAAGCTTTTCGGCCCAATCCTTTCGGGAAGGATTAACAACTTTCTCGAGAATTGTTTTGATTTCTCGGTTTGAAAGTTCCACTTGGCCATTTGTTTGCGGGTGATATGGAGTTGAGAGTCGGTGGTGAATCCCATATTTGGAAAGGACACGTTCCAATGCTTTGTTACAAAAATGAGTACCATTGTCGGTGATGAAAGATCGTGGAACTCCGAATCAGGAGAAAATATTTTTCTGAATGAATTGGATCACCACTTTGGCATCATTTGTCTGTGTGGCAGCTGCTTCTACCCATTTAGAAACATAATCAACAGCTACAAGGATGAACTCTTTCCCATTTGATTTTGGAAATGGCCCCATAAAATCGAGCCCCCACACGTCAAACAATTCGACTTCAAGTATGCCATGTTGAGGCATTTCATTCTTTCTTCCAATATTGCCGGTACGTTGGCAACGATCACAGTTTTTCACAAATTTGCTTGCATCTTTGAAAATAGTGGGCCAAAAGAAACCTGATTGTAAAATCTTTGCAGCAGTACGAGAGCTTCCATGATGTCCCCCATATGGTGAGGAATGACAATGGTGCAAGACATTTGAAACTTCATCTTCGGGCAAACACCATCGAATGACTCCATCGGCACACCTTCTATAGAGAAAAGGTTCTGCCCAATGATAGTAGCGGGAGTCATATTTTAACTTCTTCTTTTCAGTATGTGTAGCACCATGTGGAATTACCCCATGAGAAAGGTAATTTGCAATATCGGCAAACCATGGATCAAAATTTTGAGCAGTCATAAGTTGTTCCCCAATGAAATAATCATTGATTGGCATCTTGGTATCACAAGGAATCTCAAGTCAAGATAAATGATCGGCAACAACATTTTCAGATCCTTTTCTATCACGGATTTCCATGTCAAACTCTTGTAGTAACAAGATCCACCGCAACAACCTCGGTTTTGCATCTTTTTTGTTGATGAGGTATTTGATAGCCACATGGTCGGTATAGACAATAATCTTGCTACCGATAAGGTAAGATCGGAATTTTTCAATGACAAAAATTATGGCAAGGAACTCTTTTTCAGTTGTGGCATAATTTGATTGGGCATCATCAAGAGTATGACTTGCATAATAAATGGCATATACTTCTTTGCCTTTGCGTTGACCCAGAATGGCTCCCACGGCATAATCGCTTGCATCACACATGAGTTCAAAAGGAAGACTCCAATCAGGTGGCCTAATAATTGGTGCAGTAGTTAAGGCCAACTTGAGTTTTGAAAATGCGGCGCAGCAAGATTCATCAAAATTAAACTCCACATCTTTTGAGAGAAGATTGGTTAAAGGCTTTGATATTTTTGAAAAATCCTTGATAAACCGTCGATAAAATCCCGCATGGCCAAGAAAACTACGAATCCCCTTGATGGAAGAAGGGGGTGGCAATTTCTCAATTACTTCTATCTTTGCCGGGTCTACTTCAATGCCCTTTTCAGAAATTTTGTGCCCAAGCACAATGCCTTCGGTTGCCATGAAATGACATTTTTCCCAGTTGAGGACAAGATTTGCTTCTTCACATTTGCTTAGCACTTTATCAAGATGTTCAAGACAATCATCAAATGAAATCCCATAAACCGAGAAATCATCCATAAAAACTTCCATAATTTCCTCGACAAGATCCGAGAAAATAGCTAGCATACATCTTTGAAAGGTTCCTGGTGCATTACATAATCCAAACGGCATTCTGCGATATGCAAAAGTACCATAAGGACATGTAAATGTCGTCATTTCTTGATCATCCGGATGAATTGGGATTTGGAAAAATCCAGAGAATCCGTCAAGAAAACAGAAATATTTGTGCTTAGCCATCCTCTCCAGCAATTGATCAATAAAGGGAAGTGGAAAATGATCTTTTCGAGTAGCCTTGTTTAGCTTGCGGTAATCAATGCACATGCGCCATCCAGTGACTATTCGTGTAGGAATCAGCTCGTTTTTGTCATTCTTTACAACAGTAATTCCTCCTTTCTTTGGTACCACATGGATAGGACTTACCCATTTACTGTCCGAAATGGGGAAAATGATACCCGAACTCAATAGTTTAAGAATTTCTTTTTTAACAACATCTTTCATGTTCGGGTTGAGGCGTCTTTGGTGCTCAATGCTCGGCTTGTGATCATCCTCCAAGTAAATGCGGTGCATGCAATAAGATGCCTTTATGCTAACAATATCATCAATGGTGTAGCCAATAACTCTGCGATGGCTTCGTAAGACTTGCAATATTCTTTCCACTTGTTGAAGATCTAAATCAGCATTCACAATGACAGGATAAGTGGAATTCGGGCCAAGAAAAGCATATTTTAAAGTAGATGGAAGTGGTTTGAGTTCTACTTCAGGTGCTTTTCCTTTGACATTAAAGGATTGATCTTCAAGATTAAGCACTTCAAATTTAAGTGCTTTAGGCATCGGTAAAGATATGTTTTGCAACATTTCGAGACATAAATTCACCATTTCATTGGCTTGCTCATCTGCAATAGATTCTCGTATAGTGTACTCCATGGGATCTTTAGAAAGCCAATAAGACTTATCAAATGTCTTTATGATACAAGAGTCTATAACATCAGCATAGTAACCATCAAGGACACAAGGTGTATCCTTACTCAGCTCTTGTACATTGAATTCGATCTTATCATCCCCAATCTCAAGGATAAGGGTACCCTTTTTTACGTTGATAATTGCTCCTGTCGTAGCTAGAAAGGGTCTCCCGAGAATAACAGGAACTCGGGCATCTTCTTCCATATCCAAGACAACAAAGTCTCCTGGGATATAATATTTGTCAATTTTGATAGGAACATCTTCAAGAATGCCAATAGGATATTTGACAGATCGATCAACCAATTGTAATGCCATTGTTGTTGGTTTGGGATCCCCCAAGTGTAGCTTTTGACATAGTGAGTAAGGAATTAAGCTAACACTTGCACCAAGATCACAAAGAGCTTTGTTAACTTTAGATCCACCAATGATACATGGAATTGAGAAGCTTCCAGGATCACGTAACTTGGGTGTAATTTTGTTTTGGATTATGGCACTACATTCTTGGCTCATTGCAACAGTGGCTGGATTCTCCTTCTTCTTTGTGAGAATATCTTTGAGAAATTTAGCATATGAAGGAATTTCTGTAATGGCATCAAGCAATGGAATTGAGATATCCAACTGTTTGATAACATTCAAAAATTTAGTTCTCCGCTCCTCCATATTAGCTTTCTTTAATCTATTCGGATAAGGAACTGGGGGAATATATTTCCTTACCGAACTGCTTTTTTCTTTCTTCGACCCTTCACGATCATCAGATGATTTCGGCATGGTACCGACATCAAGCTCATTGTTGTTGTTTCCACCTTTCTGTTGTTGCTCGGCCCTTTCCTCTAATACTTCATGTTCTTGTTCATCACTTGAATGGGGAAAGGATTGATGTTGTTTCCCACTCCGAGTAGTGACGACATTGATTTGCTCCCTAGGGTTTTCAGGACAAGCAGGAAGCTTACCTGTCACCTTAGTTGATGATGTGGATGCTTGATTAGCAATTTGATTCTCAAGCATCCTGTTGTGAGCTCGAAGTTGACCAAGTTCTTCGGTGATTTGTTTCAGGGTTTCAGCTTGAGATAATTGGGACTTGAGAAGTTGGTCAACAATGTTTTCTAGGACAGGAGTTTGGGTTGTTTCAGGAGTGGGGAGAAGTGCTTTTTGCTGTTGATTTGAAGGGTATGGAAGATTTTGAGTGGGTTTATAGTGTTTTTGGTTCACAATACCTTGGCCACCTCTGAATTGCTGTTGTTGGTTTTGGAAACCGGGTGGTGCACTCCGGTAAGATGGTTGTGGATTAGCAGCTCCATTTTGATTGCTCCAGGAAAAACCGGGATGGTTTCTTCCTTGAGGATTGAAATTACCAAATTGATTTTGTTGGGGCTGCCTGTTGTAGTTGACATAGTCAACTTGTTCCATTGCTTCCCATGGACAAGTAGACTGATTGTGTTGTCCACCGCAAGATTCACACATTAGAACGGGAATGGGAGCTAGAGTTGATGTTGAGTTTTGCACAAGAGAGACTTGTGCCATCTTTTGGATAAGATTCATCATGCTATCGACCTTTGTGGTTATGGCCGACATTTGATCAACTTCATACATGCCTCCGATTTTTGGTGGAGCAGATGATCGCTCAGAATACCATGTTGATCCATTTGATGAAATATGCTCCATCAATTCTTCTGCCTCTTCAAGTTCCAGGCACATGAGTGATCCATTTGCTGACGCGTCCACGAGTATCCGAGAATTTTCATGTAGGCCTTCATAGAAAGCCGTCATCAAGTGCCAGTTTTGGATGTTGTGATGTGGACACTGTCGCTGAAGATCTTTGAATCTTTCCCAAGCCTCGTAGAGGGGCTCATTGGGATTTTGCTTGAAATTTTGAATCATTCTTCGGATTTTCGCCGTTTTAGATGGCGGGAAAAATCTTTTGAGAAATTCACCATGAAGTTGATCCCAAGTGGAGAAGTGATTATCCGGAAAAGAGTCAAGCCAACTCTGAGCTCGATCCCGTAGAGAGAATGGGAACAGGCGTAGTCTGACAGCATCAGTTGGCACACCATTGATTTTGAAGGTGTTGCAAGCTCGAAGGAACTTTGTGATGTGATTATTTGGATCCTCCGTTGGCGCTCCGCCAAATTGAATATTTGAAACCATATGAATGATAGCAGGCTTGATTTCAAAGTGATTCATGTTAACCTCTGGTGGAATAACACTGTCATGCTCATCCACGGGAGGCGTAACATAATCATACAACGGTTTTCTGGTCCTCATAACCTGATCCACGATTTGTTGATCGGGTACCTGCTCATTAACAACAATATCGTTTGACATTTTTTTTATTTTTTTCTGTTCACGTATGTGCTTTTCAATGTCAGAGAAGAATAACAATTCACAATTCGCACCACGTGAACGTGTGAGCATAAAGAAGGGAATTGGGATTGGGGAAAGAGAGAGAGAGAGATGAAAAGAAAAAATAAATGCGGAATTAATTAATTAATTAAGGTTCGCACGTAGTCAATTGGTATAAACCGAATAAGACTAGTGAGTCCTTAAAGCAGTATGAATATATACAGTAATTCACCAGGATGCGGCTAGGCCGACAGATATGGTGATTTGAGGGAAGAAAAAAAAATAGCTACAGTAATAAATACAGTCTCCACCAAGATGCAACTATGCCGACAGTCTGGGGATTATTAAGAAAAAAAATAAAAATAAAAAGTGCACTCCACCAACAAGTGGACACGGCCTACAAGCTTGGGGATGCAAAATTTAAAAAAAAAATGCTGAAATTAAAGTGCGGAAATTAAATTGCGATAATATAAGTGCACAAATTAAATTGCGATAATTAAAGTGCAGAAATTAAAAAGTTGGGGTTTGAACCACCATAAAAAGAAAAATAAACGGTCCGACCATATAGGCGGAGTATCCTTTGAATTATAATGTACAAGTAAGCGGTCCCACCATATAGGCGGAGTATCCTTTTAATTAAAATGTAAAAATATGTTCAATGGTCTGAATGTCCAGATATGTTCGGTCAACAAGTCCAACTCCAATGCTCAGGTAAGATGATTAATCACAGTCCATTTTTTTTTTTTTTGATTTTTTTTTTGATTTTTTTTTTGAACTTTAATTAATCACTTTTTTTTAACCTGCAAAGGTAAAAAGATAACAACAGAATAATATACACACAATTTACAATAACTAAAATCGAAAGTTTATGCTCTCAATTTTTTTTTTCAAAACCGCTTCCCCGGCAACGGCGCCAAGTTGGTGTGTAGCATATAATGGGCACACAACTATTTTTTTACCCAAGGAAGTAGGGTGTCGAACCACAGAGAAGCGGGAAATAAAATAATTAAGCACAAACTAAGGATTAAAGTTGGGAATGCGTTTCTTTTGATTTTTGTTTGCTTGGAAAAGTAATTAAATAAAAGTGATTGAGAGAAGAGATTTTTATCAACACAAAGTTCAACCAATAGCAAGTAGGGGTAGAAATTGGCAACTAATTGTTCAATGCTCATTTGTAAGACATAATTGCTAATTTTATTCTTAGATAGATTGTGAGAAGTTGTAGATAAATATTTTAGGACCCAACACAAGTCACCTAAAATAAGTAACTAGTCAACATTTTCCAGTGATGGCCAAAACGAGACTAGTTGTTTAAGTGCAACGACAACCCTAATTATTAACTATATTATTTACCCAACCCCGTGGTGTAAATAATATAATTAAATATTATGTTCTCCCGTAAAACTTCAATCCGGGACAAGGTAAAAGAAATTTAACGGTGTGTTCAGAAAGTGTTCATTTGTGTATTTAAAAAACAATATGTTTATGATTGAGTACTCATAATATATATCACAAACACAACATAATTAATTTTCTGGACACAACAATCTAAATAGAACAAACTTAACAATTAAAATCAATACAAATTAAAACATGATAAGAACAATTAATTAACCAATTTCTAGCCCCAAATTTATTTAGCTATACATGTTGGGAAACATAGAAATAGATGAATCCATGATTAAAGTACAAGATTTAATGAGATAAGGAAGATCAAACTTGTGATAGATGACAATCCTTGGAGCTTTGATGCTAATCTTGACTTAATCTTGGATGAGAAAGTGATTAGTTATGGTTGAAGATGGGTTGATGATTTGGGGTTGAGAAATGAAGAGAGAAGGAGGAGGAAATGTTTCTGGGATGTTTAGAGAGAGGTTGGTCCGAGCTTATGTGTGGAGGAAGATGGATTAAGGCAATATAATGATAAGGTGATTAATCATTAATTGTTGGGATTTACGGAACAGATGAGTTTATGTACAACAAAGCGCAGTAAAGTTTCAACAGTGGCAGGTAGCTCAACGGATAAGCACTTCAGGGGAAAACTCGGAGATCGTGGGATCGATTCTCGGCTTCAATATTTGGTTCTTTTCTTTGCCGCGTTTAGAAGGAAATTCCACTTTTATTTTTATTTTTTGCTTCTTTTCTTCAATTTACTCCTTATTTGTTTTGAAGGAAATTCCACTTTTATTGACCTCCAACTTGAACTTTTTATTTTCTTCTTTTGTTCACTCTAATGTATCCAAATAGCATCAAAAGTACCTGAAAATACAAAATACCCGTGTAGGACTGCACAAGTACAAACTAACGACAAATTATAAAAATATGTACAAAAGTAGAATTTTAATAACTAAAATTAACAACAAACAAAGCCTAAAAAGTGTGTAAAATACAAGTACATCACACACCATAGGGCCTTCGGGTGTTTGCAGTAATCCAAATCCTAGGACTTAGAAAAATTTCTAAATGTAGATTTCCCCTTGAGAGCCTTCGGGATATGGCCTCCCTTCCTGATGTGTGAATGTTGGGCCGAGGGCCCAATGCACAGGATTTAGAGATTTTTTGCAAGTGTAGTATGTCATGTAGCCTTCGGTGTAATTTTTCTGGAGTGTAATTTTTCTAAGTGTAATTTTTCTGGAGTGTTGATTCCTTGTGTACTGTAGCCCTCGATTGATAGGTAGCCTTCGGCAATTAGGTCCCTTGAGATGAGGGTGAAATATGTAGGACTTAGAAAATCTTCCAAGTGTAGAGTTTCCCTTGGGAGCCTTCGGGAGATGGCGTCCCTCCATGATGTATGAGTAGCTGACTGGGGGGGGGGGGGGAATATGCAGGACTTAGAGAATATTCTAAGTGTAAATTTCCCTTGGGAGCCTTCGGGAGATGGCATCCCTCCTTGATGTATGAGTAGTTGACCGGGGAAAAACATGTAGGACTTAGAAAATATTCTAAGTGTGGATTTTCCCTTGGGAGCCTTCGGGAGGTGGCATCCCTCCTTGATGTATGAGTAGTTGACCGGGGGGAAAAATATGTAGGACTTAGAAAATCTTCTAAGTGTAAATTTTCCCTTGGGAGCCTTCGGGAGGTGGCATCCCTCCTTGATGTATGAGTAGTTGACCGGGGGGAAAAACATGTAGGACTTAGAAAATATTCTAAGTGTAAATTTTCCCTTGGGAGCCTTCGGGTGATAGCTGCCCTCTGATTCCACGTCACTTTGCAGATGCCCGGGGGCTACTCATTTAGGACAGAATATTTTTTTTAAGTGTTGTTGTATTGCATGGCCTTCGGCCACCATATTCCCTTGGCTGTAATATTGATTGGGCCGGGGGCCCAATCTTTAGGTATTAGAATTTTTTCAAGTGCTGCTTCCCTGTGTAGCCTTCGGGTGCCCGGGGGCTGCTCCTTCAGGACTTAGAATTTTTCTAAGCATAAATTGATGTTGAATCCTGTTGTTGTGAAGAAAGCCAATGAGGAGTGTGTGCCCTCGGCATACACTTTAAAAGTTGTAGAATTTGACCCTTGTCATGGGGAAAGGGCCCTCGGTATTTGTGCATAACAGATGCCTTCGGTGTTTGTTTGAAGTACCGATTTGGTGGACCTTGGATAGTCCAGTCCCTTTGTATTGTTGAAGCCTTCGGTGTTTTTGTGACCGGAGGTGACCAGGTAGTGGACTTAGCCGTTTCCTGATGATATTTCTTTGAGTAGTATCCTTCGAGAAATAGGAGTCT